>JADRCH010000051.1:12542687-12601021 GCA_019843965.1 Rhynchomys soricoides
AGCAGCAGCAGCAGCAGCAGCAGCTGGGCAGTGGTGGGGCAAGGGGGTTTCTGAGTTCAAGGCCAGCCTGGTCTACTGAGTGAGTTCCAGGACAGCCAGGGCTATACTGAAAGCTGTCTCGAAAAACCAAAAAAAAAAAAAAAAAAGAAAAGAAAAGAAAAAAGAAACAGTGGGTCCAGCTGGGAACAGTGGAAGCAGTTTCCAGCCTTTGCCTCGTGCACAAAGGGTGTTTTCATAAGGGCGCATTGGTGCAGACGCCGGAGAAGGAGGTCCCTGCTACCTACAAATGTTTACTTGTACGGACCCCAACCCGTCACATTCCTCTGACAGACTGAGTTCATTTCACCGTTAGTTATTTTCCCCCTGAGGCTATTTTGGCTGCAAGATAGATTCTAAGGAAACAACAGGGATTTGACACATAAAAAAGATTCGTAAGGACAGGTTTGTCATAATCCTGCTGAGCTAGAAGCTGTCTAGAGTTCAGCACAAGTGCTCTCTACCACTGACGAACACCCCCACCCCTTTTTGAGACAGGGACTTGTTACACAGCCCAGGCTGTGCTCAATCTCATGACACCCCACACCCCACCTCAGACTTCTGGGTACAGGGATCCCAGGTGGCCCAACGAGAACTTCTCTTTCTTTAACCATTGAGAGTACTTTGAAACCTCAGCAGGATGACACCTGGAAAGCCCCTAGCCAAGACATGCCACCTGCCCTATGTCTCGCTGCCACATATCTGGTGCTCTTGGAGGATAATCACGAGCAGGAAGGGAACAAGTGCAGTGGGTCAGAGTCCAGGGTCCCGGCTCATCAGCAGCTTGTGATCCAACCCTGACCCAGACCATATCAGAGGCTCAGCCTGCCTGCCTGCCTTTGCAACACCCTGCTAACATCAGTCAGAATCACCCTCCAGGCCACCAATGTGCTTGGAAAAGTTCATGGCATCCCACATAAGAGATGGGTTTGAAAACTGATAGAAAGCCACACCGGACACCTTCAGCCACACCTACAGCCTGAACTACCCAGGACCAGCCCAGCTTACCCAGAGTTCACAATAGGGCATTTTCACCCAAACACACACTATTTAATCTAACTCTCAACACTCCCTGCTCAAGGCTTTTTTTAAAAAATTAGGGTCTCTTTATGTAGTTCTATCTGCCCTGGAACCCACTAAGCAGACCATGCTGGCCTCAAACGCACAGAGACATCCTGCTTTTGACTCCCCAGTGCCACCACACCCAGTCCAAGGCTATCCTCTGGCAACAAATATATTGTAAGTACTCAGCTCAATTTTTAGATCAATGACTGATTTCCCTGCCTAATAACTGGAGATGTTTGGAAACACAGTGGCTCTTTCGGGCATGACCAGGACTGAAGCAGGTGGCCACCAGCATTTGGTGGAAGGAGGTAGAAGGCAAAATAGTTCTTTTATTCATGCCCCAACTAACAGAAATCCCGTGTAAAGCACCACGAAGCACATACAGGGTTCAATAGTGTGTCAGAGAATTCTCCAGAGAAAATCTGCGATCCGGAAGAACGTCTTATTGGGGAGGTCTGGGTAGGAGGAAGCAGTAAGCAGGTACCAACTTCTCCCCCATCCAACCAGCCTCTAGACCACACCCTCATGGAGCTGAGCAAAGCAGACCCTCTGCTGCCTCCCATGCAGACCCCACCACTGGAAGGTGTTGGAGGGGGAGTGTTTCCAGTGTCAGAGATGTGTGGGTTCCCAACATAAAAGGAGACAGGGAATTTGCTGTCCCTATCAGAGCAAGCTGCAGCAAGCCAGGTGTGGGGAGGATCAAAGCCCAGAGCCACCTCACAGCTAATCCTCGCCAGGAATGTTTCCTTCCCAGCATTGTTTTCTTTTCTTACCTACAGGCAAGATGTACAGCTCCCACTCCGACCCTGCGCACAGGGTCCCACACCCCCACGCCGGCAGGTCTGGACGCCCCACCTTCCCCAGACTGTCCATCAACCCCACTTCAAAGGGGCTGTCCCAGTGCCTCCTATCTTGCAGTGATGCAGGTGCTCTGGGGCAAAGAAGGGGGCTGGTTTCCACTCTGGAAGCTTGGGGCTGAGCCTCCACATCTGCTCTTGCCTTCTGAAGATTCCAACTAGCTCCTATTTCCTCAATGAAATAACGAAAACCTGAAACAAAGTAACGCCGTCCTCCTGGTGATGTCAAAGTGGTCTTCGTACTGTTCATACTCATCTGGGATGGAATATACAGTACAGTCGGGACCCTGAGGCATGGACGAGGAGACTCCAGCCACCCAACCCCTCTGGCTCTATCTCCCAAGTTCGTTCTCTATCCCAGTCCAACCCCCTCGAACCCCCAACTCCTCCATCCCTGTGCTTCTCTAGCCTAGCACACCTTTGATATATCTTGGACAGGGTGAGCATGAGACCACAATAGAACTGCTGAGGGATAAAAGGACAACTGGAACAGGTAGAACCCTGACTGGTAGGACCCTGACTGTAATGGATTAGTTCTAGTCTCCAATGTGCAAACTAGGCAATGATGTCACTTTTTAGGTACCTGGAAGGGACTGTGGTTTTGGAAACAGGATGTGTTTTCTAGAAGGTGCATACGCCTAATCAGGCAACTGAAAGAAGAGCTATCTGGAATTATCATGAGAAGCTGCAGGAAGAGGAAAGGAAGGACAAAGGTGGGGAGGGGAGGGGGGAGGAGAGAGGGAGGAGAGGAGGGATGGAGGATGCAGAATCTTCCTGTTCTATTCATTGCAGGAAGGTTTTCCTATGACAGCCATTGTCTGCTGTCAATGAGGTTCTTAGGAGTATTACTGCCTTTCTCTAAGGATTGAGATATTCCCACTTCTCTGGACCAAATAGATAGGTTACTGTGAGAATGAGCTAATAGGAATGGGGGTGGGGAGGGGTGCAGTTGTTTCTCTCTTCTGGAAGCACAAACTTGTCCTCCATGCATGAAGGAGGTAAAGACCCTCAGCAGATACAGCCTGTGATCATGAACTTCCAGCCTTCAGAACAAACTAGCCACGACAAAACTCTTTATCAACTACGTACTTGCTGGTATTCTTTTACAGCATAACACAGTGGACTAAGATGGACAATATCCCACAGTTCTTACAGTGGAAGCCTTGTTGAAAGAAGCACACCAGGAGCAACAGGGAGCCCCAACCTGTCACCTCCCCATCCTTCCGACCCTGCCTTTAGTGATCCAACCTGTCACCTCCGCATCCCTCCATCCCTGCTTGGGGCGGTCCTCACTCCTAAGGATGCCTTCATCATGGATCAATCGCAGCTGGGTAACATTTGCCATGTTGTTCTTGCTGACACAGATGCTGCAAGCAGAGTGTCAGAAAGCAAACACCCTCACACAGAGCTGGCTCCCCTACCCAAATCTCAAACTACGCTATGACATGGCAGAGTTATTGCTTTCTGCAGGTGTCTAAAAGGCACTGAGTTTGTGTCTACACATTCCAAGCAAGTCTAAAGCCCATCACCATATACAGCCTTGGATGCAAAAATCCCCACTGCACCCATGGAGCCAATCATATCTCAGAGAGAAGGGGATGAACTAGGGCCCACACAATCTATCCTAGCACTACAAAGCCAGCCCTGAGTCTACACACTTCCCAGCCATCCTGCAATGGAGCTTCTACATATGGCTTCTGTAATGAGAACATTCATGTCTTCTCAAAACTCACAAATTGAAACCTAACCTCCAAAATAGCAGTATTTGGAGGCTGAGTGCCCAGGTATTCAGGTCATGAGAGTGGAGGTCCAGCATCAGGACCAGTATCCTTAGCAAAGAGTTGACTAGTCCTTCTACCACATGGAGACTCATAGAACGTACACTCTGCAAAGCAGAGAGTAGATCCTACCAAACACCATATTTGCCAATGGTATCTTGGTCATGGACCACTAGCTTGCAGAAACATGCACCAAACACCACCCATTACCTTATGTGTATGCCCCGTAATTTCTAAGGTAAAGTACAGGACAACTAACAGATAAGACCTCATCCTATCCCACAATATTTGACAATCCAACATCTTCCGTGTATTTGTCGTCAGAACTTTTAGGCTTCATTTCACGCTATGTCCCCCATCCATTCACCCCCAACACTAATGGCAAATGATCTGTGTATCTTATTGTCTGGTGGACTGAGACAATACCTAAGTCTCCTTGTCCTCAGTGAGGAGTCTCAGAGAGTCAGGTGTGGGGGAGACAAAATGTAACACTGTGCAATACCATGCGACTGCATGACCATGTAACATTCTGCAGGACAAGTAGGGTGTCAAGTGTCCCTGCAGAATGACTTCGAGAGCCTGACCTCCATGGTCTGCTCAGGGACAGCTAGGACCTTCTTGGCATAACTTTACTTCAACACACAGCTCTATAAGGAAGCTGAGGCACACCAGAAACACTTAGCCAGTGTGTGCCAATACTAAATGAATGCATGGCCTAGTCACACAGTCAGTAAGACTTTACACTAAGTCCACTGAAGACTGATCTTCCCTGGGCTTCACCATCTTCTCTCAAAGGTTTCCCTGTGCATACCTTCTTCTCCTCCTCCTCCTCCTCCTCCTCCTCCTCCTTCTTCTTCTTCTTTCTTCTCCTCCTCCTCCTCCTCCTCCTCTTCCTCCTCCTCCTCCTCCTCCTCCTCCTCCTCTTTGGTTTTTTGAGACAGGGTTGGTTTCTCTGTGTAGCCCTGGAACTCACTCTGTAGACCAGGCTGGCTTTGAACTCAGAAATTCACCTGCCTCTGCCTCCGGAGTGCTGGGATTAAAGGCATGCGCCACCACAGCCCAGCAAAAAACCCGAACTCTTGTTTCCACCGGGTTCCGAAGCATATCTTCTTTCAAACATTTTGTCTGTATACTTTTAAAAGTCATCTTGGGAACTTGGGGGGATATTAAAGCAGGAATATTTGTTAAGAGTCTGAGGGCTTGGGACTAGAGAGGTGGCACAACATAAGAATAAACACTGACCTCTGGGCATTGTACACACACACACACACAAAATAAAATCAGTCTTTAAAAGTCTCCTAGATTAAAAGCACATTCCTAGAGCTACCGCCATGGCTCAGTGGTTAAGAGCCCTGGCTGTTCTTCCAGAGGACATGTGTTCAGTTACCGGCACCTGGATCACATGATCAGGTGGTTGGTTTTTTTGTTTTGTTTTGCCTTTACTACCACAGGTAACTCTAGCTCTAAGGGTTCTAATATACTCTTCTGGCTTCCCCAGCACTCTCACAAATACACACACACACACACACACACACACACACACATACACACACACATTGCTTGTATGGGTAGGGGAAGTCAGAGTCTTACTATGTAGCCTTAGCTGACCTTGAACTAACAGAGATCCACCTGCTTGTGGAACACATGGCTTAAATGTTCAATGTCCCCAGCGTAAGGACTGCCTACTTGCTCTGTAGCAAGTAAGTGATGAGCACTGTTTCTTTACAAATATTGCAAGGTTTCAGAAACCAGTCCAGAGCAGATTCTACCTATCCTCTGGACCAAGGATGAGTTCAGACTCCTTCCTACTTCCAGATTAGCACAGACCACGGGGTCGTTCTCAGACTTCACAGCTTCCATCACAGCATCCATGGCAGGTACTCAGAGAGGCAGAGCCACCATTCCAGAGTCAAACAGCAATTCCTCCACAGCCCTAAACCACACATACTTGCTGCTCAGTAAAGGTGGGCAGTCATGACCCACGCTCTGAGCACCGTTTTTCAACCGCAGCCATTCAGGCAGGCACCAGCTGAGGACCAAAATCACACAGCCCTATGTACTTGTCTCCCCTCTCAGCTTATTTTGGAGACCCCTTCTTGGAACATAAATGGACTAAGTCATGGCCCTAGTCAAGGGCCAGCAACTTTCAGTGGGGGCCATCACAAATCAAGCTGTACTCCTGAACTGTCTGGGTTCCCTGACCAAGTAACTCCAGACAGAATACATGACGATCAGGAGTAGCAGGGGACCCTGCTGAAGCATGAAGGCCCTTCTTGCCTGGGGTCCCCCTTTAAGGCTCTCTAACCTAAGCCCAGAATAGACCTTCTAAGTGAAAAGTAGAAAAGGTTAGCAACAAGAGTGAAGATGCTGGGCCAGCCCTACAATGACGTGCACCAAAATCCCTTTATTGAGGAGCTTGCTCCACACTCTCAACATCTGTCTCAGTTTGCTTCTGATTTCTGTGATAAAACATATGACCAAAAGCAACTTGGGAAGGAGAGAGTTTACTTCAATTTACAGCTTACTATATCAATCATGAAGGGAAGTCAGGGCAGAAACCTGGATGGAGGCAGAGACTGAAGTAGAGACCATGGAAGAACGCTGAGTACTGGTTCCCTCTCCATGGCTTGCTCACCCTGCCTTCTTATTATAACCCAGACCTACCTGCCGAAGAATAGCGCCACCTACAGTGGGCTGGGCCCTTCCATACCATTAATGAAGAAAATATCCCACAGACTTACCTAAGGACCAACCTGATAGAGACATTTTCTCCGTTGAGGTCCCCTCTTCTCAGATGACCTGAGCTTGTATCTAATTGACAAAAAACTAACCAGCACAACTGAGCCCATGTCACCTGCCATACAAATGTATTACTGTTAAACCATAACCTTTCCTTTCTTATTTGTTCCCAAGATCTCATGTTAATATCAAAATATAAAACTGGTACTACTTTAAAAGTTCCAGTCTTTAAAAAATCCAAACACTTTTAAAAGTTCAGTCTTTTTAAATATCCAATGTCTCTCTCAAAATTCAGTCTCGCTAAAAATCCAAAGTCCCTTGACTGTAGGCTCCTGTGAAATCAAAAAACAAGTTACATACTTCTTATTGCAAAAGGAAACAATCAGGGCACAGTCACAATCTGAGCAAGGCAAAACCACCATCCAGCAGTATAAATTAAATCATGGAGCTCAGTGTCATACATCTGGAATTCACTCCAAGTGTCCTTGGCTCCAAGGACCTTGAGCAGCTCCACCTCTCTGACTCTGCCACTCACAAACTCATCTCCTGTCCACAGCAGCTGATGTCCTTGTCAGTCATCCCACAAGCCTGGCACCTCCAACATGCTGGGATCTTCACAGGCTGCACCATCATCAATGGACTCCTGGCCTTTTTTGGGGGACTCTGATCCTGCCACAAGGTGCTAAACTTCAGCTTCTCTTCATGACAATCCCCCCTCCCCCATTCTAAGGCCTTGTGGTAACTAAGGGTGCACCTTTGCCAATAGCCTCTTCTGGTCTCTCACAGTGCCTAGCCTTAGCTGCTTTTCATGACTCCCTCAATCAACGCCAACACCACTTGGAAGATTGCACATCACCAAGTAAGCTGCCAGTGAGATAAGCAGCCTTGGTCACCTCTGGATCACTGAGTCTGTGTGTTGGCCCTGGGGAAACACACCTAGATTGTACCTAAATGATGCCAGTCTCTTCTTAGTCACACCTGATTTCTCAGACCCAGCTGACCAGCATCAATTGTTCCATAAAGCAAAGGTTTTAATGTCCTAGATCTTCATCAAACAGTTCTTGAGCAACCCTGACGGTCTTTGCTTCCCTCTGAAACATCACAAGCCAGGACTCCATCATCTGCATGGCTCTCAGCATTATCTTCCTAGTTCCCACACCCATTAACTCTGAACACTCAATGGCTTTTCCAGCCCTGCGTTCCAGTCTCTTCTACAATTCGGCTATGATTCCACAATCCTGATAACAGTTTCTGTCTTGGTTGGGGTTTCTATTGCCATGGTAAAACATCATGGCCAAAAACAACTTGGAGAGGAAAGGGTTTATTTCAGCTCACAGTTTAAAGTCCATTGTTGAGGGAAATCAAGTCAGGAACTCAAGCCAGGACTTTGGATGCAGAAATTGACTTAGAAACTATGGAGGAAAGCCACTTATGGGTTTGTTCTCCATGGCTTACTCAGCTGGCTTTTCTTATAGACTCAAGGACCACTTGCCAAGGGTTGGCATCACCCACAGTGAGTCATCATCAATTTAAAAAGTGTCCCACAGACATGTCTACAGGTCAGTCTTATGGAGATACTTTCTCAATTGTGGTTGATTCTCCTCAGATGACCCTAGCTTATATCAAGTTGACAAAAAAATGAATCAGCACATGCCCCCAGGGTCTCTTTGTATAGGTTTCACTAAAGAACATCAAGAAACAGGGAAGCAGGCTCCACCCTCTGAACAGGCCTGCCCAGGGCTCTGCCATCACACTGGTTGCCCTGATGGTGTACAGGTGGGGTATTCCTAGGGAAGATATAGTGCAGCCCCAGGAGACGGGGCATGTTCTAATTCCAGAATCCTCCATGTGTCTGAAAATCGAGGACATAAGTTGTCACCCCATCTCCAATGAGTGAGGCTACATCACCAGTCCTGTGGTGATTTCACACTGGAGCAAGAAGTTGAGCTGGAGGCTACAGAAGTCCCACACCAGAGAAAGAAGAACAGCCAGGAAAATTATACATCGCCAAGAGCACATAAAGCAAGCATCGGTTGAACTGGGAATGGATGACATTTAAAGTCCATGCAAACTGTATTTATTATTATTATTATTATTATTATTATTATTATTATTATTATTATTTTGGTTTTTCGAGACAGGGTTTCTCTGTATAGCCCTGGCTGTCCTGGAACTCACTCTGTAGACCAGACTGGTCTTGAACTCAGAAATCCGCCTGCCTCTGCCTCCCTAGTGCTGGGATTAAAGGCGTGCGCCACCACTGCCTGGCACAAACTGTATTTCTAATCTGACTGTAAAAGCAAAACAAAACAAAATAAAAAACTACAAATAAAAGCATTTCTAAAGATACAGGACGTAAGTCACAAGCTCCTGGCTGGTATCCCAGTGGAGGATGGAGCAGTGCTCACTAGGAGGACTGAGGTATGGCCTCTGTTACCAGGAAGGCTCTCTCTTAGGGTACATTGTCTCCCATGCCTGGGAGAACTGACCTTCCCACTACAGAAGCCCTGCCCTGCCTCTCGAGAGTCTGGCCACCTCAGTTTGGTATCAGCCATGTGTTGACAATGTTCCATCACTTGAGAGACATGAGCTAAAGCCATCAAGTGAAGGGGATCCTACTGGGAGATTTTCCCCACATCCATGTGTGATCCAGCTTTCTGAGCCATGTTTTTCTCTACCGCAGTCACCGACTGACTCTGGGTAAAACACAGGCCTGGGCCAAGAAGTGCAAGGAACCTGAAGATGGCTGTTTTAGGGTTTCTGTAAAATGCTACAGGAGCCCATATTCATTCATCTCTCTCTCTGTCTCTCTCTCTCTCTCTCTCTCTCTCTCCTCTCTCTCTCTCTCTCTAAGGAACAGCAAGCACCTGGCCGACATCTGATAGGAAAGAAAGTTGCTTACGGGCAGTTGATGGGTTGAATGCCTTTGATCAAACCAAGTCTGATGTCCAATTGCTTCTGACTGTTTGATTCATATAAATCAATAAATGCTCATTAGACCTACAGAACACCTTAGCATCACTAAGGGGAAATCAACTGTTCAAGGAACCCAAGATAATGATGTGAAGGAAGCCAAGACCATCCCCAGTAAAGATTCCTTGACTACATCAAGATGCAGAAGTGTTTAAACATCAAGACAGCCATTGTTGTAAAGAGACTGCTTAGGTGCAATTAACACTTAATTGGAAAACCCTGATTAGAGCGTGTGACCTTTCACAATGCAGGGTCTCATCAAATCGGATGAAGGACAAAAAACCCCAAGGCTCCAGGAAGACAAGATTCTGCCCAGATGGTTTCAGACACAACACCTAAACCTTAAGGACTGCTAGAACAGTCAGGCTTCCAGCCAGGTATGGCGGCTCATGCCTATAATCCCAGTCACCAGGAGGCTGAGGCCAGAGAATGGCTGCAAGTCTGAACACAGCCTGGCTTTCATAATGGGAACATGCCTCAAAAACAAAGCTTTGTTTTCCAGCCTTTCCAGCAGATTTTGGACCTTCCAGACCTCAGAATTATAAGAAGATGCATTTATATGTGACTGGACAGATGGACAGTCCTCAGTATGGAGCAGCTCCGTGGATGAGGTTTTGGCTGTCAATGGTGCAAGAGCAACCACACATCACACAGACTCTGTCCTTGGAACTAAGGGCTCGGATCTGTTCCGGGGCTAACAATATACGGACGGGCATAGCACTCTCTCCTGACACCGGGCAACAGCAGTTCCAGCAGCCACAGAATCAAGAGGAAGGGACACCAATAATCCACAGGACACAGTGACATTCGGTAGATTGGGCTGATTAAACACATTTCCAACTTATAGTTTCCACTTAAGGTGACTTATGAGGAAGTAGTCGAGTCATTAAATCATGGAACATCTGTTTATGAAAATCTCCTGACGGTTCTGTTTCCATGGAAACCCTAATTGACCCTCAGTGTAACTAAGCTCTCAGTTGCTTCCTTCTCTGACCTGCACAGCACCTCCTGCTCTGTGGACGAAATCCCTTCTCATGAGTGACTCACATTGTCCCTCTGAGAACCCAAGTGCTATGTGACTTGGTTACTTTGGGAAGCGATGCTCCCTTTCTCCCACACTGATGAAGCTCATTCTGCAGCTATGAGGCTTGGGCCTCCAGACATGCAGAGCTTTCGCTCTTTAAGGGGAGGTGGGGTGGGATGTCTAGTTAAACAGAAACACAGGCTGAGAACATGCACTGGCCCCCCACTGCTGTGTTTCCTAACCTTGAGCAGGAGATGAAATTGGGGGTTCAGTGAAAAAGACTGTTCCCTTAAGTATGAATATGACAGGCAGGGGCAGCTTTCTCCAGGCACAACCTCCAAGAGCCCTGGATGATAGATAGAACAGTGCTGGTGGACTCCTGAGGAGAAAACTGGAAATGTTAAGCTCCCTGACTCAATGGAAAAGGATTAACCTGGATGAGTGGCTCTCAGCCCCACCCAACCAATCCTGAGACTTTGACGCAACTCTGTGGTGCAACCCAGAGCTAGTGATTCTAATAGTTACCACTGTCGGCTGGCTGGCTGCAGGCTTGACTTTGTAAACCACTCCGTTAAACCAATATGCAAACACATGGGCTCGTGCTCAGCACAGACAGCAGCTGGTTGCTGCATCTGAGACGTAAAACACTCAGGGGGTATCTGCCACATTATGAAAGCAAGCATATTAAGATGCCATGCAACTTGCTACCTGAAGCACTTTGGAGACAATTACTGAGAACGGTGTAAAGAAAAGCGGGGGTGGGGGTGGGGGTGGGGGGGTCGGGGGGGAGGATGAGAGAACACAGGTCGGTAGGTAACCTGCTACCCACACTACCTAAAGGGACTTAAGCTTGAACTCCAGAATGCATACAAAAAAGCCCAGCATGGAGTCATGTATACGAAGTCCTGTCAATGGGAAGGAGACAGGCAGAGACCAGACAACCAACCTAAGCAGCAAAGGTGGGGCTGGAGAAATGGCTCAGACTGACTGCACTTGCAAAGGACCAGAGTTCTCAGTACCCACATGGTGACTTGCAGCCATCTTTAACTCCAGTTCCAGGATATGTGACACCCTCTTCAGACCTCCTCAGGTTCAAAGCATGCATGAGGTGCACATACATACATACATACATACATACATACATACATACGTACATACAGGTAAAACATCCATGAGCACAGAATAAAAATAATCTTTTTTAAATGTCTTTTATTATGTGTATGTGTGGGTAGAGTACTGCAGAGACCAGCAGAGAATGTTAGAACCCAGCAGCTGCAGTTACAGGTAGCTGTGAGCTGCAGAAAGCAGAGATGCTTAGGGCAGACCCGGGGTCCTCTGGAAGAGCAGATCACGCTCTTAACCTGTAGGCCAGCGGTTCTCAACCTTCCTGATGCTGTGACCCTTTAATACAGTCCCTCACATTGTGGTGACCCCCACCCACAAAATTATTTTGTTGCTACCTCATAACTGTAATGCTGCTACTGTTATGCATCTTAGTGTAAATATCTGAAATGCAGTGTATCTGACCTCTATGAAAGGATTATGAGACAACCATTTCTCCAAGCCCCACATAAATAAATCTTTAAATAAACAAAAAGCCAAGATGGCAGTGCCTTTAATAGAACCGCTCAGGAGGCAGAGGTCGGGCAGTTTTGTGAACAGAGAGCTGTCTTGTCTATCTAGTAAGTTCCAGGTCAATCAGACTACACAGTAAGAAGTTGTCAGAGAGAGAAAGAGATCCTAACAACAGTGAAAGGCTACCCTTCAGCATAGTAACAGGTTCAGGTAGATATCATCCTTGGATGTTGGAACCACTGAGCCAGGCTGGGCTACAGCAAGTCTGTCTTAAAACAAAACAAAACAAACAAGTAGAAAGGGGAGCGGGGGGTGTGGATAAAGAAAATCTGACAAATGACACTAAAGGATAGTATATCAAAAAGAAAGGGTACACAAACATTCACAACTTACTCTTCCAAGTTTTCTAAAAAAGTAAATATTTTAAATAAAAGTGTGAGCGATTTTTTTCCGTTACCATGGACTACACTGGTCTGTTCTTCATTTTCTTTCTATGCTAAAATCCAGATGCTGTGAATGGCAAGCTCTCAGAATGAGAGAAAAAAAAAAGCTTAGCCACCCAAGCCACCTCCTGAGACAAGCAATATCCACTTGTGGCATCAAGCAAAAAAGTGACCCAGTGAGAGGTCATGAGCTGGGAGGAAGCAGGGATTGGTGTGATGAGACCATGATGGGGGGTTACCCCTTGACCTTCAGTCCTCAGGATATGTTAGGTGACCACGAGGTCACTGATCCCCAGCCCTCAGGATACACATGACTCTTCTGGGTTGATGTCTATAGCCACAGGTCCATCAGGAAGGCCCATCTATCCCTGGAGCATCCCTCAGAGCCTCTAACTGGCTGCCCTGCATTTGAGAACTCACAGAGTAAAAGGTAAGTCATCAGGAAACCTAAGCCTTCTGGCTCCCTGGGGAGACAAGGCGGCAGCAAATGGGTAGCTCAGCAGCTTGCATCAACCCAAGGAAACATGGTGACCAAGGCTCTTGCCCTGTGAGGCACAGCCAGCAAACCAGGGATTTCATGGGAACTCCGTACAACTACAGAGGCCTGGGTCTGAAAGAGGCAGCTTCCAGCAGCTCATGCTGGGTTTGTCCAAGCCCAGGAGGCTATGTGTCTCCCTGAGCCTGGGAACCTCCAGTTTGGGAGGGTTCAAGGTATCTGGGACACATGCACAGAAAGAAATGAGGGGTGGAGAGAGTTAAAGAACAAAGAAGAAAGCAAATGAATCTCAAGGCCCATGATCTCTCTCGACAATAATATCTGTTACTGCCTTCACCCCAAGGTACAGATCCACCATTCACCTCCACCAATCCCAGGTAATCCAGCTGCCACAGATCCACAGTTTCTCACTCAGCTAGCCATGGAACAGTGTGTGATGGAAACCCAGGCACAAACTGGGAGCTGTGACCACAAGACAGCACTGCAGCCATGTGGCTGCACCAGGGTCAAGGGCAAGCTCAGCTGATTAGCACAGCAACTCTTGAAGAGGCTGCATCCTCTAAGAAAAAGAACAACTGAATCAAGCAAGAAGGGGATGATGTGTCCTGGGACTTGCTACCTTCCACCAGAGGGGGTGAACATAGCTCGAAAGGCAGGTGGGTGGAGCCACCTGCTCTCCCCCATACAGTCGTCACCCAAGCAGGCTAGCTGTTCCATTTCCAGGAACCAATGTCTTCATTAAACAGACCCAAACACCTCTGCAAAATCTGTCAGTGTGTGTGGTCCTGAATACAGGATCCATGAACACTACTGGGGTAGCCTCAACAGAACAAGTGTGTGGGGAGACCCCAGTTTCGCAAGCTGGCTCTTCTGGATGCCTGGCATCTTTGGAGAACAGAATCTTTACTTAAATGTTAAACAAGAGGTTACATATTTACTGGTGGGTCTGTATGAAGACTAGGACTCATTTTGAGATGAAGACAAAGGAAATAATTCTTGCTATTTTACTGTAAGGATCTCAGGGAAACTGCCTCCACATGCTATCCAGAAAGAACAATTCTTTTGTGCAACCAGCATAGTTAAGTACTGGCTTTGTATCTGCAGTTCGCACCAGGGAGCCTTACAGGCATTCCTTGTAGGCATTTGGCTTCAACTTTCACTGAGATGGTAACTGGAAACGTGGCTAATTTCCAACAAAGTATCACCCAGTGAGATCCCCAAATCCGTAAAAAGTACAAACTACTCTTTTGAATGTTAAAGACATATATTGCGAAGCAAAACTCCAAGAAGAAAAAATCAGGGCCCTGGAAACATTAAAGAAACTCTGGGAAACTGTGTGTTTGTTTGTGCTCACTTGCACATTTCCCCTCCCCCCTCCCCTTCTTGTAAAGATAAAGCTAGAATGTTCCCAGCTGGGCACAGAATCACTAGCATCCCACACACACTCATGCAAAGCATGTGGGCATCAGACAAGGGTAAAACAGAGCCTCTGAGTTAGGTAATTCCTGGCCCAAGGACACAAAGATATCTCGTCCTTGGACTTCAGTGACAAGTGAGAGATCAAACACGTTACCGCCCACTTCTCAGGGTGTATAAGAATGAGGGACACGGCTTACTTTGGTCTCAGGACATAAGCATGAAGACTTACGACAGACAGCATGCCCCCCTTAGAACACCCTGGAGGGAACAAGGACTAAGAAAGCTTGAGAGGCCGTGCAGCCAACCCAGCCTGACCAGTGGGGGAGGAAGGGGGTAGCAAGGAGGGGGTGAGGCTGGCATGAGGTCACTGTCCCTATTATAAAAAGCTTCTTTGGCCCCAAGAAGAAATCATATCTGAGGAAAGAAAGACCACAAGTGTGCCCTTAGCTTTTATACAGGATGGTCCTTGGATGCTCAACCCCAGACAAGGGCTAACCACTCAGCAAGATCAACACTGACAGGTCTTCAGCATCACTTCACAGGAGCCTACTAAGGACAGTTCTAGAACCACCTGGCAGCACAGGGCAGAGACAGGTGTGAGAGTCACCTTGTTCCTGCAGTCTCCCCTGCTCCATCCCTCTCACTCCCAGAACAAATAGGCAGGGCCACTTTGTCCCCAGCAGCTCCAGGCTGAAGCCCTCCTCTTATTTGCACAAAACCATCTGGCATCACAAGAGCCAGAGAACTGAAGTTCCCAAGACACGTGGTTCTGACGACGGGCAGAACGTGGCAGAAACAACGAAAAGCCAGACTGTAATTCCAGAGGTTAAAGGGACACAGGACAATAGAGATCATAGTCAGCCAAAAGTCTCTGTCAGCTCATCCCCACCCACCCTCCCAGCTCATTCTGGCATCGAGAACTGACCCAGTCTGCCTGGAGCTGGGCTGGGCCGGCAGTAGGTGCACGGCTGAATTCAGAGGCCCTAGCTGGACATTTATCAACAGTCCCAGCCACCAACACCCACAGGGCCAAAGTCAGCACTAATACTCCAGTGCGTGCCCAGCACCATCAGAGCCCTGTTGGTCACAGGTGTCTGAGTTCACCCAGGAAGCCCCAGAAACCAGGACAAGGAAACCAGTCAGTGCTCTGGCTGGGAAGGCATACAGAACTTGGAGATATGACTACAATCTACAACCTACAGGAGCACTTCTGCACAAACTTTTCTCACATATTATCTGCAAAATTACAGGACACCCAGCTACTTGGCCAGCAGTAGACAATGAGGACTTGGGGTTTTCAGAGAGATGCATTGGCAAGCATCACTTACAAGTCAGCCCTGAAGCTGGGGGACCAGGCCTGTTTGGTCATCACCATGAGCACTTTGCAAAGCCTTTTCCATCACTCATATAAAGATAGTGAAAGTATGAGGCATACCTAGGATGAGGGAGGGGCTAGGACGGGGCGGAGCTTTTCAAAAAATCATCAGAACTAACTGCACATACATACAATGTGCCTCTAACATCGAGCCTCTGAAAATGGCCAGACAGGAGGAAGAAAGTGATCATTCGCCACGTGTGAGAAGATTACAGTGTGAGAATCGTTTGTCTTCAATCGTTCAATCGTAAACTTTATCATCTCTAACAAAATGTCTTCCAAGAGCAGTATGTGTGTACTGATGACCCAGATTTTGAGATCATTTCTACTAAAATGGAGACAGGGGTGAGGGAATTAAAAGAAAAGGCCGCGGGGCAGTGGTGGCGCACGCCTTTAATCCCAGCACTCGGGAGGCAGAGGCAGGAGGATTTCTGAGTTCGAGGCCAGCCTGGTCTACAGAGTGAGTTCCAGGACAGCCAGGGCTACACAGAGAAACCCTGTCTCAAACAAACAAACAAACAACAAAAAAGGACAAATAACTCTTTCATGTTGCTGAGATTTCACCTCACGATCTCTTGATCGTCACCAGCTGGTTAAGATGACACTCTTGCTAAAGGAAAATAAGAAAGGTCTCTGAGGAACAAGGAGGTCGAGGTGCTTTGGAGAAATGAGGTTATGTAGCTTAGTGGTGCACAGTGGACCCACAGAGGTAAGGCTCACTAATACAGTTGGGGTAGTGTTCAAGTGTGTCCCTCTAGAGAGTCACAGTGAAGGTTGATTCTCTGTGCAGAGGTACTGAGAAGTAGGCACACCTGTACGAGTTGGGACTTAATAGAAAGTGGCATATTGTTAGTTGTCTATAACCCCAGAACGAGGGAGGAGTACCAGGAGTTTGTGGTCATCCTCCGAAGCATAGTGGAAGGTGACTAGGTCATTGAGGAAACCAACATGAAACTCATGGGATCCTGAGCTATCAGAGAATAGCTCTGAATCACAGTCTGGCTTCCTGTTTCAAGATGTGAGCACTCTCCCGGATGTGTCCCCCCCCCCTTGTGCTGCCCTCCCCCATTAGACCCTCACCAGGATCTAAGGAGTATTAGACTTGTCATCTCCAAAATTGTTTGCCAAACCAACCTTATTTTTCCAAAGCCAACCTACCTCAGGTGTTTTGTTGCAGCACCTCTCAATTGACTACCTGTCTTTCCTTATGAAAGAGGTCAGGACCCAAGAGTTCACCCTGCCTTCCTCTTCTCCTGTGCCCCAGTCATCCCTTATGCCTCCTTTTCTGGGAGAATGATGAGGATCAGGCTTTCCACAAACAGCAAAACCTGAACTTGCTGTGCAGTCTGCACCCTCAAAACTGCACCCCCACCTCCCTCCCTGAAGATCCCCCGCAGCCTTCTTCCCTAAGGGTCCACCAGCCCCTCCTCCCCCCGAGATCAGCCGGTACTGGTGCAGATTTACAAGCCACGTTATAGCCAACTGAGGGGAACGGTGCTATGCCTCAGCTCATTCTAGTCGAACAGCACAATCCTCTTCCTAGGTCTTGCCATTTCCCTTGGCTACGGCAGGTGGTTACCCCTGAGGGCTTGATCCGTACTATGAAGCCCCCATGTGCTCCCACCTCCTTCAACGTCTTGAAAAGAAGCCAGAGATGACCACCCATGTAGATTAGCCTTTCCCCCTTCTCCCTAGGGTCCACACTCCCACCTGGCCTAGGAGCCTCAAAAAGCTAGGTGAACATGAGGATAAGAGGTCCCTCCTCCTTCCAAGCCTCACCAATGGTGCAAATGGTCACACTGGGAAGGGTGCCAGTGATTCCGGTTCAGTGTGTTCCAAGAAGGACAGGCAGCCATTTGTTGAGACTCTTGACTTAGAATTGTGACTACATTCTTAGAGGGTAAAAATTAACCAGTGCCAGGCACGAGAGTGTTATGGCTCTTGCTGCTGTTCTCAGCAAGCTCCCTGTACTGATCAGAAAAGCTGCCTCCTCCCAGTGACTCAGGGGCCTCCAGCGCCATTCAACAGAGCCAAACCAGAGCAAGCTGGGCTCTGTAATGTTCCCTCCAAATCTCTGCTGAGGTAACCCTGTGTAATTGCTCTCATAGATCATAAGTGCTGGCATGTGGTTCCCAGACTGAACCATTTATCCAAATTAAAGCCATTCCCCTGAAACAAAGTCAGACCCTTTTAATTGAAAATAAAACCAAGCGGCCCTAAAGGCGCTTACTTGAGCTAGCACGCCCTCTCTCTCTCTCTCTCTCTCTCAATGAAAGACATTCTTCCTTCTTTCTCATTCCATTAATCACCAAGTCTATGCAATCTGTCAAAATAGCTTGATAAGATGCCTCCTTCATCCTTTTCTGCAGGCCTGGGTCTTACCCTGTGGGTGCCAACCAAGAGCTTGATTGAGGACACTGAAAAGCCAGTGAGTATACAGTGTCTTAGCTGCAGCTTGGCCATGACAAGGAACTCCAAAAAGCTGCCGTGGCTTCTAGGTGTCTAACCAAAGAACAGAGCAGGGACAACACAGCCATGTCCACAACACCATTATCTCTCATCACCGAAAGCTAGAAGTAGCCCAGGTGTCATTAACTGACAACTGGATCTGTAAGACGTGGTGGATCCACACTGGAGTACTAAGTATTAAGTACTGGAGTACTAAGCCTGAAGAAGGAATGAATGGAAGGAGGGAAGGAAGAAAAGCCAACATGCTCTATACCACAGATGGTCCTTCAAGGTATCTGTCACAGAAAGAGAAATGCTGGCCGGCTTCACTTCCAGGAGGGCTGAAGCGGTCCAACTCATGAAGACAGAAAGAAAAATGACAGTTTCCAGGAGCTGTGGGAGAGAAACAGCGAGCTAGTGTAGTTTTGCAAGACTCGGACTTCTGGAGATCCATGGGACAGAGGGTCACACAGCAACGTGGATGATCGTACTGAGAAGCATGGAGCTGGGTTCTGTTAACAGTTAAAATGCTAACATTATATCAGATGGAGTTTATCACAGTGATAAAAGAAAGTCTGAGTTCTTTTCTCTCAACGCACTAGTAATCTTCCCAGGACCATGACTAGCTAGGATCCACCCAAAAATCTACATGCAATGATGTACACCATTTATGACCAACATACAGACAGATAGCTGAGCCCCACTAACCAAACTAAATGCACATACTGTCAATAGCAATCCTGCTTGGACGGTTGTTTTCAAACTGGAAAATGCTTAAGCTGCCACAGTGTTTTTAAAGGATCTGGGATTGGTCAATTCAAAAGGCACAGGAAACACAAGGCACCCATCAGTGGACTCCAGGGTTTCTGAAACTTTCGTCTTAAACATCCCCGAAAAGGCCAATGTGTCTCCAAACTAATTTTATGAGGAGCTGGTAGAACTCTCAGGGGCCGAAAGGGGGAAGGTAGGCCATTGCGGGTGTGTCCTTGAAGGGGATATTTGGGACCCTTTCTTGCTGCCTCTGTTTCCAGGTTGCCAAGAAATGAACTCCCTGCCAAGCTAACTGCTCCCCTTCTGCAGGCTGAAAAGCAAAGAAGCTGACTGACCATGGACAGAACTCACCTGACCGCATAAGCCAAAATGAATGGTCCTCCCTGTCAGATTTCCTTGGGTTTGTTTTCACTAGGACAGAAAGCTGACTGAGAGGACATTGATCCAGATTCCTTGGATTTTTTCCAAGCTTATCAAAGTCTACAATGAGGGCAGGTTTTATAGAAACATAGTCCAAAATGCAGCTAGAAAACAAAAACGCATCCATTACCTCAAGAGTAAAAACTAAGGAGGATTTGAAACATTTCCAAATAGCTCCGAGTACCAGCCGAGCCCCCACCCATACGTGAAGCACCTATACACAAAGCCTGCCTTTCCTCCACCCCTAGGCACCTGACTCTACAGGCGTTTCCACAGGAGTCAAACACTCCAGTCCCCATCACTGGGATTTATCATTCCGATCTCCATGGGAGTGTCTCCTGCCACATAGGGATCTGATAACCCCTTCAAACCAGGAAATCCTTCCAGATGACTTTCAGACTCAATCGAAGGGTAATTCAGCACAACCAAAGTAGCATTGGACTTAGAGCCAGCAAGCAGCAAGGATCACAGGACCCTGCTCTCTGCTCAGGATCCTGGGCTGCAGGAGAGGGCTGCTGAAGCCCTCAGGTTTGTGAGATGCCAGAGGCTGGTCTGTGTATTTCCCTGAGCACATTTCTGATCTACTTTCAGAATGGCCAGTAAGGGGTAGGTGAGTAAGGAAGCCTCTAAGAAAAGTGATAGATTACCAAAGTAGAGAGGAGCGCCAGGACCAGGCCGAGGGAGGCCTTTGTTCTGGAAGGAATGTGCACAGGCTCAGACACCCTGGCTAATGGCCCAGTGTGGCCCCAGGGCTGCCCGCCCGCCGGCAGGCCAGATGTGGGCCTGCACAGTTTATTGTGGGCCCACCGTGAGGCTGCAAACTGCAGTTGTGCTCCAAGGTAATGAGAGCCAGGATTCCTGAACCCTCTGGCGGGAAATTACTGGCTCCTGTGGGCCTGGAGTGGGCTGGGCTCTTCTGGAAAAAGAGAAGCAACTCACAAGGCCCCACCTACAATTTCAGAGTGATTTCTTTTTATCTTCCAACTTCTGGATTCTGAAACATTAAAAACATCAGGACTTGGTCCCTATTTCTCATACAGCTCCATTAATAACCTACACACGAAGGCTAAAGAGATGGCTCGGCGGTTAAGGCTTTTGCTGCTTCTGCAGGGGATCTGGGTTCCATTCCAGTACCCACACTGTGGCTCACAACCACAAGGTTAAGGCATACATGTGGTGTACATAAATACATATAAAATACAAATGGGTATTTAAAAATAAGTAAATAAATAAAATACACATGAGGTGTCATATCGCACTGTCTGCTAAGGAGGCAATACCCTTTCATCTACTTGGAAGTCTGCCCTGGTCTATGGAGTGTAGCCTGCATGTCAGTCATTAGCAGGTACGCAGGTTAAAACTTCCTGGGCTCTCCTTGGGCAGCTGTAATCAGATTTTCCAAAGAGATTTCTAATATCTTCAAAACAGAAACAAAGGCAGGTTGTAAGGGTGGCTGTGATTATCTCTTTCTGAAGAGAAGAGGAAGAGGAAGAGCCAGTAACTTAGTGTGCCATAATTAGAGCTGAAAGGAAGGAAGAGGAGATGTAAAGAAAGGCTGGCCTCGGTGTCCGAGGAAGCAGCTGGGACCAGAGTTCTGGCTGCAGTATCTGAGCCAAGCTGGTCCATTCAAGGAGGATGAGGCATTCCCTCCCAGGGGCTGAGGAAGTCCCTCTTTTGAGCAAGCAATCAAGCACTGCAGATGTTGGACTCATCCAGAACCTAACATCCCATGGTGTGGTCAGACTACTTACACTCACTAGCACTTGCTGTCTCCTCTAGAAAATGGAGAAAATCAGCATGGAAAATCAGACTAAGGGCAGATAGAGACTCTGGTACAAGCCACAAGCACTTGGAAATGTGACACGCTCCCCAACTTGGGATGGAAGAAGAGATAAAGTTCCCTCTTTCCCTTTCGCTGATGCCTCCTGGGAGCACAAGAACCTGTCCTGAACAGGTATTCCACAGGGGAAACTTTTCCAGATCACTGGCATAACACTTTCATGAAGTTTGCCTATTTGGGACAAAAAGCATTAAAGCCAGCTTACTGCTCTCTTTTTAAATGATCACTGTAGTTTTTATGAATCTATAGATCATTATGATGGTCCTCAAGAGTGGCTACTTTGGGCCAGCAAGATGTCTGAGCAGGTAAGAGTGTTTGACCGATGACCTGAGATCAGTTCTGAAACTCACATCATGGAAAGAAAGAACGGACTTCAGCAAGTTGTTCTCTGGCCTTTTACACGTAAG
Organism: Rhynchomys soricoides; assembly: GCA_019843965.1. NCBI lineage: Eukaryota > Metazoa > Chordata > Mammalia > Rodentia > Muridae > Rhynchomys > Rhynchomys soricoides. Next base: position 12,564,354 of record JADRCH010000051.1, read on the forward strand.
TCAGAAAACATATGGGTATGCACACACATGCATACAGGCATACGCACACATACACGCTTCATACAGAATAAACAAACAAACAAATATAAAATATTAAAAAAGGAAATTGTCCCCTGGAAAATTCTGGAGGCCCCTGGCTTGTGCTGTCTTTTATCTCTTAAGCAAGATGGCCCCAATCATAGATTACCTTTCCTTCCCTGGCTTCCCCCTGTGTGGCAGAAGCAGTGCACACTGGGCATCTACACTGCCACATGAGGAACTCTAAACACAGCTACACTGGGACAGGTACAAAATAAAACCCAGAACCGGGCACAGTGGCTCATGTTTGTAATTCCAGCAACTGGGATTCACCAAAAGTTCAAGGTCACACGCGCTATAAAAATAAAATAGGTACCTAGACACTCTCTGAGAATACAGTGTACCATACAACAGTTTGTGCCACAGGAAGACCTGCCACACAGACACTGAGGAGCTCCCCAAGGATTGTGAGTGCAGCACCATGCCCCTTACCACAACAGTAGACATGCTCAAAACATTCCTGATGCAGACTTCAAAAGAAAGTTCCAAGAAACTTGGGGAATCTGCGTCTTCTACTTTTAAGAGAAACAAGCATCAAGGAAATCAATGTCCCTGCCCCTAAGCAAAGTGAACATGGTGGGAGAGGGTGCAGCTATGATAAAATAGGATCTCAATTCTGATCTCAATGTAAGAGAATGGAGGCGTGCATTTTGTCTTTGGACTTACTTTGTTTACTTCCTTCTGTAGTCCTGGTGATCGAACCCAAGTTCTCACACGCTACACAAGTGCTCCACCAAAAGATACACCCTATCTTTGAGGGTTTTGAAAGGCAGTACACACTCCTTCTGGCCCACAGTAAGGAGTTTAAACACCATTTCCACATGGAGGGTCCACTGAAGATATATAGGCTTCACCATGAGTATTAGAAGTAATTGTGCTCTGGCTGCGAACACTCTCTACTCTGAGAACAGGATGGCTAGCACTTAACCAAATACCTACTGAAGCAGCTAGCCTAATCCCCTTATTCTGGCAGCAGGGGCTCTGAGTAGATAGGCTTGCTCTAGGTCATTAGGTCACTGTGGTGGATTTCTTTCTAGGTGAAATGAAGACTCACCTGTTTCACCATGCTTCAGGGTCCTACAAGAAGGGGCCATGTTAGTGCACCTCTTAAAGAGCTTTTGCCTAGACCCAATATAAGTCCAACCTAGCTTCTGCCACAGGGAGCAGACACATCAAAATCTATCCAGCCACAAAGTGAGAACATACAGGGAGCAGTCTATCAGGAGCCCGTGTGAAGAGTCCTTAGAAGGAAGGATGCAACCAAGGTAGTCAGTCGTCGATGCCTCTGACTACCGGGCAGGTGGCATGGTCCCATTAAGAAAGAAAAAAAGAAAGAACTTTTGCTAGCAGTATCCAGTGCTCCCCACATCCAAGTTCAAACACAGGGTCAGAACAGGCTTCCCCTGAACATATCTATTGCTAACAGCAGGCTGATCCTAAGCAACAAAATGTGGCCCCAGAGGTAGGCTGCTTGCAGACACACCACTAGCTCCCCGACTTTGGAAATTGGCTTGTAATTTTCCTTGTCTGTAAAATTGGTCCTTGTGTCCTAGGCAGACAGAAGCTGTGACTGCCAGACAGACTCAAATACCCTCTCCCTTTGGTATCTTGCACTGCACCTTCTTGTCTAACTGACTCCTTCTCAGGTTGTGGCTATGCCACATGCAGTAACTCCCCAAGTACCTTCTACAATATAGTAACATAATTGACCTTGTGAACTAGGAAGTCAACATTTGCAAGTAGCTCAGTTTCAAAACACAGCAGGCCAGAGAGACACTTTGTAAAAGCTAATCGATTTGCATTTAGGAGGATGGTGTTCCCTGAAGCAACTACTTTTTCTATCTTCTTAGTGGTTATAGTTTGTCTAGAAATAACTCACCTGCCACTGCGATAGCTTTAGCAGCCAAGGCAGAGGAGATAGCCTCAGCGGAAGAATTGCTGCTGTCTGGACAAGCATTCAAAGTGAATAGACACAGAGCAACAGCAGCCAGCCTGCAGGAGCCCAGCCATAGAACTCAGGCGGTGTGTCCCAGAATCCCAGCTCCTCCTCCACATTTCAACTTCATAAACGGGATATTTGGCATTTCTTTGCCCATACGCAAAATGTGTGTGATAATCCCACTTCCCTCTTCCTTCCAAGAGTCATTTGGGTGAGATGAAATGAACAACAGGCAAAGAGTTTAGTACACTCAGCCAGAGGTCGTTATTGCCCTCTGTCACTGGGGGGAGGGGGGCAGCGGGGGGTCACCATGACTTTGTCTGAGGTCTGGCTCCCTGCCCATTGTCCCAGTTAGCTCCCCAGAACCCAGCAAATGCACCCCCTTTTCTCCTCCCCCACCCCCCACACATACAGATACTCTCTAACCCACACTCCAAGTCTTGGCCTAGCCTCCTCCAGCTTCCAGCTGCAGCCATCCCCACCCCCTTCCTGGTCCTCAGCACAGAAAAGCCTTTCTTAATACTTGTTGATTGATTTGCAAACATAACCTCATTGGCCCTAAAGAAGGAAGCAACCAAATCACAAGGACACTCAAATCTCTTTTAACAGGCAAAGAACTAAAAGCACTTTTAAAAAGTATTTATATGAACAGACCAAAGTCTCAAGGAAACACATCAATATGTCAAAAGGATTAGCTCTGATGGGGTATATATACATATAGTAACTCCCGTATTCCTGGCTTGGGGTGTCGTTTTGAAGCTCTATACAGTGGGACAGAAGGCACAACTCAGAAAACAAAAGTTGGAGTGGGCTGTGACAGAGCCTGGGGCGTTCCAATCAGTTGTGGTCACCCTAGATAGTGCAGTCCGCTGGCCCCACGTCCTGGAGGGGAACTTCTGTGTTCAGTCATGCTAGAGAGTCCGGATCACCTGCTGGCACCGGTCAGAATACCAGTTGGGAAAGAAAGGGGTTCGGGATCTCTCAGCATATTCTCAAATCCAAGCAAACATCCCCAGGGGCACAACACAGCACTGCATAGAAACCCCGGGGCCCAGGACCCTCCCTCCTACTTGTCAGTTACAGTGCCCGCGTGCTAGGAGGCACGTGCCACAGGTGGCCCCCAGGCCTGAGCCCGCACTCATTCCCCCTCCGAATGATGGGAAAAGGCGCGATGAGACCCCTGGCTCCCAAGCAACCGAAAGGAAAGGGAAAGAGGCACGTAGGTCACTTGCCTGGAAAAGGCGGGAGTAAAGTCTTGAGAAGTCTCATTGCAGCCCCAAGCGGTTCTCCGTCTCCCGGTCCCTAACTGTCTCAGGGAGCAAAGTCCGCAGGGCCCGGGAGGCGATAGTGCCGCTCCGCCCCCGCCAGCCTAGCAAGGCGCCGGGCTACGCGACCCGGACCTTGCCGGCCCGTGCCCCAGCCGCGCGTCCCCAGCCCTATTCGCGCCGGCCCGGGGACCTCCGGCCTCCCGATCGCCGCAGGCCCCCTGGCTGTCCTTAGTCCCGGATCACGAACACCCTTCCCGGGTGCCCCTACTCCTTGTCCCCACACCCTCAACTGTCTCCGCGCCCAGGTTTGGTGTCTGCTCGTCTGCGTCCCAGCTCCAAGACCCCGAACGCCCAGGCTCTGGAACCTGAGCGGGGGCCCCAAACAAAGAGTGTGGCGGCGCGTGGCCGCCCCTGCCCTGCTGCCCTGCCCCCGGCCCGGGTACCTGGGCGAACCCGCAGCGCGGTCCGGCGGGGTGATGGCCGAAGCGAAGCTGGGCTCCGAGCTGCTTGCGGGCGGGCCCGTCCTCCTGGCTGGCAGCCCGCGCCCGCGGCAGGGCCCCCTCGAGGCGGCTCGGGCAATCGCCACGGACGGCCCGCGCACCGGAGTCCTGCCGGTCACCTGGTCTCATCTTCCTAACAATGTCCTGCGCTTCCAGGGGCTGTACACCCCCGCACCCTCCTCTCGGGTTCCTGACCCAAAGGATGAGCTCTTAAAATACTCTCCCACTTCGCTGGCCTCCCTGAATACCTCCGGGCCCCAGTATTCTATAGGCTCAACAGTTCCAGGTATACATAAGTGCACCTGGAGAGGGAGGTTCGAGTCCCATTCTTGCAAAACCAGTTTATTCTTTCATTCAGTGTGTCTAAGTGTTGTTCCTGCCGGGAGGAAGTCCCACAATACCCTCCAGTGACTTATTATCTCATGGGGGCAATATGTGTATCAAGCAGCAGTCTATAAGACAGCTCAGGATGCTTCAACAGCATCCTGCTAAAGTGAACCTGGCAGGAGAGAGTAAGGTTGAGGCTGGCCAAGAACACAGGAGAAAGAAGATCTCCTGAACAGCCTTTCTCAAATGAGAACAGAGCAAGATTTCCTAAGAGAACCCTAAGATTCAGATAACTGGGCCTCTGTCCCCATTTTCTCATTGTGAACTCCAGGGAAGAGATGGCATGCCATTGTAAGGTCTTTCAAACCCTTGTGCATAAATGAGATGGAATTTCCATCAGTTTCAAGTGGACACCAGCAGCCCTTAATATCTCCGATTCTGTTCCGGGAAAACACGCAGGGTGGCTTTATGTCTTGCAAAAGAGCGTCAACATTGCCACTGCCCAGTGCAGCAACTGTCTGAGGTTACCAAAACCTGTCCAATTCTTGCCATATTGTGCCTTCAAGAAAAACCCGGCTTGTCAGGAATGGCGGGGAAGCAGAGCTAGGAAGATTATCTCTGATGAATCTGTTTTCAGTGCAGCCTTCAGAAACACTGAAGCCCTGGATCAGACGCCAGGCTAGAGCCTGAGCCACTCTCTTGTTTTCTCTCCAACAAGCAAAGAGGTTTGGGAAGACTTGGCCTGTCTCTGGGAAATGGTGACCTTGGGAGAAGATGCCTGAGGCAAAAGCTTCCTGGGCACTGAGCCCCAGGCCCTAAGGAAAGAAACAGACATTTCCCGGCCCTCTGGGAGTCCCAGGAGTCACAGGTGAGGCACAGGATGCTTGCAAATGAACCTTTAGAAGGGGATAGGGAGTCGGTCACAGTTCAGCTAGAAATGGGGGCAAGGCACGAACTGTTATTTTGCCTTTGACCTGGTATGGAAAAACACCCAAAATCTTTCTGGTTTTGGTTTTGGTTTTGGTTTTCGAGACAGGGTTTCTCTGTATAGCCCTTGCTGTCCTGGAACTCACTCTGTAGACCAGGTTGGCCTCCAACTCAGAAATCTGCCTGCCTCTGCCTCCGGAGTGCTGGGATTAAAGGCGTGGGCCACCACTGCCCTGCACACCCAAAATCTTAACTTGACAAAGGTAAGCCAAGTGATGGGGATCAGGGCACTATAAGGTAAAGACCCCAGACTATCCAGATTCTGTGCTATTCTCTCAGATTTTTGCTAGCTGCCTATTCCAGCCCTCCAATCACTGGGTTGCCTTGCTTGATCCCAGCTACCTGAGGGACTGCAGGAATTTCCACAAGGTGTTAAGATCACCCTTGGTCAAAGCTAACTCAGAAAAGTACTTGATAGCTCAGAATGAGGAAGACCCCAGGCAAGGCTGGGGTTCTGCATCTCTTTAACAGGAGCCTCTGCAAGCCGGGCAGTGCACGCCTTTAATCCCAGCACTCCTGTGGCGGAGGCAGGCGGATTTCTGAGTTCGAGGCCAGCCTGGTCTACAGAGTGAGTTCCAGGACAGCCAGGGCTATACAGAGAAACCCTGTCTTGAAAAAAACAAACAATCAAACAACCAAAAAAAAAAAAAAAAAACAAACCAGGAGCCTCTGCTAAGATTTCCCTACTCTGTTATCCCTACCCAAACTGAATGGTCCCACACAGCCCTCCCCCCCCCATCCCTGCCCCTCACTGCTGGGGTAGTTCCAGTGTGATGGATACCATAACTAGACCCTTGTTTCTAGAACAGTGAAGTGGGGGCCAGTGCACATAATGTCTGTCCTTACACTCAGCGTTAGTGTTCAAAAATAAACTGAAAAAAGAAACTGGACCGTAATATCCGAGTACCCCATGTCAAGTTGTCTGGCTGCTCCCTGGTTCCTGCATCTTGTCTACAGGATGAACAAAGGAACCTTTGGATGTATGATCTGGGATGTATGCAGAGCTGAGCACCAAGGGGCCTCCCCACTTCACATGCCATGACTTTGAATTTCCAAAAACTTAAAACAAAAACAAGGCATGAGCAATTATCAGCAAAAAAGGAGATCATGTGTTTTTTTCCAGGCTTAGCCCTCCAAAAATGCCTCAGAGTTGAAAACAAAAGTGTCAAACCAATTTAGCTAACGAAAAGTCTGCCTAGCTGGCCCCTCCCTGCCAGTTCCCCCAGCAGGAGAGAGGGCTGGTAGGGTTGAAACCACTGTCTGTTCCTTCCTTTCCCAGCCCCACCCCCACCCCCTCTGGGGCCTCCTTGACTCTTCCCAACTGGAGTCTGGATCTTAGTAATTTTGCCCTTGCTAGGAGGACTGTCATTACCGTGATAAAAGTCAAATACATTTGTATTCCTAGATGGATGACTTAGATATTTTCCTTACTGGGTCTCCTTTTTACTGAAAATTAATGTTTTCCAAAGACAAACTGAACAGCAACAGGAAACACAGGAGAGGTAGCCGCATTGACTGCAGTGCTGTGAGGTAGCCAGGGTTTGAGTGTGAGCATGCTCCAAGGTTTTGCCTTCAGATATGGCGTCCCATAAGAAGTTTGCTACATACTATCTTCTCCTTCTGTCTCTCTAAACATGCAGATCCTCACCCCCAACTCTGATAGCACAGGCCTCACACTGCCCAGCCCAAGCAGGGTCAGTTCACTTTTGCTTATTTATTATATTATTTTTTAATAGGCCCTTGCTATGTAGCCCATGCTGTTCCCACACCCATCATCCTCCTGCCTCTGCCTCCCAAGTGTTGGTGTTACAGATGTGGAACACTATCGGCTGGCCCAGCCCTTGCCTACGCTGTGTCTAGAGTTTCCTACCAATCTATTATCGGTTATATGTGCCGACCTGAGAAAGGTGAGGGATGTGCAGAATGCTGACCAAACATTGTTTTGAAGCATTTTCAAAAGTGTTTCAAGAGCACCTTGGCCTTTGAGTCAGCACAGTGAGTAAAGATGGTCTTCCCCAATGTTGGCGAACATCCTCCAGTCCTTAGAGGCCTAAGGAGAAAAAAAAAAAAAAAGACAGAAGAACAAATGTTCTCTCTTCTTGAGCTCTTAATTTCATGCTGTCCTCCCCTTGAACAGATTGGCTCTGGCTCTCCGGCCTTCAAGCTAAGGCTGGACAGCACCACTGCTTACCTGGCTCTGCAGTTTGTAGGCAACAGACGGTAGGGGCTTCGAATCTAACACTAGCTGATCTCTGTAATAAATCCTGTCTTATATATAAATTCTTTTGGTTCTATTTCCCCCCAAAGCTTTATTGATGTGGTACCATATTCGATAAGCAAACATTAATGGGACAACACAGATACTGAAAAACTGATGCAGGCTTGGGGTCTGTGTAGCAAATCATGCTTTTTGAGAATTGGGCTGTCTTCTTCTCTGTGTATGGTGAGTGATGAGTTGATTCAATATACCTTGATGGAGGTAGTGATCTGGCCAGCCCAGAGGTCCTTAGTTTCTGGATTGGGTAGCCACAGGCAGAAAACAGAGCCTGAATGGAGTCATAGTGAGTAATGCTGAATGGATCTTCGATCTCAGACTTTCCCTGCTGGAGGAGCCTTCAGCCTCCTGACACTCTCAATAGATGCTCATTAGACCTTGGCTTGACAGCTTCCAGTGGTAGGATCCATCCGGTTTTGTGGAAATCAGACCATTCAGTGAATGTGGGTTGGCCTGCTGGGAAGGCCTTTCTAAGAGAGCTGCTTCTAAAGTTCTCATGAGACCACAACATGTCTCCCCAAGGCTGTGGATCAGCCAAGGAGGGTTTGGGGAAAAGATCTATGAAGTACCAGGCTAAGATGCATGCCTTTGTTGAGTAGATATTGTGGAGAGACTACGGTTGGAAGAGAGAAAATGCACATTGCATGAGAAGAGAGCCCCCTACAGGCATGATGTGGGCACTATGCTGTGCTGGGGAGGGAGGATGAGTCCAGAAAGTAGGAACAGGATAAAGAACTAGCAAAATGTGAACACCCGTGGGAGCTTACTGGGAGCCTGAGCTATAGGTTACACGATCCATGATAGAGGGGACTCAGGAAAGGGCCAGACGGCTGTATTGCTAAGCTCACTGTTTTTAGTCCAGGTAGACTTGAGTGAGAATCCTGGAGCCATGTCAGAGTCACCTCTGAATTTTCTGTTTCTCGTGTAGTACTGGGGATGGAGCTCAGGACCTTGGGCATACTGGGTAGGGAGGTAAACATTATACATCCAAGTTATATCCTGAGCTGAGCCTCCTTGTTCTAATCTGCATAATGAAGTTGCTAAAAGTCATCCAGCCTGGGGATGGGTTTGAATCCCAGCAGCCCTTACCACTGGACCTAACACAAAGAAAGCTCAGGCTGTGGAACTGTCTGGGAGGACATAGGTCCATGGGCCTTGGAGACTGGCTGGAGGTAGAAGAGCATACTGCTCCTCTCTAGTGAGTCTGATTATGATTGCTGGCCCCACAGCATCTGGAGCCTTGGTAGGCCTTGTATGACACTATCTAGAAACACATATTCAAGCAGCCAGATGGTCAGCTGGGGATTTTGTGGTTTTCACTTCATTTTTATATTTAAACAGTTGTGAATTAGACAAGGAAACGTTTGTTTTGTCCGTTTAGAAGCTTCCCACCAAGAACCTGAAAGTGCTTTGCAGTTAACTGAGTATAGAGGGCTCATTTCCATGGAAGAGGAAAGCCAGCTAGCTCAGCAGGGTGGCCCTGCCTTTTTTGGAAGTCAGTCATTCTTTTCCCCTTTCTGTGACTCGCTTTGGACCTGCTTATTCCAGAAGACTCTCTAGGGTTGAGTAATTTGTATGGCTTCCCAAGCTTCCTGGATTTTTATAGTGATGTCATGTGCCCCTGGTCTAGACTCAGTCACTACCTCAGAGGACATCTAGGGAATGCTTTTAAGTCCCATAATATCCTTTGCTTCCTTGTGCAGTTTGTATAGTGTGCCAGTCTCTGACACCATTTCATGGCTTGATAGGAAAGGTAATCAGGGTAGCCTGGACCCTTCCCTGACCCCGGGCATTGTGCCACCTCCTGTTTGGGGTCCCTGGGGTCCACAAGCCTTTGTGTCTGGGTGCACGGGCTCACCTTGTCTTTGCTGTGGTATCTCTTGCTAAACTGGGTACCCGTGTCTTCCATCTAGCCAGTAGGGACCACATCTGTCCACAGCTCTGTCTTCTCCACCTTGCCTTAAGCTTTCTGGATTTATAGCCTGGTGTCAAACAGCATGCAAGAAACCCCAGGTCCTCCATGACAGACTCTGAGTATGCACTGCATTTTCACCATAGGAATCAAGCAGGTTATTGTGCCCCCATACGATCATTGCCAACTTAACAAATGATTTTATTGTGTGAGCATCAATGCCATGGCCTATGCATGAGGACCTGAGGTCAAAATTGTGGAGCTGGCTCTCTACTTCCATCTTGATGTTGGTTCTGGGTTCAACTCAGGCCTCCAGTTACCACTCTTTACCCACTGAGCCATCTGTTGGCTTTTCATAGTTAACTTAGGGACTCTGAAACCCACTCCCTACCTCTCACCACACTCCATATTACACACGCCAATCCCAAGTACACACACACACACACACACACACCCTTGCTCTGTCTGCTCAGGCTCTCAAGCTCCCTGGCATAAACTGTGAGTTGAGGGTGGTGGGCTGCAGCTGTTGGCATAACTATTTTTAGCTTATGTTTTCTTAAAAATTACATTTCTTAGAAATTACACGATAAGCAAATGACCAGCCACATTACCGTTTTCTTTCCAGTTTCCAGTTCTTCAGAATCCTGTGTGATAAAACACAGGAATTCCAGCAGCAGCCATCTCCAGACCCACCTTCCCATCCGAAAGCCCCAAACTTGTCAAGAAGGCACCTACCATAAGCCTGTCTCCATTTACATCAGTCTAAATTCAGCCTTGCCTATGCTTCTCAAGAACTGAGACACAGCGGCGCTCTCTCTCTCTCTCTCTGCCTCTCTCTCTCTCTCTCTCTCTCTCTCACACACACACACACACACACACACATACCTCTTCATCTTTGGGTGCATTGCTTGATGTCTCTGACCTCTTATAGGATTGGTTATTTGATTCAATCTACTGGAAAATCTTGATAACTAAAACAAAACTTTTTCCTCCTAGCCTGTTTCAGGCTTCAGGATTTGGGTCAAATGGAGATTTCTTATTCTGCAGCTCCAGCTCTGGCGAATGATACTCAAACCATAACCTGCCTGTGCACCAAGACCTTCACAATCCAATTCACCGAACCAGACAGAGGGAGGGATCTGTAGATATGGAAGTGGTCAAAGTGCTCTGTCTCCCTGGCTCACTACACGTCCTCATCACCCTTAGCTCTTACTTCTTCTCCTGGCTTAGGATAGGATGAAGCCTTCTAAACTGAATGTACACTTTTTAGGAAGGAATTGTTGAGCTTCAAACGCAGGACAAATGGCTGACTGCCTATTTAACATATCAAATTAGACCTGGCCTACTGGTTCTCCCAGCATCCCTCAGTCCCTACCGGTTACAGGGTGTGTCTGACACACCCAACCCTCTACCCTGAACTTTCCAACCCAGAGGCTGGGCAGCCCTTCCCCTAGAGGCTCTTCCCTATATAATCCAGACATTTTGGTTACCCACCCCCCTGTTTTGTACCTTTGACCTGCTGGCTGCCACATCTTATTCTGCTCTTCTCTCTTCCCTCTCCTCCTGTTTCCCCACATGGTTCAGGGTCATGACCACTCTGGATTCTCCCTGGAGTGTCTGCCTCGGGCCATGTTCTCCCTGGTATCTACAGTAAACTTTCTCTTCCACCACACCTAGAATCAGTCACGTCCTTTCCCTTCCTCTTTCTTTTCCATTCAGGAATGGCAGTTTGTCATTCCAATAGTGGGCTCTTGTATTAGTTTGGCTGACTATTCAGTTTTATGTGCAGTGAGGGTTGGGTGGTTTAGTGAACGAGTCTACCCTTTAGAGGAGAGAAGAACAAGGCTGGTTTAGTGCAGTGAACAAAGAGCAGAGGGCATGAGGGAAAAAGGAGAGCCAGCATGTGGTGAAGGGCTATGAGGGTCTCTCTGTTTTGGGGGAGCGGAGCGCTCCTTTGGGAAGGGTGAGTGGCTTTACTTATGGTTCTCATCCTGTAGCTCCTGCCACACAGATGGAGGAAGTTGTCACACTGGAATGGAGCTAATTTTGTTTGTCCATACCATTCTGCTATTCTGCTGTTTGGGTGGAGTAGGATGTGCCTTTTCTGTTCCGTGGACACTTGCTGGACAGGGGTTAAATCTCTTCTGATCTCTCAATCATGCCTGTCCCTTCATACTATTTTAAGAATTTGGAAACCACTTCCCCAAGGCTCTGTAAGTCTGAATCATATGTGAGAAAATTGGTGTAATAAGTGACCTATGCGAGCTGGCTCCTGGTTTCTCCAAGTACAGTCAAGACCTTCACCACATTAGGCTCTTTCCTGTCCAAATTCTAGCTACATCCTGAAAGCCCAGTGTGGAGTCAGAGATCTACTGTGGATGTCCCCAGTCTCATTCATACCATTTAAGCAGGGTTCACTCCGATAGACCTTCAGCAGAGAAAGACTGCCCTTGGGCTCCTTCGTTATAACCTAAGCATGTTGACTGGAAACCCAAAAACGATAAAGGGGCTATTCCACAACATCAAAAATGACATAATGTTAACATCCCCTCAAGGTGAAGGCAAAACAAAAATAAAGGATTTGGGGGTTGGGGGGGATGGGAAGGGAAGTTGAGAAGAGAGAGAGCGAGGAAGAGAAGAGAGCCTGGCCAGAAATATGTGGAGGGGGGGAGGAGGGGAGGAAGAAAGGTGCCAGGGAGAGAAGAGTCAGAAAGAAGGAGCAGAGAGACAGGAGAGAGGATTTATAATGGCAAAAAAAATTTAGTTTACCAAGCAGTTTACTGAACACTAATATCAGGCTGCCTCACATTGCCCAACAGTAAGGGGCGTGATGTAAATGGGGAGGAGCATGGGATGCTGCCAACTTCTCTTTGGGACAGTAAGGCAACTGCCTCAAGGCACGTGTGCGAACCCTCATGCCACACACACACACACACACACACACACACACACACACACATAGAGCAGGTTAACAAATATCAAATATTTCCTCCTGGGTTTAGCTGGTGGTAGTAGGAGATGACCTCAGAAGAGAAGAACTTTACAGGAATGTGGAGGTAAAATTGGCAAAATTGAAGATCTGGATAACCCAGAAAAAGAAGGGCTCACTGACACCGAGAACAGTTTGGGAACTGTGCTGGTTAGGTTTTGGTCAACTCGACATAAGCTAGAGTCATCTGGGAAGAGTCACTTAGACCATCAGATTGCCGGTAGGCAAATCTGTGAGGCATGCTCTTGATTAATGATTGGTGTATCATGGCCTCACCCACTATGAGCAGGACCACCCCTGTCAAGGTGGTCCTGGGTGGTATAAGAAAGCAAGCCATGGGGAGCAAGCCAGGAAGGCAGCGTTTCTTTATAGTCTTTCCTTTAGTTTCTGCCTCCAGGTTCCTGTTGGAGTTTCTGCCCATGCTTTGCTCAGTGACAGCTGGGACATCCCCACAAAACCAGCAAGGACTGAGCTACCTCCTGAGACCTCTGACCATAGATGTCCTGCTTACTGCTTCAGACTCATCTGGGCTAAAGCTCCAAGAATTCCATTGCAGAGGCACCCTTTGGTGACAAATACTTCCCTGACCTGGAGCAAAGTTGGCTAGCTGTGACCTTTTGGCCTATGCTCTTTAACCTTGTCCGGGGAAGGGATGGGGTAGAACATGGATTCCTTGAGTCATTTTAAGAAGGAGCTGGACTGGATTAGGAAATTAGGCTCGGCCTGAGGGGAAAGTGTGGCTCTGGAGATGCTCATATTTAGTTTTAACTGTCAATTTAACAATAGTCACATTCAACTGCCCCTTCAAAAGATTTTCCTTGGGGGAGAAGATTTTTGCCCAAACTATTCAAAGGTAGACAGAAAAGGCATGTTTGTGTATATTAAAAATAGGGCCCTGTGTGGTGGCATATGCCTTTACTCTGTCCTCAGGAGGCAGAGATAGGCAGATCTTTATGAATTTGAGTGCCCCCTGGTCTACAATGTGAATAGACTACATATCAGGCCAGCCAGATACACTCTGAGACTCGTGTCAAACAAAAACCATACAGAAAAGAGGTTCCTAGTGATAACAGGCTGTCCTTTCTGTGTGGGTGGCTACAGACAACTGTTTATCTCAAAATAGGCTTTTCTTTTGTTCCCATGTATTCTACCATGACTGTATATACATTTTGCAATGAGAAAAGGACTCACAGTCCTTGCCGCTGTTTCTGAGCACTCTATGGTTGTAACACTGGCGTCTTGTCTTCTGACTACCTCACAGTGTAGCCCGTGGACTCTAGAGCCTACCGTCCACAGGAACACCCCCCCCAACTCCCACTCAAGTAGAGAACTCTGGGTGCTGTTTGCAAGCAAAGCAAATTTCATTTCTCCAAACAACAGTGGCATGAAGCAGCTTTTCACCCTGGTCAGCTCTCGCACATACTTGGGATGCCAAGATTCTTTCAAATAGTGTGGAAAGTCCCAACAACCAGCCTAGATGTCAACTTCTGAGTAAATAATTTCTCTTGCCAACATTCCTTTCTGGGGTGAGCCTCCCAACTTTTCACAGGATGCTGTCTGTAACCTCTGCATAGCGCACCCTGTGGTGAGCAGCATACAGCATATGTCCATATGTACCATACAAAGGATGCTGGAGCCAGGTTCCCGCATAACATCTTTACTTCCTGTCTGAGAACAGGTAGTTGTTGCAGGTAGTGAAGTACTGGGAAGAAGAATAGACTAATTCAGAGAGAGAGAGAGCAGGAAAATCAATCAAGATGATTCTCTAGCAATGGGTCCTTCCTTCTTTTTGATCCATGCCCATAGGTAGAAGCTAAAGACGAGTCCGCATATAACTCAACCTGACTCATAGAGCCCAGCAGCCCCCTATCTCCTGTGCTATAGTGATGGAGGGGGGAATTCCATATGGTAAGCTTCAAGGAAACTCTCTTCTTTGCCCACCTAGCATCTATAATAAAATCATACCAGGAATTGGGCATGTTGGCATTTGCCTACAGTCTCAGGGGAGTAGCTGAGGCAGAAGAATCTAGAGTTCAAGGCCAGCTTGGGCTGCTTACCAATTACCTGTTTCAAAAGAGGTGGTGGGTAAGCAGCTGGATTGGCAAGTGACTAGTGTAGCTTTGCTTGGGTGATGGATGGTTTGGGGAGTTCATGGGACTCTGATTCAGTAAGGAGAAGCAAAAGACCACTGGAGGTTGGAAGCTATGAGGTACGTCAGTCAAAATTTGACAAGCAGAGAGGACTCAGAGTCTTTTTGTTGTTGTTATTTGTTTTTGTTGTTGTTGTTGTTGTTTGGTTTGTTTTTTCGAGACAGGGTTTCTCTGTGTAGCCCTGGCTGTCCTGGAACTCACTCTGTAGACCAGGCTAGCCTCGAACTCAGAAATCCACTTGCCTCTGCCTCCCGAGTGCTGGGATTATAGGAGTGCACTACCACTGCCCGGCAGACTCAGAGTCTTAACAGAGTCAGAGAAGACAAAAGACTCAGAGAAGAAGCATCCAGAGCAGTCCAGTGGCTGGGTGGCTTATCTTCATTTTCTGTGGGGTTGTAGGGGGTTTTACTGCTTTGGCTGAACATGGACAAGGCTAAGGCACTAGCCATGATTTACCACAATTGTCTGATGGCCAAAGCTTGTGGATGAACCATGTCACTGATTAAAACAAGGTCAGGCAGGCTAAGATTTCTCCCCAGGTTTCATTTGTCTGTCATATGCTTATTAGCTTTTTCAAATGGAAACACAATATTTCATTCAGGAAAAAAATATTAATTAGTGCAGTACAGCAGGCTGACTTACTGACTTATGTCACCCCAAATTCAGAGATTGAAGCCCTTACTTCAGTACTCCCCCATGTGTCTGACTTTAAGTTAGGATGGTTTTAGTTGGTTTATTTATTGGTTGAGATAAGCTCTTACAGCCCAGGCTGTTCTGGAACTTGCTATTTAGACCTGGCTAGCCTGTCACTCAGTCTCCCTGCCTCAGGCTACCACATTGCTCAGTATGTGCCACCAGGCCTTTCTAGCTGAGATCTTTAAAGAGGTAATTAAAGTTAAATAGGTCATTAGAGTGTTTCTGGTTAGACTTTTCATCATTGTGGCAAAATAGCTCACATAACTTCAAGGGAAGAGTTATTTGTTTCTACCCACAGTTTCAGAGATTTTAGACTGTCACAACAGCAGGACAGAATAATACTTCAGTTTATGGCAGACAGGAGCAGAGCTAGACTAAGGGAGAGGCCATGCAGTTGCAAACAGCAGAGGCATCTAGTGGGGCTGCCAGAGTTCTCTGGAGCTGGCATTCTGGGCCCAGACATGGAACATGGAACTGCGGGTTTTATGTTTCCCACATGGCCTTTGGGCTGATCTTTTCTCAGTATTCTCCTAGTCCACCCTTTCAGAATGGAGCTGTCTATGCCATGTGGTTGCATGTTGAAAGTATATAACTTTTTTTTTTCTATTAAAGTTGGCTCATAGCTAAAAGTTGACTTGGGTGTCAGGAGATTTTGAACTTGGGCTTTTATATTCAGAATGTAGGAACTTACATTTCTCAGAGTTTTCATTATGATCAAGAGAACCATATGGGAACACTGAGACATTAGGGACAGTGACAGCTTTTTTTTTTTTTTTTTTTTTCCTTGAGATAGAGTCACACGGAGTTCAGGCTAGCTTCA
The DNA here is from genome assembly GCA_019843965.1 of Rhynchomys soricoides. Taxonomy (NCBI): domain Eukaryota; kingdom Metazoa; phylum Chordata; class Mammalia; order Rodentia; family Muridae; genus Rhynchomys; species Rhynchomys soricoides. The sequence continues at coordinate 12,580,295 of JADRCH010000051.1, forward strand.
AGCTCTTTACAAAATCAAAGATCTGTCCTCTCTTACATTGCTTATATTGGGAATTTTGTTACAGGAACTAAAAGTATGAGTGACATCAGCTGGGCCCTCATCAGACCTCACTGATGTCCTGAAAGCAAGAGGAGATGAGAACAGGCACAGGAGAGGCAGCCAAGGAGAGAAGCCTCAGGAGAAGCCAACTCCACACATGCTTTTGCTGGGAACATCCAGTGAAGATCAGCTTCTGCTGTGCAGTCACCACCTGGTGGATGATGCTTTCCTATGGCAGCCCAGAGAATTAAACAGGAGGCAAACCACACTACACACTGTTTGCAGTCTCTCTGTGGACTCTACTACCACCTGGCAATCCCTACTTTATGGTGCCATGACCTGTGGACCTATGCTGTGATATAAGATACATAGATTCACATGTGATCATGGCACCTGGTCATGTGGGAGAATAAATTGCCCTTTGGTCCTGAAATTGAAGGCCCTCAGTTAATCTGCTCCGTGCATGGCCTCAAGTGACCTACCCAAGAAGTGTATTGCCGATCATATGACCTTGGAGTGAGCTCACTGATGACCTGGAGAAGTTGATGGAGTCCCTGAGAAAAGCTTTAAACTTTTCTGATTGTCTATATAGATAGTTGGTCTTGAGAGGGAAGGTCAGATCAACTGTGTATGTGTGAAGTCTTTATCTGAATGTGTCACTGGTGACCAAAAGAATGTCACCCTCAGGACCCATGCAGAGAGAACCCTGAGTATAGCTCAGGAAGGATGAAGGTTCCTTAGTCAGGAAGCAAGCAGCTCCATTCTGGTGGAGAAGGGTTTCTCCAGGGAGTCTTCAAAGCAAAGGGGACAGAGTGTGGGCTTGGAGGAGTGGGACGATGGGACAGTCAGTGTGTGGGAGGGCAGCTGGAGCACGTCCCTCCGGCATAGGCCTGGCCCTCATCTTATGATTCATGCCCTCAGGAGCTGTGGTCGCTGCTGCAGGCACGTCTCTGCATAACCGGAAAGGCAATGTGTGCTCTCCCTGTACACTTGGATGATCTCCACGTAGTGGAAAAGTGGCTCTGTGGGGAAGCAGTTTTCCATCTCCACACTGGGAGCTGTTTATTCTGTTGCAGGCGCTTGTCCTTAAGCAGTGTTTCTCTCTGCTAGGTCAGTCTCTGCATACTCCCATGGTCCATCCTCCTTGCTTCTTCCTGGACCCAAGGCAGTCCCCAGCTGGTAACACTCGGCTTGGCAGTTCGCAGCAACTCAGTTTGAGACACTTCTAGGACACACAGCTATGTGATTTGTCTCACCATCCTTCCTACGGCCTGGGCTTTCAGAGAGGTTACTCCCAAGAAGGAGTCCTGGCCATGACCTTCTCATGCTCCTTTAACTTCTTGATGTTCTGAGACATTATAATGACATCAGGCATAAATTCAAGCACAGCCTGAGTTACAGAAAGGACAGGCCACCACCATACCACAGAGGAGGCTGAATACAGACGCCACAGCCTGTCGGCCGAGTGACCTGAACTGTGGTACAGATATTTGAAAGGTTGTGCTTTAAAAGGAGGATGTCCCTTGTTTGCAGTAGTTAGAAGATGACCTTTTTCTCTAGAACAAGAGTCCCTAAGCATTTGGATGCCAAGGGAAAGGTTAGGGGACCCCAGCTGTTCTGTGAGACATGACACTGGCCCAGAGGTCTTCCTGAGCAGTAAGCTATCCTGGCCTCCTCTGGGCTGCTCAGACCCATTTGTAAGACACACAAAAGCCTCCTTTCTGCTTCCATGTCAGAAAGATGGAGCACAGCCACCTTTTCTCTACTTGAGTTAGCTTTAGGGGAAGTCGTGGGACATAGATGAATTTTAAGTACTGTTCTAGTTTCATTCTGTTTGTAGGACATAAATGTGGCTAAAAACAAGTTGGAGAGGGAACACTTGTAGGTCACAATCCATCAATGAGGGATGACAGGACAGGAACTGAAGAAGAAACTACAGAAGAAACTCACTTGCTGGCTTGCACTTTGGTTCACTCAGAGGGTCATGCTCTGCTCATTTTCCTATGCGGCAGGCCCACCTGCCTAGGGATGGTGCCGCCCACAGTGGGCACGGCCCTTCCACATCAATCATTCATTAACACAATCCCACATAATCATGACCACAGGACAGTCCAGTCTGGGCAAATCTTCAAGTGAGGGTCCCTCATCCCCAGATAACTCCAGGTTGTGTCATGAGAACAACTAAAACTAACTTGAACAATGTGCATTTGGACATTTTTGTTTCTGTTTGTTGTAGTGCTGGGATTGAATCCAGGGCCCTGAATCTGTCAGGTAAATGCTCTATCACTGAACCATATGCCAACCCATTTGTGTTTCCATTTTGGGCTACCCTCTACTACCCCCATGGTGGTCTCTGCATTTTTTTTTTTTTTAATTATGGTACATAATGCCGTGGTAGACATCTTGCTGTAAAATGTACTTTCACCCTGAATTATTCTTAATTATAAAAAAAATTTTTTTTAGAATAGTATTTTTTTCCCCTCAAGTGGAAGATTGCTAGGAATAAGCTTGTGAAGAATCTGGACAAAGGCTTTGAGGGGATAAAGGTCCCTTTGGTTCAGGTTTGCAGTGACCTTTGACCTCAGTTCAGTGTGCTAGTTGCTGGATGTTAGTGGCTCTAGCACCCCGTCCTCTACTGCAGTTACCTGCAGGGCTGCACCCACTTCCAAAGGTGAAACTCTCAGTGTATAAAACCCCTTGCCTGCAAACCTGGAGATGTATCTCAGCCATGGCAACACAGCTTGAGAACCTGGGCTAGCTTAGTAGCTCAAAACTTGTAATTCTCTCACCTAAGCCTCCACAGTGCTGGGATTTCAGGCACATGCCACAATATCTGTCACCTTTTCTGGGTCTCCATCTTGCTTTCTTAATGAAAGATGCATCACTGCTTGTCCCTCACCCCCGTTTTCTTCCTCCCTCCCTCCCTCCCACCCCCTACCCTCTTCTTTCTTTCATTTCTTTCTCGTTATTCCAGCTCTTCTCTATCCCCACTCTTTCCTTTCCTCTCTTCTTTCTCTGTCACCCTTTCTTTTCCCTCTCTCTCCCTACCTCTTTTCTCTCTCTCTGCTTTTGCTTTTTTCCTCCCCTTTCCCACATCCCTAAACCCCTCCCCATTTTTTCACTCTAAACACAGAACTAGCTGCCAACCACTATTAGCATGTTGTATTAACTCTTTTCAGGTTGGGGAATTCCTTGGACTCAGACCCCTTTGGATTTCTCTCTAAAGCTTTGCCAGGGTTAAAGTCCATCTTATTTTTTTCCACAGAGGAGTCATCCAGGAGGAGGGGGCTCTCAGTGTTCATTCCTGTAGAAGACAGAAGTGAAGAGCAGCAAGAGAAACCCAGCTGCCATGTGAAGGCTGGCAGCTTGAGAAGATCCAGGCTGGCCAGAGCTTCCAAAATAACTCCCTCTGCATTGTCCAAATTGAGCTTGGGGGAATTTCCTACAATCAAAAACAGCTGTGCCATTCTGTTTACCTATTAGGCTGAGTTTTCCAGGCTCAGATCAGAAATCCCGGAGCCTGGAAAGTTCTGCTCAGAGCAGCCCTCCTTTTCTGGGACCAAGCAAATCAATTGTTGGCATTGGGCTTTGGAATACTCATTGACCCCTCTGAGGTGAAGGTGAGGTAAGTCACCCAAGGTTTCTAAGAATGTATAATTGACCACCCATCAATATACATTGGCACAGCCCTGTCACCACATTCTTTTGGAGCACAAGGAATCCCAGAGGCCATGCCTCTTCCACACTTGGAAAAGCAGAACCAAGCTTGTACCTTACTGTAAGAGGAGTGTACACAGAATAAAAGCCCAACGTTTGCAGAAAGGTTATCACATAGAAGTTCCCTCTGTCATATCGAAGCACTATCTATCCTCTTTAAGATGACATTGTTTAGTTGGACCACACATCATTCTAGAAATTTCTGAGCATGTACAAGGAAATGCATTACATACATTTAATATGCATCTGAATGTGTATAAAAATGCATATATGCATACATAATGGGATGCATTAAAATGTGTATACATATACAGTGTAGCCTTGGCAAGCTGAGCTCTGGCATTCCAAGAGTGAGAACTTGGCATGGATTCAGATTTCCTTTTACTAACTGGAGCCAGATCTGTCCAAAGCAGTAGTGGTTATGCTGAAAGTTGAGGATCAGGGTTGGAGAGGTGGCTCAGTGGTTAAGAGCACTGACTGGTCTTCTGAAAGTCCTGAGTTCAAATCCCAGCAACCACATGATGGCTCACAACCACCTGTAATGAGATCTGATGCCCTTTTCTGGTGTGTCTGAAGACAGCTACAGTGAGTGGGGCCGGAGAGAGAAGAAAAGGTGTCTGAAGACAGCTACCGTGTACTTACTGTAAATAAATAAATAATAAATAAATAAATAAATAAAAAAAAAAAAAAGAAAAGAAAAAGAAAAAGAAAGTTGAGGATCTGGGTTTCGGATCCACCTATCTTCACAAAAGCTCTGAGACCTTGTCTGGGAGAGCTTCCGGTTTTTGCACCTGTACACTGAAGATGCAATCTCCTAGCCTAGAGGACCCAGTGAACTGCAGCACTTTGGTTGCAGGCTCCTTTCCTTAAGTAGTACCTGTCTCCTCTAGATTAGCCTCTCTTATCTTCCTGTATTTCCGTCTTCCTGTCTTTCTGTCTTCCTGTCTTCCTGGGTCCAGAGCAGTGCATCCTGTGGATTGGTGCTTGCAAAGAGTTCCTAGTGTCCTGTCATCTATGCTTTGCATCCAGTCTTGCATCCATGGCTCATCTTCCCAGTGTGTGTTGATCTATATCAGGAGACAATTGAGATGCATGATGGGAAATTTCATCAACTGGAATTTTCAGTCTCTTCCCCAAAAAGTGTGATATCCCCATGGATTTCCTAGCCTTTACTTTGTAGTGGGGTAGCCCCATGCACAGAACGTTGGGTTCCTTGCTGGCTACCCATCTCCCATCTGAATTCTTCTCATGCCCAACCCTTTCCTGTCCAGATGCATCCCCTATGGTACCAAACACCTGCAGATCACACTGTGAGCCTGTAGCTTCAAGTGTCAGGTGCTCCCCTCTAGTTGGATCTTTTACTTATCTTTTATTTTTTTGAAATTAAGATGTAAGTGTGTCCTTTCTCCTCTTCTGTTCCCTTCTTCCAACTCTTCCTATGTCCCCTCCTTTACTCTGTCTCAAATTCATAGTGTCTTTTTCTTTTCTTCTTTTATTATTACACACACAGACACACACAGACACACACACACACACACACACACACTCACACACACAATCTGCTGATGCCCTTTAGTGTCGTTTTCATATACATGATTTCAGGGCTGACCAACTGGCATTGGGTAACTAATTAGGGGATTCTTCCCTAGAGATGACGATGTCTCCCTCTTTCAGCATCCTGTACTTGCTTGTAGCCCTTTGTCTAGGGGTGGGGTCCCTGGGAAACCTTCTTCTATTGTGTTGCCATGACTGTTGGTGTACTTGTTTAGAGCTTGTTTAGACAGTCAAGCAGTAGAGGTAGCATGGGTGATTTAGGTTGGTTCATGTTTCTGTCTGTCCCCATATTCTTGTGGGTGGTACACAGTGATGTTTATGGACACATTAATTAACCTTTCTATCTTGTCTTCCTTAGCCTTTGTTGTCATCAACACAGCATATAAATATTGAGCAGGTACAACAGGAAGGGACTTTGCAGAGCCCATCAAACATGGACCAGATTATACAAAATAGTAAACAGGATAAAGAATGTGTGGATCCCCGTCTTGAGACAAAGGTGTCACAGAGTGGTCCAGACTAGTGTTTAGAAAGGAAAGATAGTACATTCTTCTGAAGTACCCAAGGTCAGGTCTGTGACACAAGCTGGCCTGGCCTCTATGTGGCAGTCACATGCACTGCCTGCCAGAGGTCTTGTTGGATTGGTCCCACAGTGTGACTAAGTGATGGGGTGGGTGGGGCTCACAGACAGTGGGGCTCCTTTTAAGATGTGGGTGCTGGAAACTGAACTCAGGTCATCTAGGTGTGCTCTTAACCATGGAGCCATTTCTCCAGTCCTTAATACCTAATTTTGGGGACATTTATATATATAAATCATGCTTCCCCTCCAATTCAAAAATAAACCAGGCTAATCATAGATTATTTGGAATAACCAGTGAGATGAATGAAGAAAAGGCCTTTTCTGTGATCTTACTGCTCAGGACCAAGCTGGTGGATTCAAACAGTGTACAGGAGCCTGAGCAGAGCCATCCGGCTGCCTTGATGGCCTCCTCTGGGGCATTTCCATGAATCTTCTTAATAATGAAACAGGAAACATGATAATCTTACTCACAAGTAAGGGTTTTTACTACTAACTATACCTTGCTAAGTCTTCACAGACTAGGTTTGAAAGGGAGAAAATATTAATCTGTGCTACTTAATTCTCCCATAACCACTGCATCTGGATAGGCTTCTTCCTTCCTGGCTGCACCCTAGGGTCTGGGCAGAGGGAGGGGCTTGGTGTAGAGGAAGGATTCTGGGATTTCTTCTTCCTGAAAGATGTGAGAGGGGAGTTTTTTCCACTCTGAGGTCTCAGTTCAGGTCAAATGGGAGTGTCACCTCTCCCCCTCACTCCACCTCCTCAAAAGGAGGGAAGGACCACTCCTCTGGTCCTCTGAGGGCAGAGGACAAGAGGGAAGGAAGCAGGAATAAGAGTGAGTTATGACATTTGTGAACTGAGGCCAATGTTGAGCTGGGCCCTGCCATTGTGATGAGTGATTCCCTTAAGATGCGCAGCTCAAAGAGTGCCAGGAGTGGTGGGGTGCACAGAGAGGGACACCCTATCATCTGCTTGCATCCAGAGCTGAGAACCAATTATTTACTGTTGACCCCGGGGTTAGGAAGACATGACCCTAGAAGGTCTGGTACCTGTAGGGCTGTGCTGAGAGCAGAGATACACAGAATCTCTTAATCTGGGGTTATAGGCCTGGCTAGAGGGCTGTAAGAGGCAAGTCAAGGGCAGAGACCCATACTAAGAATGTAAGGAGAAGAGCTGACTCAGCAGCCCAGGAGACCTGAGCCAGCTGTTGTAAAACCAGTAATGTTAGGAGCTGTGGTCACCCAGCTGCAGAGGCACCACCTATAGGGCATGCTGAATGATGCAACTGGAAACCAGAAGTAACCTTTCCTGGCCTCTCTCATGCATTCATATACTTCCCTAGTGCCCTAGGAAAGGGAGCAGGATTGTCTAAGCCCCAAATAGCCACTCCTCTTTTTAGAGCTCCACCAATGTCCAGGGCAACCCTTGGATACCAGAAGACAAGAGAGACACTGGTCAACTGTCTCCCCGCTTAAGGATTCAGCAAGTGACATGTTTTACTCCAGTGAAGTCCAAATAACAGCTTGTATCTTTCAATACTACACAGCAAGTCCTGTCTTGAAGCATGGCAAGTGGCAAGGGGTTGAGCTTGAGCAGCTAATTGCTTGTCCATTTTAAAATGATGCTATACATGCGTAAGTTAGTCCTGGGTGCAAAACCTCAGTTATTTTTTTCTGCCCCTGACATCAAAAGAGCCATCCCTAATGTGGGCTCTGACTTTGGTATCCTTGTTATTTGTCCTTGCAGCTTCTGGTGGCTGGAGAGGGTTGGGTTTTTCCAGAGGTGGAGAGTGGCAGGAAGGCGCTCTATAGTGGTGGTTCTCAACCTGTGGGTCACGACCCCCTTGGGGGGCATCTATTGACCCTTTCACAGGGGTCGACTCATAGCTGATAACCTGCATATCAGATATTTACTTTACGATTCATAACTACCAAAATTATAAAATAGCAACAAAATAATTTTATGGGTGAAGGGGTCACCACAACATGAGGAACTATTAAAGGATCACAGCAGAACAACTGCTCCTTAGGAGAACACAGTAGTGGCACATCCTCCTGAGCTAGGGTCTGGACCCACCCACTACCTAGGAAAGAAACCCTGCAATGACTCGGCAGGGAAGGCTTCCTGCATGACAGAAAGAAGAAGGGCAAACCAACCAAAACATGTGGTCGGGAGAAGCCAGCACTGTGGTTTGAAAGTCCCTGTCAAAATTCACACTGAGCTGGGTGTGGTGGTGTGTGCCTCTAATCCCAGCACTAGGGAGGAGAAAAACCAGAAGCACTATAAATTCAAGGCCAGCCTAGATAGGCTACATGGTGAGTTTCTGGACTGCTAGGGCAACAGAGCAAGAACCTATCTCAATCAAAATCAAATAAAATCTCACCTTGAAATTAAGTGCCCTCTTTGTGGAATTAAAAGGATGAACACTAAATCCACTACAGTGTTTGAGGAAGGCAGTTTGAGGGGCGATCAAGGTTGAATGCTCCTTTAAGAGCGTTTGATACAATGAGACTGTGGCCTTAGGTAGGGTAACAGTTTCCTCTGGGTTTGAAACATCCTATCCTGCAGGGAAGCAAGCTCCTTAGGCAAGAAGGTAGAAAACTCAGAAAGTCCCTAAAACAGACTAGATTCTTTAGACCCCTCTCTGCCAGAGTAGGCAATAAAAGCTAAGAGTCCCTCAAACTAGCAGAACAGAACTACGAAGAAGATGCCAAGACCAGACCAGCCACCTGGAAGAAGCAGAAACCAGCCAAGCTGCCTGAAAGAGGTTTACACCAACCAAGTCACCAGGTCTTGAGCTGTCTGCAGATGTGGCACCTGATCCTGAGCTTCTTTCTGCCTTTAGAATATAAAATGAGTAAGCCCTTTTCCTTATAAATCGGTCCATTTGTGGCTTGCAGTTTCAGTAACAGAAAAGAGACTAACAGCCAGGAGCTTGCTCGCTGTACTGGAGGGAGTCCAGAAGTTCTTACCCATCTCAGTCACCTGCAGAGGGTCACCAGAGATGCAGGTTCCAACTAGCCCTTGAGGCTACCTGAGAGGGTTAGGGAAGAGGAGGGTTGGACAGTCCAGTCTGGAAGACATGCTGGTGAGTTTGAGCTACAGCCTCATTAGCCCTGGTAGCTGACAGGGATAGGAGCAGCTGAAGAACCTGGCCTAAACTCAGAAGCATGGAAAGAAAATGGGGAACAAGGCAGGGTAGAAGTGATCTAGGCCTCTCAGACTCTGCAAATCTGGCAGGAGACATCAGTGAACAGCCACAGGAATTGATTGCCAAAGGTGCTATCCAGAGTTGCATCAAGAGGTGGAGGAAAGATGAAAGGGATGGAGCAGATACAGCCTCAAGTTTTTGAAGCGGCTTCCTCTGTTCTCCTGCCAGAGCTCTGTTGAGAGCACAGGTAAATAGAGAGTCTTGTTTGTGTACCCAGGCCTCCCCGCTGATTGGGGTGGGAGAATAGTCTCACCCCTTACCTGTCCCGTTACTGTCTGCGAGAGTTAGGGGTCTACAGAGCAACTGAACAAATAGAAGAACATTCACCATCATACAATTGACTCAGTCATTGGAGCTGAGTAGTCCCAGTGCTGTCTTTGAGCAGGAGAACTGGGGAAGCCAGGAAATGCTGGGCTCCCAAGGAGCCACAAAATAAGAATCAGCAACGATGCTGCCCCAGACCAAGCTGAAGGCCTGGAAGGCCCTTGGAGACTTGCTAGTGCAAGTCCACATTCAAAGATGGAATATCTGGATTCTGAGGCCTGCTGGCAGTGTCAGTATTAAAAAGCATAAGAATAGGAAATAACAGCCTTTGCTCAAGGTGAGTGAAGGGTTTGTGTGCTTGAGCTCCCCTCCCCCGCTTGCCTTTTCTTCCCATCCAGGTCCCAGCTCTTTGGGATAGAGCCACCCAGGGATGGTCCACCCACCCAGTTCACTCATCCATAATGCTAATCATCCCTGGACACACCTTCACAGGGACACCCAGAAGGGTGTTTTACTGAGTTCGGGGTGGTTCAACCTTGTATAGGTTACCATGACCACTCATCCAACCTCCCCTAAGGCTACAGGGCTCTGCGCTGCCGGAAGGGAGAGTACCTCAGGTTTAGAATTGATGTTTGAATCCCTGAAAGTACTCCAAGACCTGACTGACCCTGATCGGATAGCAAAGAAACACAGAAAGTATGTTGAAAAGTCGGCCTTGGCAGTACCGATAAGTTGAAGCTTTGCACACATACCTAGTTTTCACCTTCTGAGTGGAGTGTTAAAACGGACAACCATGGAAGTGTTGTCTGGGTCTGTTCTGGTCAGGGCGTTAGACACAACCCCCCTGATTTCAACAAACACTCAGGGTCCTCACATTCAAGGGACCCTTCTTAATGCCCACCTCAGCATTGTTGTGAGGGTCCAGTACACTGGTGCTGGGCATGGACTTTACAAAATATGGCACTTTAATCAAATTTGGATTAGACCTGGGAATGTGTCTGGCTTCTAAATTGCTTGAATGTGAAAAGAAAGCATTTCTTCGAATTCTAAGAAATATTCAAGGCGCTAGGTTCCTGATGACTCAGCACACATTCTCTGGAAGAATAGGCTACAGTGGGATTTGATGCTGATTTACACCTCCATTGTTGAGCCATCCTTAAAGGGTGGGCCTTAATTTGCTGTCCTGTCAATTGAGTCTGGGCTGGACTCATTGATGAAGAACACCTTCTGGCGGGGGGGGGGGGGGGGGGGGGGGGAGTGGGGATGTGGCTTTGGAGCCTGGGTCCTTCTTAAGAAGGCTTTGTGACTCTAGCCTACATGGCTGACAGTGGGAGACACCCCTATACAGTACATTAAGGTTAGCTTCCTGGAGCAGTCTATGTGGGAAGAAAACCCTGAAGTTACCCTCCAGCGCTGGTGGAGCCTTTGGGTGATGCAGCCCCTGCTGGCAGCCTCCGGAGAAGACATGAGCAAGGGCTAGACAGCCAGACATCATCTGAATTTCTGTCCACAGAAAGTAGGCAATATAGTGACCCACCATAAGATACTGTGTTAGCCTCCATGAACACACAGGGCCAAATGACCCCCAAACTTGTTTTTTTTTACAGACACTGCCCTCTTACATTAACACCCAGGGGACTCAGAAGTTTGGGGGGTGAGCCTTGGAAAAGGGGACCATGAAAGGTACTGATGTGAGCAGGGGCAGGACCTGAGGATCTAGTCTAGCCTAGTCACTAGGCACAATTGCAGTGCTTTGAACAACCCATGTCTTCTAGAACAGGTTATTGCATTCCTGTGTGAAGACAGTTGCTGACCTTCAGGGAAGGTGAAGCTCATTAGAAAGGTCTTTGAATAAACCAATAGCTCAAGGCAATCAATGCCCCGTGGGGCTGCATACGTGTGATGGGAGCTGGGGCAGTACGGACTGGAATCCTACAGGACTAAGGACTAGGGAAGCGTCCTTGTCTGCTGTCTCCTTGGATTGGAGAGCAAGAAGGGGACAGTCAGGGTGTTTAGGGAGTGGTGGGTTGGGGAAAAGTTGTTGGGTTAGGAAGGGTACTTTATGCTTAGGCAATGGGCAGCCACAGAAAAGTCGAAAGGACATGCTGGTTTTAAGAAGTCAGAGGAGTGGGGCAAGGTGTGGGTGAGAGGCTTCTGAGTGAAGTAGGAAGTTGAAGGAGGGAACCGAAACCTCGCTCAGCGCCACCGAAAGTGATAGAGAAACTGAGTAGGTTCCTATTTCGGGTTCATATGGAAAGCCCTGTTGTGTGAGTCAGGAGTCTCTTCTAAAAATACCTGTCTCCCCACACACCGTAACCCTTGCAGCGGTGTCTCAGCCATAAGGAGGCAAGCTTATTACCAAAGGCTTGGTTTGCACTAGACCTGATGGGGGATGGTCACCAGAAATTTTTAGGGCCTGGCCTACTTGCTCACTTCATAGCTGAGGATACAGAGGAGTGGGTTAGGAAAGGTGCAGGGCACAGTGGCTACAGGAGCGCTGAAGCTAGCTAGACCTGCCTGGTTCCTGGGCAGGAAGCTATAAAACGCTCCAGGCCAGCCTGTAACTGGAGGTGATGCTCCTGCCTCAGTCTCCTGGGTGTTAGAATTACATGTGTGTGCCACAAAGCCACATTCAAACGTATGAGGCTGTTCTCCAAATCTGTGAGGGGAGAACAGAGTGTGTAGAGGTACTCGGGAATCCTCACAGCCATTAAACAAAATCATGGTCCCACCACAGCCTCTAACCTTCAGACTGTCCATCCTCAAGCTCTGCCTCCCCTAGAAACTAAAAAGGAATCTGCTGTTTCTTTTGTTTGTAACAGTCTTTACTTCTTTTTAAAAGTAACATCAACAGCCCACAAAAAGGAAGAGGGGGCGGGGCAAAGGCAGGAAGGGGAGAATAAGATATCTATCAATGTCTTTCTCCTCTAATTTTGGTTCAGTGCTATCTCAGTTAGGGTCACCATTGCTGTGATGAAACACTATGGACAAAAGCCGCTTGGGGAGGAAAGGAATGTTTTGGCTTACATGTCATGCATCATAGTCCATTGAGGGAAGCCAAAGCAGAAACTTAGACCTGGAGGGAACCTGGAGGCAGGAGTTGATGTAGAGGCCATGGAAGAAGCTGCTTGCAGGCTGCTTTTTTATAGGACCTGGGACCACCAGCCCAGGAGTGTTCCCACACACTGGGCCTTCCGAGTCCATGACTAGTTTCACTGATCCTTTCACTAATTAAGAAAATGCCCTACGCACTTCCCTACAGCCTGATAGGGAGGCATTTTCTGAATGAAGGATCCTTCTTTCCAGTTTGTGTCAAATTGACATACAAATTAGCCAGGACAAATGCCTAAGGCTTGATGTTAGAGTTATGCCTGGAGCTTCACTGTCTAACGGTCACCGTGAGAACGTGAAATTCCATCTCTACATCTTAAGGTTTTTGGTTTTGATATTTTTTCTTCTTCCATGAGACAGACAATACTGCCTTCTCCACAAGGGTACATGCATAGTTAAAAAGATAAGGAATGTGAAATGCTTGTACCAGTCCTGGGCCATCACAGTCACTCCACACAGAATCAATATTAACACTGTTGTTATGGCTATCATCAACTCTGAAGTTTCTGGCCTCTTGGTTAGAAACCTTTTTAGGAAGCCAGGCAGTGGTGGCACACACCTTTAATTCCACTTGGGAGCACTTGGGAGACAGAGACAGGCGATTTCTGAGTTCGAGGCCGGCCTGGTCTACAGAGTGAGTTCCAGGACAGCCTGGGCTATACAGAGAAACCTTGTCTCGAAAAACCAAAAAAAAAAAAAAAAAAGAAAGAAAGAAAGAAACCTTTTAAGGGTTACACAGACAGGGTCCTGGACTCAGAGAGTAAGATATGGTGTGGCCAGAGGGCACTGGCAATACAGTAGTGGATGAGAATGCTTGACCCTGAGGAGCTGAAGGGCATGCCGTACTAGAGCCTGCACAGAAAGGACTCCAGCTTAGCAGCTGAGCATGGAGGGGGAGAAACTGCCCATGAAGGTGGTCTGTGGGCACCTATCAGCTTTTCCAAGGAACATTCGTCGCATCTGAGGGAAACCGGGAAGAGCCTAGCGAGTGGACTCATTTAAACTCTGGAAAAGAAGGAGAGGAACGGTGTGGAGGAACAGAACAGTCTCCAGACAAGAACCCACCAGACTTGTCCTTCTGACCAGTCGGGTCCTTCTGTGTACCCAAAAGTGGCAGCTTTAGTGCCATTGTCTTTCCAAGAGAAGAAAACCAAACCAAACCAAAACTGAGAGGTAGCAGAAACGGTATGCTCTGCCAGGCCAGGGGGTCATAATGGAAGACAGAGCCCATGTGGCGCTTGGTTTCATCAGGTGGTACACGGGTTTGGCTCAATGACATTTGTTTGTGCTTAGTTGAGTTTTGGGGGTGTTTGTTTTGCTGACTTTCAACAAGCAGTGAGATTTTTATAATAAGACTGCTACTGGTCTTCCAACATAGTCCCTTCTACTGTCCAGAGTTCATCCTTCCCCAGATGACAGCCACTTTCCAGAAGACACTGTGTGCTCTGTACAGGCAGGAAGAGACCAGGCTAGATCAGCATCCCTCCCGGAGCCATTGGACTATTGCACAGAGGGACCAAGTTCTCTCCTGTCCTTAGTGTTGGCGTGCCCAACCCTTTTCTAACATCTCGTTAGGTGACTTCTCCAATCCGAGAGCACCCACCATGGCCCCAAGGTTGGGACTTGAGTTTTTTCGGGCTACTAGAGTTTTTCCTCTCTGTCACTGGTGCATGGTGTCTGAGGAGAAATGGGTCTAGCCACTCCTTTGCCTTGAAAGCTAGGGCAAGTCTTCACTTCATTCTCCCCCATGCTTCACACCCAAGACATTTTTCTTTTCTTTTTTCTTTTTTTAAAGGTGATGTCAAGCAGAAAGTTTTCCTAGTCCCTGGCAGCTGTGGCATGGGATGCCTCCTCCTCCCTCCCTGGCATTAGCTATGGCTGTCAGTTAGAGGAGAATGAAACACTGTCTGATGTCTGATTGCCTCCAGGCACTGGAGGTCTGTGTGCTAGAAGATTCTGGTTCCATGCAGGCTTAGCCAACTTAGAAAAATCTGCTTGAAAATGAACTCTTTTATGTTCAAAAGTTTCACAAATAGAAAGAGCCAAGTTTGGGGATCAGGCCGCTGTTTAAAAGTTTCTGTGGTCATGAGTTCTCCATGTGGTAGCCATTGAGCATCAAGACTTACTGCCTGCCCAATATCACCCTTCATCTTAGCTGTGCCAAATGCCAAAGAGCTTTTGAAATGTCACAATGGAAATTAGAAACAAAGGCAGGGCAGACACCTAAGCCCAGTGAAGCATGTTTACTTTCATGACCTTATAAACAAGACTTTCCGCAAATCCTTCCTCTGCTTTTTAATTTTATTTTATTACATTTATTTTCTGTATATGTGTGTGCATGTTCCACTGTGTGTGTTAGAGGTCCCAGGACAATCTGTGGATGTTGGTTCTCTCCATCATGTGAGTTCTGAGGACTGAACTGTGGTTGTCGGGCTTGGCAGAAAGCAGAGTCATCTTGCCAGCCTATAGCCAAAGACCTTTATGTTTATCAGAAGAATGGACTGGGCACCTTAATGTAAGGCAAGATGTTTGACTTATGTAAAACTGAGACGTCAGAGCTGGTGGGAAAGGAAGACAGTTGAGTGAGCTGGCTGTGCCAGAGCTGTCAGTCAGTGTCAGGACTGGCACTGGAGCCTCTGTTTATGCAACTGCAAAGTATGTGGTCGAATGTACCCAGAAGGACAGCCGGAAAAATGAACGACACAGTATATAAGGCATAACTTAGAATCCGGCACAGAACAAACACCACTTTCTCCTGTCATGTGTATCTATTTGTTGAGTGTGAACATGTGTGTGCATATAAACAAGCCTGTGAGCATGTGCTTTTGCAAGTAGGGGTGTGTATGTGTGTGTGTGTGTGTGTGTGTGTGTGTGTGTGTGTGTGTGTGTGTGTTTGAGAGAGAGAGAGAGACAGTGCATTCTTGGGAGTGAATGTATGTGAATGCCAATGGGAGTATGCTTCTGCTCTTTTTGAGTCCTGCCAAAAGGGATGGTTCGTGGCCTGATTTGTTTTGCAGTTTGCCATCCTTCCTCTCCTCCCCCACCTCCAGACAGAAGCTCACTCTCAGTATGGCTCAAGAATAAGCCCCATCCCTGAATGTAACCTGATCTCCCTGTGGAATGCACAACAGTGCTTCAAAACCCTGGACCGAGGCTAATCCTCTTTATATGGAAGCATCTCTGAAAAAATAAAATTAAATAAACTAGTGGGGGCGAGGGTGGAAAGTTGGAGATCCCGCTTCTGCTGTCTGTCCACACAAAGCCAGCCGGGCCTTGGGCTGCTTGCAAAGGAAAGACATTGTCTTGGGGATTACAGGGCATAAAGTGGAAGGGTCTCCTATCATTATGCCTGAAGAGAGTCAGTCCCCAGTGCTTGAAGCCAGGAAGCAATCCTGTTGCTGATCAACTATATGTTTACTGAGCCTGTACTGTGAGTCAGGCCCCTGTCGGGCTCTAGAGGTGCAGAAGAGAAATCAAAGCTGTGATAGACCAGAGCCTTCCCAGCTGCAGACATCAGTTCCCAAGGCAAAGGCTGCCAAGAGAGCTGCCCCAGCCCAGTACTGGTGTAAAGTATGGTTAAGTTTAAAGAAAGGTCATGGTCATCCTGTCTTTAGAAATGCATTCACATGGACTCACATAGGAACACCCTCCTGGGCAGCCCGCAGGCATTTATTTATCTTAAAAACCTGGGCCTTTGTTGAGCCCTGGATCCATCAGTCACCCTTGTCTATTGGAATCCTAATGCTCACCCTTGTCTGTGTTCCTGAGGGAAAGGCTTTATCACGAGCTCTGATGGGATCCCAGTCTCACTTTTGAGTTCTTTCTTTCTTTCTTTCTTTCTTTCTTTCTTTCTTTCTTTCTTTCAGACACAGAGCCTTTCTGTATGACCCAGGCTAGCCTTGAACTTACTATGTATAGCCCATGCTGGCCTAGAACTTCTGGCCCTCCTGCCTTTCAACCTCTTAAATGCTGGACCACACTGTGTACCACTTGCCTGGCTTGTTGTTGCTCATTCTCCCTCCTTCTTGTTGACTTTCTTCCTTAGTATGTATGCCTATTTTTCTTCATTACAAGGCGGTGTGGAAGGTAATACTCAGCAAAGATATTACACATCTCACTAAATACCTGGTTGACAGCATATGTGTGCATTTCAGCGTTGTGGGACAAACTTTTCCTAGGGAGACACTCTACATGTAAGACTCTGGGGAGCCTTAACTTCCCAGAGACCCCTCGAGTGAACACCATGGAGTTGGGTATCGATGCAAAATGCAACAGGAATTTATTGTTCCATCATACTGGGGTCATCCTGCACACCAAGGCGGGAGGGAACGACCCCACGCAGCCAGTTCATTGAACTTTTATATGGTTTTTAGAGCAGCAGCCGTTAGGCACAATGTGATTGGCCGAACAGTGTGACTTTTAAACTGATTGGTCTTTAGAGAATGAGATAGTAGGAGCTTAATCAGCCTCTCCCTTTCAGCCTAAGGTGCTCTCTAACCTGTTTCTTCCAGGAGGGGAGGGGTGCCAACATGCTCGGGCCCTAGTGGAATTTTCCAAAGTTCCTGAGCTGACATCTTCACACACAGATCTACTCCCCCTAGATAAGGAGACCACAACCGACCAAAGAATAGATACCACCAAAGTCCAACTCGGTGAACCAATAGGTTTTATTAGGGTTACTTAAAGGAGTATGGATTGAGAAGGCTAGGCTGATTCCATGAACTGGACAATCTCAGGCAAGTCCAGGCCCCAGAAGCTGCCTTGCCACTTGGCCTGAGGCAAGGACAATGGGTCAGAAGCAGTTTCCAGACTTCCTAAGCAAATTTCCAGCCCCCACACCCTGGTAATGGAGTGTCTGTAGAAATGGACCCAACAGATTAACATAGAGGGCACCTACCCCGGAATTCCCTAATGAACTTTAAATCAGACCTGCAAGGTCACTTGGGTGTCTCTCTATGATGGTAATGGGAGACCCCAGCATGCTGGACTTCTGCAGAATAAAACATTCTTTGAGTTTACATCCTATTTGAGTTGGGGTGTCATTCTTCGTGGAATCATGGATCCTTACAGGATGAGAAGATACAAACAGTAGCAGAAATGATTCAAAGGCAACTGCATCACCAAAGCCCACCCCAGATGGGTGACACCAAAGCTGGAACCCTGGAGGACACTACCTGCAGGCAGCTCAACAAGTTGGAGTGTGTTCCTTCCAAGTGACCCAGTAGGTCTAAATGTCTTCCAGGCAGCTTAGCTGGTTTGTGTTTCTTCAAGGCAGCTGATCTGGTCTCAACTTTGCCCATCTGGGAGCCTTCTTTGCATCCTTGTTCCTGTAGTCTCAGAGGGACTCTGGATTTATTGCTTACTCTGGCAGGAGAGGTGGTTGGGGGAGGGCTGGTGAATCTCATCAGTTTCAGGGACTTCCTGAGGCTATTTTGAGTTGTTCACTTTCTTGTTTAAGGAGCTTTCCTGTAGGGTGAATGTTTCAACATCATACTGGTGGGAAAAACTATAATTGCTTCTCAAAGACTGGAACAAGAGAACAATGTACATTTAGGAGCTGAGCTTTGTGGCTCAGTGGTAGCACATAGACCTGGAATGAACAAAACTCTAGGTTAGATTCTTAGCACATCATCAAATGGGGCTTGGTGGTATACTCTTGTAATCCCATGTGGAGGCACAAGAAACAGAAGTTGAAGGTCTCTGAGATCTTCAGTTAAGTAGCTACCCCAAGGAGATCTTGCTCCCCATTTTCAAAAAAAGTCCAATGTCTACTTGGAAAAAGTTTATTCAAGGTCATATGTATAATGTGTCAGCCAAGCAACAAGGTAAGAGAAAGAAATGCCAATCATCCAGTTATAGGAAGAGGGGGTCAGTTTATTGTACTGATGGCATGGTTGTAGATAGAACTGCAAAGCTACCTTCATAAACTGTTAGAATTTATAAAATGCATGCAGTAAACCTGTAGAGAGAAAGTCAATATATAAAAGCTTTTCACGCACCAATTATGAAATTCCTGAGAAAGAAATCAAGAAGGCAATCCCATTCACAGCAACAAAACATTGAAGAAATCTGAACGGGGAAGTGAATGATTTATACAAGAAAGATCGAAAAACAGTGATAGAATTACCCATGGACATGAAAGAGGCACAGACAGCCTGCACTTGTGAGCTGGGAGGGTTGGTATTGCCAGCATTCTCACACCACTCATAAAGAGATCTACGGACTCAATGGAATTCTATGAAGATCCAGTGGCTTTGGTTTTGAGTGTGTACACTGTGCTCACACTGTGTGGAAGCCAGAGGACAAGTTTGAGTACCTTTCCTGAGCCACCATCCCCCTGTTTTGGCCCTCCTGGCCTGGAATTTCTTGCCTAGCAGCTAGGCTGGTGGGTTAGTGAGCCAAGGGATCCTCCGTCTTAGCCTTCCCAGCGCTGGGATTACAAATCCCTTACAAGCTGCTACACCTTTTAATCTTTTTATTGAAAGGAGAGTTATTTTTACATAATGTATTATTTTTATCATGTTTTCCTCCTCCTCTAATTCCTCCCAGATCTTCCCAACTCCCTATCTATCAAACTTTAGGTTCTTTTTCTCTCTTTAAAAACAAACAACAACCAAACAGCAAACAAAACAACAAAAACCAAGAAACATTCATACACACACACACACACACACACACACATGAGTGCACACACAAAACATAGATGAAATTGAAAAAAGATAAATCTTTATATTTTGTAGAAAGGAAAATACTGAGCAAAAGTGTGGATGAGAGTTTTTGCTTCACCGTGTTTTGCACTCCTGGTGGATCACACCAGTGCACACACATCTTTGGCTTTGCAAATGAAACACACACACACACACACACACACACACACACACACACACACACACATTAGCTTATTTTTAAAATGCCTTGGATACCTCAAAGGCTGGGCAGTCCTAAGCCTTCTCCTGTTACCCCAAGCCACTGGCCACTTCCCTGAAGTCTCACAAGACTGGTTGGCTTTATTTCCTGCTGCTCCTGTGTCTCATTCTTCTTCCTCAAGTCATGGTGATCCTCTCCTGTTTGTTCCTCTCTGTGTCCTCACCTGGGCAACTTTAAGGGTCCTGTCCTGTGCCCAACTGTTAGCCATTGGCATCTTTATCTATCAAAAACCAATTGGGGACAAGAACCTTCAGCGTTTGGACACACAGATTCCCGATTGAATCAAAGCATTAGAACCAATCTTCACACAGAAGGTAAAGGCTGGCACATCTGACTTCATGTCAGATACTGTGACACACATGTTGTGATAGTGACAGTAGCCACACAGCACAGTGTAGGCATACAAATAGACACAAAGGCCAATGGCACAGAATAACGGATGCAGAAATAATACGCTGCATAGGTATTGCCAAGGTGAAATTTTGACTGAGCTAGAAAGATTTC
This sequence comes from Rhynchomys soricoides, assembly GCA_019843965.1. Lineage (NCBI taxonomy): Eukaryota > Metazoa > Chordata > Mammalia > Rodentia > Muridae > Rhynchomys > Rhynchomys soricoides. Next base: position 12,600,199 of record JADRCH010000051.1, read on the forward strand.
ACATTGAGAGAAAGAAAATTTCTTCAAAGAGTGGTGCTTGGAAAGCTGTGTTTTCATACATAGAACAATGAAGTTGAATTTCTGTCTCTCATATTATAGAAAAAAAAATCAGTGTGAAATGGTGAAGTGTAAGACTGAAACTCATAGGACAAAACGCAAAGCAAACTCACTAGAGCGTTTATTTGGGTAAAGGTTTTGTTTGTTTGTTTTGTTTTTATCTTTTCCGAGACAGTGTTTCTGTGTTATAGCCCTGGCTGTCCTGGAATTTGTTTTGTAGACCAGTCTTGCCGAGAATGCTCAGAAATTAGCCTGCCACTGCCTCCTGAGTGCTGGGATTAAAGGCGTGCGCCACCATGCTGAGCTAGGTAATGGGTTTTGTAAAATGATTTTCCTTTTATTTTAAAGTGCAGGTGTGCAAGCTTTACATGCACATATAGGTGCCGGAGAACAGAGCTGGGCGTGGTGATGAATGCCTTTAATCCCGGGAGTTTGGGAGGCAGAAGCAGATCTCAGTGAGTTCCAGGCCAGGCTGTTCTGTGTAAGGCAGTGGTTCTCAGCCTTCCTAATGCTGCAACCCCTTAATATATTCATGTTGTGATGACCCCAATCATAAAATTATTTTCTTTGTTACTTCATAACTGTAATTTTGCTATCACAAATCATAATGTAAACATTTGTGTTTTCTGATGGTTTTATGCGACCCCTGTGAAAGGGTCCTTTGGCTCCCCAAAGGAGTCACGACCCATGGGTCGAGAACCACTAGTATAAGATGTCCTTGGGACAGCTAGGGCTGCATAATAGAGAGACCCTGTCTTAGAAAACC
>JADRCH010000051.1:12601031-12646976 GCA_019843965.1 Rhynchomys soricoides
CATTGTATCAAAGTCAACATTGCCAAGCCAAGTGTCAAGGCGCTGTTTCTTTTGAGCTTAATAGTTTTGATTTTTAAAATTAGGCCTTTGATCTATTTGGAATTAATTTTTGTCTGATTAAAATCTTAAAATTATTAAGATTTGCTTTGTGGTCTAGCACATATTTTAAGAGGACTTGAGAAACTGAAATCTTCTCTTGGTGGGTGGGTTGTTCCCCATGTGTCAGGCACAATTAATGTACCGTGTGCTAAAATAATTTCTCTTTCCCCTCTGCCTCCCTCTGTCCCTGCCGCCCCCCTTCTCTGTCTTCCTCCCTACCCCTCCCTTTCTTCCTTTCTTTGTTCTGTTTGTTTTATTTTTTGAGACCGTCTCACTCTGTAGCCAAGGTTTGCCTAGAACTTACTATGTAGCCCAGGCTAGCCTCAAACTTACGGCAGTCCTTCTGTATCAGCCTCCCTAGGCTGGTATTATAGGCATGGACCCCTGCATTCCATTGACTTACTATTCTTTTGTTGGGGTGTTGTTGGTGTGGTCCTGAGAACTCCTGCTGGTTTTCTTCTAAGTTCCAGCACATTTTTACATCTGTGTTGGTTCTCTGAGACTCCTTGAATCTCTTTGTCATTGTCTTTTTGGTGAGCTAATTCTTTAATGAGTAAGCAAAGTTCTGCTTTGTCTTTTACAATGACTCTGACTTACTGTCCAACACTTTGATATCGCTATTAACCCCCCCCCCCATTTCTCTTTTGCTGAATACTTGTGTGGAATATCTCCTATCATTTCTCTTCAAATCCATGCCAATTTCCTTTACCATGTAAATTGTGTGTGTGTGTGTGTGTGTGTGCCTGGAGCTGGCGTTGCTGGCAGTTGTGAGTTGTCCATGTGAATGCTGGGCACTGACTCAGATCCTCTGGAAGAGCAATGTGTGTTTCTAAGCACCAAATCATCTCTTCAGCTCCTAGTTTTATTTTCTTGAAACAGGGTTCTTACTATGTAGCTCTGGCTGGCCCGGAACTTGCTTTTAGACCAGGCTAACCTAAAACTTTTGGAGATCTGCCTACCTCTGCCTCCTGAGTGCTGGGATTAAAGGTGTGCACCACCCAGCCCATATTGGTTGGTTAGTTGACATGTGGTAATATGTGGGTTTTGTTCTTTGTTTTCTGTGCTATTCACGTTGTTTTAATACATTTGTGGATGGATGTTTGCTGTAGTTTGCTTTACTGTTGTTGGGATAAACTCCATGACCAAGAGCAACTTAGTAGAGGAGGAGACCTATTTCAGCTCCACTTCCAGGTGATACTCCTGTTCTGAAGGAAGTTGAAGCAGGAATTCAGGACTGGAACCTGGAGAAGAGGTCACAGAAGAAAGCTGCTTCCTGTCTTGCTTTCTGGTTTATGCTTGCTTGGCTTTCTTATGCAGCTCAGAATCACCCATGCATCAGTGAACAAGATGGTCCTCCACAGGCCGACCAGTGTGATCTAGGCAATTTTTCAATTGTGGCTCTCTCTCCCCAGGAGAGGCTCTATGGTGTCTCAAGTTGACAACAAAACCCAGCACACGGCCCTGTATGGAGAGTTTAGTCATATTCATAAAATTAATTGTTGTTGAAGGCTTTAATGTTGATACTCTGTGATTTGTTCTCAGTCTTGTAACATTTTCCTCCCTCCTTTCCTTCATTCTGGGGTTGCTTGCTAGTATGATTAGTTAATTGACTGTGGTGAGAATACATTTTGAAATCGTTCTCATTTCTTTTAATATCTGGTATTTCCTTTCCTAGTTTGTATATGAGCTCCTCTGGAAGATTATTATATTAAATTATTAGACTAAAGTTCGAACAACCCATTTTAAGTTGATAGCAACTTAACTTCAGCTGCACACAAAGACGTTACTCTTCACAGCTCTGCTCCCCGCCTGGGACTCTATGGATGCAGTATATTCCATCTTCATAGCTTGAGTTCTTGCCAGCAGATTTAATTTTCATGAATTTGCCTTTTGTTTTTGGTTTTATTAAGACAGGGTCTCAGGCAACCAAGGCTGACCTTGAAGTCCCGATTCTTTCATCTTTACCCCCTAATGTCAGGATTACAAGCATGCACTCCCACCTGACCCTCAGATTCATGCATTTGCTTCCTTTTCAACTGTTTGATGATGTTCCCTGTGTCTTAGAAGGGATCGAAGTGGCATGTTTTCAGGTTCGCAGACTTTGTGTGTGTGTGTGTGTGTGTGTGTGTGTGTTTGTGTGTGTGTGTTTGACTCCATGGTTGAACGTTCTTCACTGAAATGTTCTATTCAGGTGTTGCATGTTTTCATCATCAGGGTTTCTATTTCATTTCCTTTTTTTTTTTCTTTGTTTTTTTTTTGTTTTTGTTTTTTCGAGACAGGGTTTCTCTATGTAGCCCTGGCTGTCCTGGAACTCACTCTGTAGACCAGGGTGGCCTCGAACTCAGAAATCCACCTGCCTCTGCCTCCCAAGTGCTGGAATTAAAGGCATGCACCACCACTGCCCAGCTATTTCGCTTCCTTTTGTCTCATGGGTTTTGTTTCTCTGTTCCAACGTTGTCCGCACACTCTTCCGAGATTTTCCTTTGCCCATTGTTCTGTGTTTTCCTTTAACTCTTCCAGCACATTGAAGACACTTGTTTAAGTCCTTTATCTAGGACTCAATCTGATGTCTGGGTTACACCAGGCATGGTTTCTGCTTCGTAGTTTTGCAGACTGGGAAGTCTTTTGCTAATGAATAGGGCAAGGTCTGTGATTTGAGATCAGCTCAGAGCTAAATCATAAGCTATTCTAAGATTTCTAAACCAGTGTAAGATTTTTTCCCCCTCCCAATTCTCCCTATTTATGCAGCTGCTTTTAAATATTTGAATTTTTGTAAGTCATCTAGGGGCCGTAGTCTGATGTATTCATTTGCCCATTCCCTCCCCCACCACACACACCTGCAGGTGTGTGGTGCCTGCTTCTTCCTGTGCCCCTTTCAGCATGGAATCTGATCTGCAACTTTTTTTCTGTCTGAGCACAGAGCGAGGTGAAAGAGACTAGTTCTTCAGGATGTTCAGGTACGTCAGAGCACTGCACACAGAAGCTTCTCTCCCTCTGGTTTGAAGGGTGGAAGTAGAAGCTGAACTATGGCTTTCTTCCACCAAGTCATACCAGGGAAGGGTGGCACAAGAGAAGTTAAAATGTCTCAATGTGGCTCTGACTTGACTGGACATTTACTTGGCTCCTACAGAGCTTTGAGTGTTATTGAGAGTCTTCTAAAGTCATTTCAGCCAGTCTCTTCGTTCTACATGGAAAAATGGGCCCAAAGCTTCCTAATTTGAAGATTTATGATTTCACTTCATACGCATGCCTGTTTTTGAGTTTTGTTTCTGCTATGGCTGTGATAAAGATCACAGGTGTCACTACATAATTAGAAAGTAAGACTCAGAGCAGTTACAGTGTACCCACAATATGTGTGAGTAAAGCCTGCATCACCAGGCCTCAAGCTGGGAGCATCTCCGCCTAAATCTCCATGTTCTATGTATGAGGCAGGACCTTTTGAACTTGATTTCTTGAAACTGCAAATTCAAACTCAAGAGATCTGAGGAGGACTCTGAGGTGCCAAGTTTCCATAAACATCAAGGTAAAGCTGTTGCTCTGTGGGCAGATTGGCCATCCAAAGTGAGGCACAACAGCAGCCTGATTTCTGGTGTGTGTGGGGGGAGGGAGGGGCATCTAAAATGATGCTCAGTTATTGATGTCTGGATGGGATGCTGTTTCCTTCTTTTCTCAGATTGAAGATAAAAGGTTTTACACATAGGGCTTAAGGGCCTCTCCACTTGACTGCAAAGGTTTCCTGAGTTTAAATGTAATTCCCAAACTTTCCAATGTTATTCCTAGCTCCCAGGCTAAGCTTTGGAATCCTGGAATACTCCTCACCAGGAAGGGTTTGAAGTGGTCTATGCTGTACATACAAAGACTAGGGCCCCTCCTCAACACCTGTTCTGTTCAGTCCCTTGATAACAGCTGATTGAAAGTGACCGTTGAGGACCTCTCCCATGGAATAATGTTAGTGGGACAAGAAATACTCCTCAAGATGTATGGCCATCCATTCAGGAAAGACTGAAGAGGTACCACAGAGTTCAGGCTACTGTAGTATCCGTAAGCTATGAAGAATCAGTTCTCTGCTCTTCATGAGGTCATGTCGGTATTCCCATGAGTCACTTAGCTGAGAACAGTGCATATGAGAACACAGCAGGGGTGGAGTTTGGGAACCTTCAGAGGGTCCCCAAGAGTCTGTCTTTTGTTTGCTTGGCTGCAGACCTATCCACTCATTGGAACGTGTTTTTGAACCACCCATGAACTGTCTCTGGGCTAATGTGGTTTTGCCTCGGGCAGTATTATGGTGTTCTAGACTTACCAGCCTCTTGGGATGTGCAAGAGGCAAAACCACATTAGTCCAGAGACAGCTCCATAACTCCATAATTGACAGCAGACAGAAGCTGTGTTGCCTGTGTCTCTTCCCTGGTCAGGACTATGGAATGACAGCAAACAGGAGTTCACACCCCATACAGTTGCTTCTTATCAGTGGCCTCAAGAAGAGTCATCTATCCTCAGCTTTGCTCCTCTTCATTTGTCTGTGCTGCTCCATCGGATGCCCTGTCAAACCCGGGTCTTTGCTGTCAAGTGGAACCAAAACAGGCTATTAAAATCTCTGTTAGGGAAAGGGGCAACATGTAGCAAGGAGGATTCCAGATTTGTGTTTGCTCACAATTGACTTGAGTTTATATTATGTTATGAGAGGATTCCATAGCCAGATAAGTGAGAGATGAAGTAATCATTGACTAATGATTAGTTCAATACCCATTGAACATGTGCCATGTCATTGGCTCTGAGCACTGTGGGTGGAGTACCAGAAAAACAAACAAACAAACAAACAAACAAACAAACAGAATTACCCAGGAGCTTCTGAGCTGGGCATTTCAGAACAAACTTCTGATGTGTTTTATGTTGGCCTATGGATTCATGCTCTAAAACCCTTGAAAAATCTTTTTGTTTGTTTGTTTGTTTGTTTGTTTTTTCCTCAAAGAATCTTATCGTTTTCTCATCACCAAGACAGAAGCTGGGGAACTGGGACGAAGTTCAGTTGACAGTGCTTACCTTGAATTCAAAAAGATCCAGGCTTGATCCACGACACTGTATAGTCCAGGCATATGCACTCCTGTGATACCAGCAGTCAGGAGGTGGAGGGAGGAGGGTCAGAAGGTCATCATAATCCTTGGCTACATTACAAGTTTGAGGTCAGCCAGGGCTTGCATGAGAGCTTGTCATAAAAAAGGGAGATACAAAAGAAAGATTACTCCCTTACACACAGTGCTGTCCCTTCCCAGGACCTGGGGTGTGCCAGCCTGAGAAGGTTTTTGGGAGGCAAAAGAAACAAAGGGGAGTAAATGTCCTGTTTTATTGGCCTCCATTGCCGGCCTATTTTAGTTTCTAAAACCTTGTTCTTTCCATGGATGTTTGATAATTAGAGGGTCCCCATTGGCTCCATAGTCATTCTACATTAAAATGAGAAAGGCTGCTATGCTTTTGAGTTGTGAAGCAGCCAAGAGCAGAACAACTCAAAACAAAAAACAAACCACCACCAACAAAAATGACTACTGATTGTAACTTCCCAAGCAAATCCACAGAGGTCCAAGCTATGGGAATCTCTTAGACTCACTGGGTGGGACTCTCTCCTGTGTTCCTCCCTGACCCAGACGGATGTGTGGGTTTAATGTTTCAGAGAGATTTCAGCAAACCAAACCACAGGAGGCACGTGGGCTCTCGAGCCAACATTCTTTCACTTATGTTTGTTGAGAGGTCGTTCTGAGGCTCAAAAAATACATGTATCCATATCTGACGATTGCCGGTTAACTTGGGAGTACAGTCAGGAAGGTTTTTGATCATGAGAAAAAAGATTTTGAAAGAAATCAGAAAAATACATCTTTTCTTCACAGGCCAGGAAATGAAATGAAATTATTTCTGAAGGGAGGAAACTTTTTAAAATGCTGACGTGTGTACCTGGTCTACAATATCTGCCAGTGGGTTGTTGGAAATTTCTTAAGAACTGATCTACTGAAAGGTCAGAAGAAATACCGCCTGCCTACCCTCAGCCTCCACAGATTTGGGACATTGTGAAGTAGGGGGCCCTTAGCCTCATCCCAGCACCCAAACCAGACACTGCGTCTCCCAGTCAATGCTTGTCTGCAGAGTGAGTTGATGATGGGGCTGAGACCAGTCCACACAGATGGGGCCAGCTCCTAGCCTTGGGAAGCAACATCTCTATATACCAGCTTCTCTATGTACAGAATGAACTGTCTATGCTAGCAAAGTTTTCTAAGAAGTCCTGGTTGCTGGGAAGTGTCAGGGGAAGACTGAAATCTTCAGCTGGTTCTGCTTTGCTCTAGGGTAGCTCACCTCATCTTCTGCATCAGCATCTTACTTTATCACTTGCATCCCACTGACTATCCCTTCACAAGGCCTTTTATTAGGACAACAGTGTCAAAGTGCCATAACTCACCTTGCTCCAAGGGACCACACTGGGAACAAGTCTTCCAGCTATTGACCTGGTTAGTATTGTTCATGGCTGGTGTTTGGACCAGCTCCCTAGCAGGACATAAGGAAGACCTTGCTGGGTGACCATCAAAGTTTTTTTTATCATCTTTGAGAACAACTTTATACATGGGCAGGAGAAGGCATGGATAGCTGGTCCCACTTACTACCACATGAGATACTGAGATTCCTCAGGCCATTTGAATGAGAAAAAACATCCCTGTGTGTGATTGGGTCAGGCCAGAAGACAGTCCCCCTTCCTCTAACCATCCTTCCTTCACAGGGGACTAAGAGCAGCCAGTGTCACTGTGACTTGTCAGGGAATGACCTCTGCTCCTTTTACCAGTCCCTTCGAAATGTCCCTAAAGACAGAAGGCCACAGGATGTCATATCCAAGTGTTTACAACTTTTCTCTGAGTAATTCTAGCCACCATCCACCCATTTCAACCCAAAACCTCAAAATAAACCCATATGAATTATGGCCTAAATGACCAATTCACGAATGGCTTTAAAACAAACAGTGAGTCATCTAGAATATTCCACACATGTATGGGACAAATCTGAATGTGTGTTCTATGCTAGCCCTCCAGCCTCTGTGACAAGAGACTCTGAAGCGAAGGTTTTGGAAGAAAACTGATATCTCTCTCTCTCTCTCTCTCTCTCTCCTCTCTCTTTTTTTCTCTCTCTCTCTGTTATGGGAATAGCAAATGAAGGGCCAAGGCAAGCAAACATTCTACCACTGCATTATTTCTTGGGTGCATCCTCACATAGCTCCTTTCAAATTTATTTTGAGACAAGAGCTCCCTAAGTTGTCCAGGCTGGTCTAGAGCCCATTATCTTACTGCCTCAAGTTGCTGAAATTACAGGCAAGTAGCCATCATACCTGGCTTAATTTTAATTTTAAGAGATTGGATAATATGCCCGGGTGAGGCTGTCCAGGTAGCTTGGCTCAGAAACCAAAGGGCTTGATGCTGTGGAGTCATCAGGCATACTTTCCTGGGAGGAGTGGAGCCCTGGGCAGATCCCCAGAGTGTAAGGAAGGAAGGAGAAAGGTGGGTAGGAGGGTGTGTTTGCCAGGAGTGTAGCAGAGAGTGTGTGTCTGGTGTGTGTGTGTGTGTGTGTGTGTGTGTGTGTGTGTGTGTGTGAGAGGGAGAGAGAGAGAGAGAGAGAGAGATGCAGAATACCATGTCCACAACCCAGCTCAAATACTTCCTTCCTTACTTCTCTGGCCCAGAGGGAATTATTTTAAATCTTTTTGTTTGTTTGTTTGTTTTTGTTTTTTCGAGACAGGGTTTCTCTGTGTAGCCCTGGCTGTCCTGGAACTCACTCTGTAGACCAGGCTGGCTTCGAACTCAGAAATCCGCCTGCCTCTGCCTCCCAAGTGCTAGGATTAAAAGCGTGCGCCACTACTGCCCAGCTATTTTAAATCTTTGAGACTCTATTTGCTCATGGACAAAGTGGTAAGAATGCACTTTTCACCAAGTGTAATCTTCACTCTGGCAAAGCAGAAATAGGAGCATATGAGTTCAAGACCAGCTTCTGCTATATAGTATGACCCTGTCTCAAGAAATCTGGGAACGCACACGATCACGTGTACGTACTCAGCTTGTTTTTTCTAAACATGTTCTTTTCTAAACATGCTTAGATTTCTTCACAGACTTTCATTCTCATTCTTCTGGCTACATTTTTCTTTTCCTGCCTATTGGCTTTTGGCAAGCTTAAGGGTCATGCAATTGAAGTTTAAAGTGTGATCATCTTTTCCTGTACAGTTCTCAGTGAATTCAGAGGCTTAAAAGGGCAGACGTGGGAGTCTTAGGCTTTTGGAGCCCAGTGTGCTTGTGATTTTTTCTGAACGCTGAGCCAGCTAGCTCCCAGTTGAACTGGGAAAGCTAAGCCAAGGGCAAGCAGGTCGGGGTCCACGGAAGTGACTCATTTTCTCGGATTGCTCGCCTTATTTCTCCCTTTATAGCTCTCATCCCACATCTCTTCTACACCCCAGGTGCTCTGACCTTGAGCCTACAGGGATCATCCCCTGCCCCATGTCCTTCTGTGTCCCCACCTCCACCCTGCGCGCGGGCACACGCATGCCCTGCTCCAGTGTTCCTATTTGGTCTCCCAGGCTCCAGTCTCTGGCCTCTAGGGAGGAGCCTAGAGTTACCACATGAGAGAGGCCCATATAGCTTGGTTCAGACGCTAAGTCGCTCTGGCAGAAGCAGCTGGGAGTCAGGATCGCTTCTCTCCTACACAAGAGTCCCTGGCTCCTCTGCCTTAGGAGTCTGGCACAGATCATGGGAACCAACCCTACCAAGGATCTCCACGAGGGAGTCACCAATCAGGCTGCTCCCTCTGTTCTGTAGTTACTTAAGATGAGTTTGTATATTTCAAGAGACTTGTACTTAAAAGCCAGTTGGCATACAATATGAAATAGAACAGTGTTTGAGTAACAGTCGGAAGATTTTGCAATCAAATCACCCGGTTGAATGAATTACAGGAAAGGGAGTACATATCACAGTTTATGGTGTCCAGATTTGGGGGGAAGAGAAGGAGGTCATTGCCCTCTCTAGCCTTCCAGCTGCATTCCTTATTGCACTGAGCTCCCCCTTGGTAACAAATAGTGAAATATATTTTTATATTTAGTGAAATAGAACAAGTCAAATGAAGGCATAGGATTTTAAAAATTAATTCTGTTATTTATTTAAGAATAAGCTTGAGCCAGGTAGTGGTGGTGGCACATGCCTTTAATCCTAGCACTCAAGAGGCAGAGACAGGAGGATTTTTGTGAGTTCCAGGACAGCCTGATCTACAAAGCAAGATCCTGGACAGCTAGGGTTGCACAAAGAAACCCTGTCTTGGGGGAAAAAAAAATAAAAATCAAAATCAATAAATAAATGCAAGCAAGCCTGGGGCTGGAGAGATGGCTCAGTGGCTAAGAGCACCAGATGCTCTTCCAGAGGCTCAATTCCCAGCACCCATATGGTAGTCCTTATAATCTAATACTCACACATAGACACACATGCCAGCAAAACACCAATGCAAGTGAAATAAAAATGATTAATTAAAAATTAGCTAAGGGCTAAGTGTGGAGCTGTTCAACTCTTGCTTAGCATAAACAAGGTCTGGGTTCCATCTCTAACTCCTACCCCGCCTCCCCAAATAATAAAGATTTAAAAGAATGAAATGAAGTAAAAAAACAAAAATAAAAAATAAGCCACATATGCCCTCAGCGTGGCTAGCGGGGCTTGTGGCCCATGTCATCTGTAGACTCTGAAACAGCATTGGCATTTCCACATTCTGAGTAGCAGGAGCCTAAAATAGACGTGGGCACTGGAAATTACAGGAGAGTGAAATTGTAGGACCTAGGAGGTTCCCACAGGAACCCGCCTTGGCCTCCGGGTGTTTGGGAGTAGGGACTCCAGGCTGGGGGACTGGGGATTTGCCTTTCAAGGGTGAAGTACAACCCCCAAGATGTTGGGGCAGGGTTCCTGTCCTCAACCACAGATCCAGGGAGGGAACTGTTTGGTCTCAAGTGTCACTTTGGTGTTCAGAAGGGTATGGGAGACTCATTTCCCATCGTTTCTTGGGTTGGTGTGCTGCTGCTGTCAGGGCAGTGGGCTGAGGAGGGTACCCACTAACTCATTGCACCAAGGTAGCGCCTGTCTAATTGGGGAGAGCTGGGGTTAAGACAGAGCTCAACTGTGGCGACTGAGAAGGTCAGAAGGCTGTGGGGTGCTACTGGGTGACTGGTGATTTTTTTTTTCTGGACCTAGAAGGCAGTTAGGTATGTGTGACTGCTTCATGGTAATTATTATTATTATTATTATTATTATTATTATTATTATCATCATCATCATCATCATCATCATCATCATCATCATCATCTTAAAAAAAATACATTCATTATCCTCAAGGTTTGGAAAAATGCCCAGAGCCTTAGTAAAGTAATAAGGTAGAGGAAGACTCCAGGACCACAGGACTGAGTTTCCCTCTAGCCTGGAAGGGGAAGGGTTCGGAGCTGCCTGTAATTTGTTCAGAGGAAGTAAAGAAACTGCATGTGTCTTACACAATGGGAAAAAAGGGAGACATGTTAGCCCAGCATCCGGGGTCTCAAAGATTGGTGGAAAGTAGATTCTTTTGGAGTTTTAGCTTCCTCTGCCTTCTGTGCAACTTCAGCTGGCTTGGCATCTCCCTTCCCAGGTGCCTATTTGAGAGGGCAGCAGATGCTGATGTGTGTGATCAAGGGTAGTTTTCCAGCATCTCTACCCTTTTTTGGGAGGACAAAGAGAGGAAGTCACTCAATTAACTTGAACTCATTTGTTTTGTTTTTAAGATAGGATCCAACAGTCAGATGGCACACACATGCTTGTAGCGTGTTTGCTTGCCCGGCTGTTAATTACACGTGACTATCGAAGTCTTGCTGGATGCTGGGGTTTAGAGTAAGGGTTTCAGAAGCTCCTTCTGGTCTCTGAGATAAAGGTCCTGTGGACATTCATCCACTTGCTTTGTGGATACTTCCCCAAACTTGCCCTCTATACACTGGCTGGACACTTAAAAAACATATTACTTATTTTACCGGTACAGGTGTTTTAATGATACTGTGTGTATGGCTGGTCATCAGGTGCCTGTAATGCTCATGAAGAATAGAAGAGAATGTCAGATACTCCGACACTGGAGTTTCAGGTGGTTGAGAGCCACTATGTGAGTGCTAGGAATTGAACCCAGGTCCTCTGAAAGAGCAGTAAGTACTCTCAACCAGTGAGCTGTCTCTCTTGCTTCTAGCTGGATGGATACTTTTCTCTGCTGCTTCCAGATCTTCACGCTCTTGGAAACTATGCCCTTTGTCTTTTGAAGCTGTTGTTCCTACCTTGATAGGACTTTTTTCGGCTTTGCATGAACTTTATTCAAGTTTGCTTCTCTTTCAGGGCTGAGGTAAGCCTTACGGAGAGAGCATGGTTTCCTGACTGGAACTGCCATGACTCACCTTGTTCATGCCTCTCTTGGTGGGAATTAGGGCTGCCATGTTCATTGTCTGCTTGAGGAAGACAGAGAGGCTAAGCTTTTTTGAGTGAAAGCGGAAAGCTATAGTGATGATGGTCAGCATTGTTAGTCTTGATTAAAGACAAAGACTGTTGCAGATAGTTTGGGTGAGTTACCATAGCCAATCAGCTTATGTTTGCAGACAGCCAACCCCAGGCCTGACATCTCCAGCTCAAGCTGTACACTACACTCACTCAATAAGGACATGACTACCGTCCCTGGAACAACCAACTATTCTCAATTGCCTGGGTCTTCCCTCTATTGAGGGATGGCGTGGCTCAGAGCCAGTGCAGTAATGCAGAGAAGCAAATAATAAAAGATTCAAAGGAAGGAATACAATGTATATCTGGGAGAAAAGGCCCTTTTAATGGAAGAAAAGGGGGAAATGCTATGGATTTGGTTTAATGCTTGTATTATGTTGATTGAGTTCCCAAAAATTGCACGAGAATCTCTCGTGCAAGACGACTGGAGGCCAATGGCTGGGCAGGGAGACAGAAGCAGGACTTTAGGATTTGCAGGCAAGAAGACTGACCAGGGACAAAAGAAGGACCACCATGCCAGGAAAGCAGAAAGATCAGGTTGAGAAGGGCAGGACAGAGAGACAGCCAACATGTAAGAGTCAGGGATTGTGGCCTAGGAAGGCTGCAGGTCTGGGTCTGGGTGGCCAGGATAAAATATAAATTTTAGTAAGTAATAATTCAGGAATATTAAAGGGAGAGTGTGCTAGCCGTGGGGAGGTTCGAAAGTGCCCAGTCATTGAGCTGATGAAGGCTTAAATATAAGGCTGTGTGTGTGTCTTTCATTTGGGAATCCAGAATATTAAGACGGGTAGTGAGAAAGTCGCCTGCTACCAGAGCAATTAGAGTAAGGTTAATTGCCTACTGCAACAGGTGTGGCCTTGTTGGAGTAGGTGTGGCCTTGTGGAAGTGTGTCATCGGGGTTGGGTTTTGATGCTTTAAAAGCCTACATCAGGCCCAGCGTCTCTCTCTGCCTGCAGATCAAGCTGTGGCTCTCAACTACTGCTCCAGTGCCATGCTCCCCACCATAATGATAATGCTCTGACCTCTGAAACTGTAAGCAAGCTCCCACTCAAATGCTCTTATTAAAAATAAGAGTTGCCTTGGCCATGGTGTCTCTTCACAGCACAATAGGACAGTGAGTAAGGCATATTCTTTAATTTTTTTTTTTTTTTTTTTGGTGAAGGAACATTCATCACAACAAAAAACTGACGAATGCACTTTCTACTTTGAATTTCTTATTTCCTTTTCTTGCATAATTTCTGAGGCTAGAGACAATATTTTTGCAATGATAATTTCAGAAATGGAAAGCAGATTGTAGTTTTCAGGGCTTACATAAGGACCAGCATATGAGGATTCCTCAGATACTCTGGGGTTGGAATGTCTGTGTTTTGCCTGTGTCATTGTGAGAACTCCACCAAGGTGAGCGCTTTGTCAGTTGTTACCATGGTGAATTTCTATGTCACTTCCCACAGTGTCAATAAATGCACCATTGGAGAAATTTCACTTGACATTTTTGAATTTGTATTTTGTATGGCTTAGTTTCTTGTTCGTCTTCTACTTTATTTTATTGAATTTTGTAAGATGCTGATATGTGATAGTCCAAACATTTGAAGACAATTAGATTGATCGTCCCACACAGGTGAATTAGAAGCCACGCCTTAGCTGGGTGCTCAGAGAAAGGGAATCACCTTGATGGAGTTGGGTCACTGGGATGTATCTGGCTTTTGGACAAGGCAAGGGAAGGACTAGTGGGCAAGAAGAAGAGAAGCCTCTCACTGATGGGGGAGAAGTCCATACCCATCTGCATTCTAGTGGGATGGTCTGTGGGAATTAAGCCCCTTCCCATTTCATTCAGCCTAGATTCTGGAACCTGCCCTCTAGTTTCTACTCAGGTCCTGGTTACACAGGAATTCATTCACAATTGACCACTTTATCAAAATCATCTTGATGATGCGGGATGGTGTAGCTATCAAAAGCCCCATGCCAGCCTTCAGAACTACCAGCTTTGTGAATCTGTCATGTGAGGCTTGTGCTCCAAGAGGCAAGGAGCAGGAATCTGTCTTAGTTGAAACTTTGCATGCTAGATACTTTTTCTTCTATTTGGTCTTCTTTCCTGCTTTATTAACTGTCAAAATCATTCTTCTGACTGGTTAAGAAAGAAATGGCATTAAGTTCCTGTTGTCTCCACTGTTTAGGGTCTATATGTTACTTCCAGTGCTAGCTGATAAATTCTGTCTTGCATTTTCTTATCTCTGTCAACTTTTGAGACCTTAAATAAATTACTTTCCTCTTCTAGACTGCCTTATATCTGGTTGGCGGTGCTTTGGTTCCCACTCCAGTCTGATTCCAGTTAATTCAGTTCAGGAGCTGCAGGGAACTCTAGGGAACACTTGGCACTTGGCAAGTGTGTGGCTTTTCTCCCGTATAGACAGACCTAGTGAGGTAGGAACTACATTGGATGCCAGTACTGGTTTCCCAGGACTGTACTTGGACCTTCACACACTCTATTTCCAGATTTCCCCATGTGGCAGCCAAGTAAACTTTGGAGGCTTCTATCCTGTCCTGGCTTCTCTCCTATCCTCCCCCCCCCCCCCCTCTGTGTGTATAGGTATGTTGTGGGCATGCATGCATGTATGGATGGATGTGTGTCTATGGATGTGTGTCTATGTGTGTAGGTGCATATGCACATGTGTGTTCACTGTGGTAGGGGGTAGAGGTTGACGTTAAATGTCTTTGTTGATCTCTCTGCCTTGTGTATTGAGCCTGGGCTCTCAGCAGGAGCTGGAGCTTGCTGATTTGGTTGGCAGGATTCCCTCATGTCTCCTGTTTCTGCCTACTGAGCTCTGGAATTACTCGTGGGGTGGGCTGCCATGCTCACCTGCATGCTGGGATCTGAACTCTACTCATGCTTGTGTGCCAAGTGCTTTTAGCTGCAAGCCATCTCCCCAGCCTCTATTTCCTGGTTTGTTTGGTTTTTGGTTTTTGGGGTGGGGTGGGGTGGGGGGGTTGAGACAGGATTTCCCTGTGTAGCCCTGGCTATCCTGGAACTCTGAAGACTATACTAGCCCTGAACTCACAGAGATCTGCCTGCCTCCCTAGTGCTGGGATTAAAGGTGTTTGCCACCACTGCCTAGGTTATTTCCTGGTTTTCAAACAAGGTTTCAGTGTATAGCAATGTAGCTCAGGCTGGCTTTAAACGGACCCAGTCTGTAACTCAGGCAGGACTCAACTTTGTGATCCTTCTGTCTCATCCTCTTTTGCAATGGGATTACAGGTTGTACTGGTTAGTTTTATGTCAACTTAACACAAGCTAGAGTAGTAGAGGAGGGAGCCTCAATTGAGAAAATGCCTCTATAAGATCATGCTGTAGGTAAACCTGTAAGACATTTTCTTAACTAGTGATTGATGGACAAGGGCCCAGCCCATTGTGGGTGGTGTCATCCTTGGGCTGGTGGTCCTGGGTTTTATAAGAAAGCAGGCTGAGCAAGCCATGAGGAACAAGGTAGTAAGCAATACCCTTTCCAGCTTCTGCATCAGCTTCTGCCTCCAGGTCTGAGCTTTGCTTGAGTTCCTGTCCTGATGTCCTTTGATGATGAACTGTGATGTGGAAGCATGAGATGAGTAAACCCTTTCCTCCCCAGGATTCTTTGGCCAAGGGATTTCATCATATAAATAGTAACCTTAACTAGTAAATTGGTACCAGAAATGGGGTATTCCTGTGACACACCTGACCTTATTGTTTTGGGGAGGACTGTGGGACTTTGGGCAAGAAAAGTTTAGAGCTCAGTGGGAGCTTGGAAGCTGAGACCGCTGAGATCAGTGCAGAAAATGGAGGCCTGGCTTGTGAGCTATCATAGGGGAGCAAAGACTCTACCAGGTCTTTTAAGTGAAGAATCTGTGGCTCTGGTCAGCTGGGGCTGAAGAATCAGCTGTGATTGAGACAAGCATCATTGAAGTGAAATCTTCTAGAAAGTCTTTCCTGAGAGTTAGCGCACGGAAGCTGTGTTATAGAGGAGGCCAAGGTTGTACCTTACTCTGGCAGCCGGACTTGGTAATACAAAAGTCACCCACGTGGTACTAGTTTTGAAGGCATGAAGGGATCATGGGGAACAGCTGAGACTTTGCAATGTGAAAGGCCAGTGATGAAGGTGTAACCTTAATAGTAATTGAAGGCCCAGGACTGTAGGGGTCATGCAAAGAAATTGTACCTTGAAGCCATGAAGAGAACCTATGAGAGGCTGTTGGTAAAAGTGGAAAACAGCAGAAGACCCCAGCATTTTGGGGTTGCCAGTACCATGGGATGACCACCAAGAACAGCAGCAGCCTTAGTGTGAACTTGGTCAGAGCCTAGAATCCAATCCAGCCCCAGAATGTGGGGCTATAGAGATGTGACCCAAGCCCCTTGGAGGTTCCCGGGAGATTGTGAATGAATCCCAGATAGTTAGACATTGAGTTATTTGTATCTTTAGAGCTTGGTTTTTCTTTGTTCCTATCGTTAATGTGCCCTGGTTCTTCCCTCTTGAAATGAGAAGTTATTTAACTTAATTTTTCATCTTTACAGGAGTCCACAGCTAAATGACTTGAACTTTCAAAAGTGGTTTTGTATTTTTAGACGTACTGGGTATTTTAAAGAAACTGAAGCTTTAATGGGTTCAAATTTTTAAGCATGATGAAACTTTTAAAGTTATTTACGTTTTATATGGTGATATAAATATTAATGTGCTATCTCAGGCGTAAGAGAGACAGGACAATTCCTAGTTAAAAAGTGATGTGTGTCAGGCTGACAAGGGGTAACCCTATTTGTTCTCACCCTCTCCTCAGACCATTATGGTGTTAAACTTTCATGTGTCTCCCCATTACACCATTGCTTTCTAACTGAACTGCGATAATCTCGATCCCCAGACTCTATTCACTCTCCTTGGCATAGGTGACCAGGCAGAATCAGGTCATCCTCTCTCAAAGGTTGGTGGATGTGCTGGCTGCACCAGTGAGATGTGTTTTACCATCGCTACAAAGCTATACATTAAAACAGTACAGCTGGTGGTGAGGGATGTGAACAAGATGATTGTGAGCTGGATCTGTATCTGACTTGGCTACTTACTAACTTGGCATGTTTAATGGGCCTCATACTCTATCTGTGAGATAAATTGAATGCTGGGTTTGCTGTAGGCAGGCATGTTGTGATAGGAAATCAAGATGATATGTTGACAGTATTTAAGATTTGGGCAGGATAAGTACTAGTTAGGCACTGGCTGTGATTGAGACATTCATTTCCTGCTGGTCCAGTTCTTCTTTCCTTCCTTCCTTCCTTCCTTCCTTCCTTCCTTTCCATCCATCCCAAGTGCTGCCCCACTCCTTGTCCCGCCCTCACGGAGACCTTCCTCCCAACTACTTCCCACCCCTCTTCTCCTCTGAGAGGGTGGGGGCCCCCTGGATATCCCTCTACCATAGCACATCAAGTCATCTGCCTGTGGAATCCATTCCCCAACAAAGCTGCCTGTGTCTGGCCTCAGTGGGAGAGGATGCACCTCATCTGATCCAGTGGTTTCTATTTTGTGTTCCTTCCTTACCTGCAGGGTCTTAGTAACCTCAGGGAAAACTAGCCTATCTCTTGTGCCACACACTGGCCTTGGCTTGAAGGAGGGTCTGTTGAATATGTCTGGGGACAGTATACTCCTCTCTGGTTTCCTGGAAGGAGGGGCTTCCATCTGAGTCATCACTGGTATCCAGTGTGGAGCTTGGGGGGGGGGGGGGGGGGAGGAAGGCCCTGTGTTGAGTCCTTTCTTCCATGCTTAACCGTGCACTTAGCTTTCTTTTGAATGGCTGGGTGGGCATGTCACAGTGCAGGGAAACAGCTTCAGGGAAGTTGAGTAACTTGTCCATGGCTGCATATCTATTAGCACAGAGGTAGAAATCAGTTCATGGCCAAGTGTCCGAGGCTACTCCTCTCTCCCTCTGCTACCTGTCATGAGTCATTTGTAAGTCCAGGGGGAAGGGGAGGTTGGAATGGAGGACTTAGCAGGCACGGGTGGTAAAGGGGCCTGAGAGAGAGTAGAGGAGCTCAGGCTACACATTTTGGACTTGGAAACCCCTTGGTTAGTCTCCTCTCTGCCACCATGAGAGTTGCAGAGAGCGCAGAGATTCTCTAGAAGGGCTCTTGGATGTGTCAATTTTTCTATACATGTTTATGGGGCATTTGGCTCTAGCCAGTACTCTGGCTTGGCCAGACCAGTTATCTCTAGAGTGGCCTTGGCCTTCAGTTTCTAATTCCAGGTATAGGTAACAACTGAAAGGTTTGGGAACAGTAAGGCTAGTCAACTGCACAAGGTCCCTTCCCACATCCATGGACAGCCACCCTGTGTAGCTGGAGACTTGGGTCAGAAGTGTCATGGCAATTAACTTTCCCACACTGCTGCCCTTCCCCATGGTGGTGTCTCCCCAGGCCCCATCATGTCCTCTCTGAGCCTTCTCTCTGATGCCTCTCCACTGTTTCCACTCTTTGTCGTCTTCCTCTGCTTCAGTAATCCGGGCATCCACGGAGTTCCTGCTGCTGACTTCAGTGGTGCGCTGTTCCTTTAGGACCCAACGTCTTCCTGGGGAATCCTGCAATCCCTGGCAGACATGAGGAATGGAAAGCCTGGGGTATGGACATCAGGACGGGAAAGCAGGAATAAAGGTGTGTGTGCTGATATTCACAGAGGGCTTCTTCCAAGGTGGGAAGGGATGGTCCTAATTAATTCTACACACAGCCACAAGACTGGCTTCAACTGGCTTGGAAGTGGGGACATCTCCTGTAGCCCAGGGAGTATGGGAGCATGTATGGGAGTGTTCAAAAGAACATTACAAATCAGCAGATTTTTAGAACTTAAAAATGTAATGCTGAGGGATGGAGAGATAGTTCAGTGAGTAAAATACTTGGTTTGCAAGAGTGATGTGGATAACGGGCAGCCTGGTAGGCAGAGGCCAGGGCGTCCACAAATTCAAGGCCAGCCAGGGCTGAGTAGCAAATCGAAATAGACTCTCTTAAAATGTTAATCCAAGCAGGGTGTGGCACCACACACCTTTAATCCCAACACTTGGGAAGCTGGTGGATTTCTGTGAGTTCTAGGCCAACCTGGTCTATATAGAGAGACCTTGCATCAATAAACAAACCAAACAAATGATCAAAATAAACTCCTGTAGTCATTAATCCCTCAAGGCTGCTGTGAACAAGCATGCTCCGTCATCTTCCTCTGGGACATCCCATCTGAGCCCTGAGGGTAAATTTCCCTACCAAAACTATCATCCGCTTCCGTAGTAGATGCTAGGGATGTGCCAGCCAGTCAATCGCTAGCCTCTCACTTGGCATCTCCTGGAAAATAGGGAGGCCACAAGCAAGCAAGCTTTTAATTTGGGCAAAAGTTACTATTTACACACAGGGCTGGGTCTGGGAGGGTTGAGTGGCCTGGTCTAGCTGTTTGTTGCCCGGAGACTGCCATGGTAGAGTCCAGCAATGTCAGCTTCTCAATACAGTGTAAACAGCAATTGCCCTGACAACAGGGAAACCTATATGAAGGGTGATGCAAACATCACAGGCTCTGGGGATGTGGCAACGAGCACCCTGGGGACCTGCCTAGCAGTTTTGTTTTCTGGGCAGCCATATAGCAGTAAAAGTCCAGAAATGCATTTTATATCACCAGCCCAAAGGGAAAGAAATAGATATGGAAATCCTGCCTAATGAAAGGTTATGCCTTATGTAAAAATAGCCATTGCCTGAGACCTGCCATAGAGAAAAATACCCACAGGACAAATTGTGTTGACCTCTGAAGAATAATGTGCTTGCCTTGGAGAAAGCCTGGGAGGAGAGGTTAAGTCTATTTCCTTGGTGGCATGTGGTAGATGGATCCCAGGTGACCTTTTTCTCTTATCTAAACTTTCAGGACAACGATCAAGTTATTCTTGGGGTGGGGCTGGGGCTGGGGCTGGAAAAAACTCTGTAGAGCTCTGCCTTTATCAATTCATGTATCACAGGAAATAAGAACCATTTGTCAGCCTGCCACCCTGAAACTCAAATCATGAATGTGAGTTACGTTTTTTTTTTTTTTTTTTTTTTTTTTTTGAGAGCATATTCCCTAGTGGCCTAGGAGAAGGGTTGCTAAGACTGGTGCAAAAAAGACAAAGCTGTGAGTGGTGCAAACACAAGCTTTCATTTGCATGCAAAGTCTGTTGCTATTGGTTCTCCTCCTCTGGCAGTGTAACCAGGCTGTTGGGCTTAGAGAGTTGGCCTGCAGACATCATGCACAGTTTACCCTGATGTGGCAACCTTAGGCCCAACAGAAGGCTTCTCTCCTTTGCTTTTAGTAGAGTCAGCTGAGCTGGTAACATGAAGAAAGAAGCAGGGGAGTAAAGCCAATATGGCAGTGACGGCCGTGACAGTGGAGACACAAGGACAGCGGAAGCAGTTGGCAGGTCTCTAGGCACAGTCAGGTTTCAGGAGCAGTAGAGTGGACAGCTGCTCTGGTATCCACAGAGGAAGCAAAGCAGTGGGGAGGGGCTTGTAGACCAGTGCTCAGAAATGGGTTTGCTGGCTTTGACCTGTAGAGGTAGGAGAACTATGAGAACCATAAGACCCTAACACGAAGCAGAAGCAGAACTGTGGGAACCACACAGCACACAACCTGAACAAGGAACCAGAGCAGAGCTGTGTGTGAGAACTGGCAGCAGTCCTGACAAGCAGCAGAGGAGAAGCCAAAGGCTCAGTAGGCTGAGCTGCAAAATCCAGCAAAGCAGCCTGTTGGGCTGATAGCTACAGAAGAGTTGGGACTACAAGAGCAGGACTGGTGGCTGGCAGCTACAGGAACCATAGTGGCAGCAAAAGGAGAGAGAACAGCTATCTCCCGTGTAGCGGCAGCCATGACAGTAGGTATAGCAAGCTGGAACACTGCCTATAAGGAGTCACAGAAGCTACTGAGGACTGAGCATTGCAGCTTCCTGGGCCCACCTACGAGTTCTAGTACTTGTGGAGTTAAGGGCCCTGGGGCCCTCACAGCCTGTACAAGAGCTGTGACCTTGGGAGGTGCCACCAGCTACCCCTCACTGCTGTCAAAGGCAGAAGGATATAGAAGCTCTCAAAGATCAGTGCTTGATTTCTGTTGGGTCTTCCTTGATATCCGAGCCTGGTCCTTTACTTTGGGGAGCTCTACTGTTCCTGGAGCAGATGTGGCTGTTTCAGCTGGATCCTCCTGGTTCTCAGTCTTATGCCAGATCCTGAGCTTTGGTTCTGTTCTCTTTCTCCAGAGCTGATGGGAAACTCTGCTTTCTGCTCTTCTCCTGCTTTTTCCTCATCTCTATTATTCCGATGCTTTTATTCATGAATAACCTACTCACCCATCTCCTACGTCAAAAGTCCTCCTTTAGGGGCTGCCTCTTTTCTTTTGCCAAGGTCTTTTTACTAGGTGAATGGTGGCCATATACCTGGCTAGGCTACACATCCTGGTCTAGCCAGAATGCTAGGAGCTGTGAGACCAGGAACTAGTGAAGAGGACAAGATGCTTCTACTTACAAGCCCTGACCAGATGCACACACTAAGAAAATACTTCACAAGACAAGTCAGCATTGTGAAGGTCCAGGAGTAGGGCCCGTCTCTCTGGGTGTGATGTGAGGTTACCTTTTGAGATCTTCATACAAGGAAGATGGTATCTAGAGGAGTACTTGCAGGAAGCCATGAACCAAAATACAAGGTGGAGGAGGGCTGGGAGGACCACTGGCCCAGTCCTGAGTCAGCAAGTTTTGACCTGCTGCATTGGGTGGTGTGTGTGTGTGTGTAAATTTTGTGGGAGTCAGAGTCTGTTTGACCTGATACATTAGACCTGGGTGGTGTGTGTGTGTGTGTGTGTGTGTGATTTTTGTGGGAGTCAGAGTCTGATTGGATTCTGTGAATGTGTCACCACATACAATAATGGGAAGTTGCAGATGTCCATTTGAATAACAGAGAGGAGACACAGGACTCAGTGAACTGAGATGGGCTTTTTTCCCCTGCCCCTTTTTTTCAATGGGTCTCTGTACATAGCTCTGATTGTCCTGAAATTCACTGTGTAGACCAGGCTAGCCTCAAACTCACAGATATACTCCTGCCTCTGCCTCCCAAGTGCTGGGATTAAAGTCATGTGCCACCAGACCTGGGGATAGGCTTCTTTTCACCCACCATATAAAGGTGTTCTTGAGGTTTGCCAACACCCTGCAAACTATTGGGTGCCGTGCTAGGTGTGGTTGGCACCACTGCAAGTGTCAAGGAGCTAGGAGGACACTATGTGTGCGTTACAGAGCCCAGTATCAGGACTCAACTGACTGACTTCCTGTGATTGAGAGGCTCATTCGTGCTCACCTTGAGTCCCCTCCATAGCTGCCTAGAAATGCTCCTGGGCCTGTATCTGTGTTGGTCATTTCCTTTCACTGAAATATAAAGTTGTCATAAGCATACAATGAATTGATTGTGTGAGGCTTCCTGGAAAATGCTCTCGTACTTCATTGTCACATATGTCCTTTCAAGATTATACTTATCATCTTATACTGTGCATCTCGAGTCTGGTTTTCACTACAGAGCCGAGCTGGATATTTTTAACAGAACATTTAGGCAAAAGAAAGTTGAAAATATTTACTGTTTGTCCTTCACAGAGAAACTTTGTGGCCCCTTGAAGGATATTCTAGTTTTCCTTCTGTTGCTGTGACAAATACCATTACCAATAGTGATTTGGGGGAGGAAATCCCATTTATTTTTCTTTATAGGTCCATCACAGACAGAAGTCAAGGCAAGATCTTGGAGGCAGAAACTGTGGAAGAATGTGTTGGGGATTGGTTCTAATGCTTTGAATTAACCCCCCCCCCCCAAAAAAAAATCAGGAATCTATGTGTGCGAAGCCTGAAGGTCCTTGTCCTCAATTGGTTTTTGATCGATCAATAAAGAGTCAACAGCTAATGGTTGGGCAGGTAGACTGAGGCAGGATTTTGAGATTTGTGCAGGGTAGGAACCAAGAGATAGGAAGGAAGAAAGATTCCATGACAGTGAAGAAGAAAGACCAGACCTAAAAGCCTGCCAATATGTGAGAGTCAGGGAAAATGGCCATATGGGCCACTTCCCCAATTGTGTTTGGGGTAGCAGAGATGAAACATAGATTTTAAAAGAAATTAACTCAGGAGTACTGGAGGGGGGAGTGTCTGTCAGGAGTGTCTGCTAGCAGTGGGAAGGTTTAGAAATGCCCAACCATTAAGCTAGCCACATCATATCAAAATTAATCTAAAGTGTCTGTCTTTCTTTCACAAATTCAGAGAGTTCCTGGCCTGGACCCACCAGGAGCAAAACTGTTAGCTAATTGGATGCTAAAAGAATGCTGTTTACTGGCCTGCCTATTGGGTTATGCTTAGATGTTTTCCTTATACAGCTCAGGTCCTGGTGCTGCCCACAGTGAACTGGGCCCTCCTACATCAATTAACATTGAAGAAAATGGCTCCCTAGATATGGATGTAGGCCTATCTGACCTAAGCAATTCTTCAACTAGGTTCCTTTCTCTCAGGTGACTTTATATTGTGTCAGGTTGACAATAGAAACTAACCAGAACACATGTTATTTCTTATTTCCTATCCCTGGAAACTTTGGCTTCTATGTGTTTGAGCCAATGGTAATTTCAAAGTTTCTTTCTCTTCTCCACTGAGCCCTTGCTCATGGTTTGGGTTCATGTTCTTAATTCATAAAAACAATAAGGGTCCCAGTGTGCTTACTAAGATGTACATGGGAGTGCCAGGTGTATCTCAGATGGGTACTGAGCTTGTTCTCAGCTAGAACCTTTGTTCTGCTGTTCTTGGATATCTACCTGCAGTGAATCTCAGCTGGCTTTGAACTTCAAGTTACTGGCTTCTATTTTTGGTGTTCATTTTAGTCTTAGCCTAATTCTGACATTTCCTTCTGGCAACATTTAAGCTGAAGACTGTCACAAACATCTGGAAAGTTCTGACTTCAACATATGAGTAGTGATGATGAAACTGAGCAGGGGTTGAGTTTGAAAATTGTGTGTATTTTGGGTGTTACTACACAACAGCCCTCTATCTAATGAAGATGAAAATCCACATGCCACGTCGGTCAGGAATCCAGGCTTCGTAGCTCTGTCTTTCATCAGCTGCAAAATGTAGCTAACAAGCACTGTTCTCAGCAGGCTTGCTGAGGACTTACCTTGTAAAGGTTATTGGGTACTTTGTGTGTACCAAAGCTCGGGGAGATGGCAGGCATCGGGGAGGTTTCCACGGGAAGCTAAAATTCCATGGTGAGTGGGATGGTCCAATGAGGCACGGGACTCTGGGACAGTAGAGAAGGTGCTCCTGGGGACATAGGGTTATGTGGACAGGGGCAGGAGAGGACAGAGGCTTCTGAGTATAAGTACAGCAGAGACAGACATGCCAGTGCTCAGGACATGGCATATGGTGACCACCATGAAACATTTAGATTGGCCACAGAGTACAGGAAGCACAAAGTGTATTCAGTGAATGCTTCGCTGCTTCTTCAGAAGGCTTCTCAAGTGAGCTGTGAGGCTCAGCTGTGTTTGGACTCTTGGGTTCTTACCCACAATGTCAGTTGTGAGTCCAGTGTCCAGGCCTGCTCCAGATTCATCCAAATGACAGCACCTGTGGGGAGCATTATTTTGTTAATCTTCTTGAATCTGGAGGGGTACTGGCTATAGGTTGATAAGAATGAATTGTTTGACATTTGGAGATGTTATGTGACATAGTGACAGAATTAAAAACTAAAAGAAGTGGAGAAGATAACTCCCTGACTGGCTGCACCGTTTCTCATTCCACAACCTGCCAATCACCCATGGTCATCACTCTGTTGACTGTAGCTGTGCTGAAAGGCAAGCAGTATTGTGTCTTGCTAACTTGCACATCCTCTGGACAATGGCTCTCTGACCTTTCTATGCATTTACCACCTCATATTGTAGTTGGCGAGATGCATCTTTAAGTCTTTGCTACCCGAGCACTGCTTTTCTTTCCCTTTTGCAGTGATACTTAGGAAACAACTGTGTGGTTTCTAAAGTTGTGAAGGGAAGGAGACCCACACCCAAAGAGATAACAGAAAGAGATGCTTATGCTATGAACTGAGCCAGACAAATTGCAATGTCCACGTAGCCTCAGACACGATAACAAGATGCAGTTACATACACACTGACCAGCATCTCCTTTTGCTTTTCATGCTGTCTTCAGGTTTTGGAAGATTGGGGGGAACTGGGTAATGTATCCTTGGAACATCTATGGACTATCTTTGCAAAGTCCCGTGGATCTACAAAGATCTGCAAATAAACATGTAAAGGAGACATCTGTACCATTTACGTTGGCGAGGGAGGACCATAAGCCTATCTTATTATTTAACTCCTCCTCCCACCAAGGCTTATTTGCTTATCCTCAAGCTTCCAAACAATATTAATTGACAGTCGGATTATGGTTATACTCCTTGAAGAAAATACTGTCCTGTGAAGCAACAATGGTCCCATTTCAAGCAAGGACTGTGAAGATGGAAATTGGATTCCAAACCCACCAGGTAACCATAATGCAGGGGGTCAGAGAAGCAGCCATCCTCAGGCCACATCTGTGCTGAGTGACAATCTCTCTGAATGGGAAGAAATAAAGGCTAATTATCCCCAGGGTTTGACAGGTCGTTCTCAACACTTCTGCATAAAAGAGCAAGGCCACCCAGCTGGTACCTCAATTGAAGGCTGCAAGAATCTGGTGGTGGTGATACTCAAACAAATGAGAGAGCACATCAAAGCAGAGCCTTACAAAGGCTCAGGGGGAGCTAGAGGGGACCTGATGGTGACTGCAGTATCTTCAGCTGGAAAAGCAAATTGAAGAGTGGCCATTGTAAAGGGGACAATTCGCGGCCACATTGGAAGAAAGGAAACAAGAGACCTTCTTGTGCATCCATTACTCCCTAACAAGAGTAGGTGGAGAAAGGATAAGTGCTGTGAAGGGGAATCAATTGCTATGTATATGGAGCCAGCGCCAGTGAAAGCATGAGAGGGTTGAACCTCTCTCTCTGTTGGACCTCTCTCTAGGCTATCTAGCTTGAATGTAATGTCTTAGACCCCTGCGCTAGACCCAACAGCACTGTCCACAGGCTCAGCCCATGTTCAAACAGATTCCCGGACAGGTACTGATCTGCCTGGGAAGTCTGACCCAGAACAGTATGTGAGGCCATTCCTTATGTTCTTTACAGAGGGAGCTTACGTTCTCTAGATACACACCTAGCTATAGGTACACTGGAGACCTAAACATTCTAAGTGGAGGAAGGACCTGCCAGGGCACAAGACTTAAGACTGCCTGTGTGGGCCCTACTGAAGTTAAGCTCATAAGGTCAAGGTGTGTTGAGGGCTGGACAGGAGGGGGATATAAAATCTTCACGGTGCTGTGGCTGCCAGTGGGTAGGAAGGGGAGCCAGAGGACTTTAGGTAGGGGTGTATGGAATTTTAATCGGATGCACAGAGGGCTGGGGTAGATAATATGGGAGGCAAATCCAGAGACATTAGTGGAAGAGGGCTGAGAAAACACAAGCTTGCACACAGACTTGTCCTCATGCACCCACACCCACTCACTGACTCATTCGCATGCCCACACTCACAAGGGGGAAATCACCTCTACACTCACATACAGGTTGACTGTGACTGGCCAGGGCAGAGTCTATGAATAACGGGAGAGAGATGGCTCTGTGTGGTGCATGCTAGGCATTTGCTTCAGGGCACAATTAGGCCACCTATGGCTGCCTCTTCCATGGTGGCCTGACAGGGGCACAATACCTTACTGAGGAGGATGGGAGGAGGTCTTTAGACTTGAGGCCACATCTTTCCTTTACGTTGTCTGTTCGTTCTTCTCTCTCCTCCTGCTCACTCAGAGCGTAAGGTGTGCGCGTGCAAGAGAGAGAGAGAGAGAGAGAGAGAGAGAGAGAGAGAGAGAGTGAGTATGTGTACAGACAATGCACCCTCTCAGTGCAGTTTTTAAGTGGTGCAGGAAATGCTAGCTTGGGCCATCTGAAGCATAAAATTCACTTAATTCATTCTATCAGGGTGAAAATGTTCCAAGAGGAGAGTTTTTATTATGAGCACAATAAAAGAGAGTTTTGAGTTTACTGAGACATTCAAACCCTGGCATTCTCTGTCATGGTGGTAATTATGTTGAATGTCTTCAAGCTGCCACTGTGAGTTAGCAGACCTTCTGTATGGACACTGTTTCCATAGGGTTTTCTCTTGGCAAATGGGATTTTTTTTTTCAATTAAATAATGAAACAAACCAACACTTGGAAAAATCTGCTTTATTCAGTGAGTCATCGTTTACCAAGCAACCTCACATAGTCACACTCAAGAGTATGGATATGTATCACGTAGCATGGTGAACTCACTGATAAGGTTTTTAAGAATACTTTTATGTGTCTGAGTGTTTTGCACGCATGTATGTCTGTGCGCTGCATGCGTGCCTGGTGCCGTTAGAAGTCAAAAGAAGGGACTGGACCCCTGGGACTGGAGTTACAGGTAGTGCAAACAGTGATGTGGGTGCTGATAACCAAACCCAGGTCCTTTGCAAGAGCAGCAAGTGCTCCTTAGCACAGACCCGTCAGTCCAGCTCCCCACCCCCCACCCCACCGTTAATGTGGGTTTGATTTTACAAGGCGAACAAGCTTTAAGAAACAAACTACTGCCTGCCAAGGTTTGCTGCCTTACCAGGGAAAATCATCCACAGAAATCTGAAATGCTGTTAAAACACTGTCTTCCAATGACCTACAGGAGGCCACTTGTTTTATTGTCATAGGACACCTTGTAACAATAGGCTGAAAATCCCTATTCGCATGAAGCCAGATTTCAGAGAGATCCCACAGGGTGCATTCAAAGTTCTAAGGGTAAAGGACTGGGGGAACTATAGGACTCTAGTTCCGTATACATACAGCTATAGATGGGACATCAGTAACATCTCCACCTCCAAGTTCTGAATATTGCAGGAGAGGGCACAGAATGTGTGAGCCAGGAGATGGTAAAGGGCACAGTGAAATACTGTCCTTTGAACAAGACAAGGGCTGCACACACTCGTGACAGCTTTGCTAACCTGCTCAAGGGCAAGAGTGTTAAAAATTCCAGCAAAGAAGGGATAGGGGTTCCTGAGGGCATGGGCACTGAGGAGCTATTGGCTGCTGGGGAGGGGGGGAAGGGGAGAATCACTTCTCTTTGGGGGTGTGGCCACTGATAAGTTCCTAGTGCCACTGTGGGTGACTCCAAGATCAAGTACATATAAGCAGCACTAATAAAACTCAATGGGTTAGATAAATAAAAATAAAAGGAAGATATGAAGTTGGGAGGGAGATATGGGGGTACTCGACAAGGAGCCAGTGTAGGTAGGGGGTCGTGTATATGATCAAGAAACATTGGATACATGTACAAAATTTCAAAGAAAATAAAGAGATCTGTATAAACAGAAAGCAACTCCACTGTTCCCACTACTTTGTTTGAGTCAAGTTCATGTCTTTAAAAAAGTGTTATTTCTGATCCTGGAGGCCAGCTCAGCAGTTCACAGCACTGGTTATGGCTGGTTATGGCTCACCGGCTACTGTTCCAGAGGAATGAGGTTCCTCCAGCACAGGACTGAACAGGGTTCTGTTCCTTACCCCAAATATTGGGGTAACAGGTATGCACCGATACACCGACCTCTTGATATGTTTTAAGAGGGGCTATGAAATCGCAAGCCAAGAAGTTTCAGAGCATCCAAAATTTTCAAGTTGGTTGTGGAAATGAGCTTTGGAGGAACAGTCCTCTACGGACAGAAAAGGATGGATAGAAGCTTCGGTGAGAACAGGGCAGGGAATACAAAGAGGGCAAAGGAGGGCAAGTGGGCCATGAGGACTGTGGGTCTCCCTTCTCCTGGGGTCGTTGGCCATTGGCCCTTAGAGGACAAAGGGAGCAGGAAGAGAGCAGGGTTCTGAAGGCTGTGACTATGGTAGAAAGACTTCCAAAGACCACGGTAGTGAGACAAGTCTACTTTATTGTTTCAGGGATAGGCTACATAAGGGCTCTTAGAGGTACTGGTAGGAAGGGCTAATTGGTTATAACATAGTACCTAAATTATCATGCAGGTGGGAGAGGTTGGTTTATTGGTCATAATATAGTACCTAATTATCAAATGTTCGGAAAGCGAGCAGGACTTGTGTGCTGAGGTACTCGGCATTTGCAAAGAGCTCTGCACAAGGGATACTCCAGATTAGGTCAGAGAAAGTAAGCTCCCATTGAGAAAGGGAATCCTCCATTTTTCACTGACCTCAGAGAGTCATGGGGCATGGGGGACTTTGCCTTTATGGGGGTGGGGGGTGTTCTCCAGTAAGTATGGTCTCTGGGCAAAACGGCCTGCAAGAGCAGAGAAGGTTGTCTTGTGACTGGGGTTGACTATATAGGAACCTGGAAGCAGGGACTGAAGGAGAGGTCATAAAGTAATGCTGCTTACTCAGCTTGGACCACCAGCCCAGTAGAGGCCCTGCCCACAAGTGAGCTGGGCCCTCCCATACGAATGACCAATCAAGAAAATGTGCCATAGTTTGCCCACAGGCCAATCAGGTAGGGCTATTTTCTCAAACAAAGTTCCATCTTCCCAAACGACTCTAGTTTGTGTCAAGTTGACATAAAAAATTTTAAAAAAATAAAATAAAATAAAATAGAAAAAAGTCAGCATACTCTCATAGGATTTAAGTGTGAAAAAAGTCCCTAAGAAACAAAATACAAGTGTTTCATGGGACACACGGGATGTGTAAAGATTGAGCAACATTAATTCCCACGAGTGCTTCGAAGCATTCTGAGTTTCACTACACACTCACACAATGCTTTCAGTGGGTCCTTATCACAGTTGACAGGCCAGAAGACAGATTTGTAGTGCCCTGTAACCAGGACGAGGACACAGGCTGCACCTCAGTTTCTTGCTTTCTCCTGTCTGAGGCTGAGGATCCAGCCCTACTCAGACTCTCACTTTTGCAGGGATGTGGATCTAGGTGACGGAGGCCCCAGTGTGACAGTGGTGACTGGTGGGCCTGGGTTTCCTTATGTTTGTGGTTCTCATGAATCAGTCTCTATCCATTTGCTAGTGACAGGACCGAACAATATTTGTGTACAGAGCCCTTGATTTACTAGGAGCTCTGTGGAAAATTCCCAGAACATGGTGTTGAATAGTGAAAAGTTCACCCTAGGGGGCCAGGTCTAGAGTTTAGCTTTTTAGGTAAACTTGGGGAGATTCTCTTTGGCCTGGGTAGACCTCTCTCACTGTAGGCTTTCTGGAAAAAACTCCCACCTCAAGCAATGTGGGGTTGGCTGTTTGAGGTCCAGGTAAGCTGCCCCTACACTGGCCTAACATTCTGCCTAGGGTAGTAGAGGTAACAGCTCTATTTTGCAGATCTGTATGTCATAGTGGGAATCAAGACACTGAAACTGCTCAAAGTGGGGGAAGGGGTTGCATCTGGGGCAGCGCTAGCTTGTGTCCTTGTGAAGTGACTTATCCCTGCTGTAAAGACTTGAATGAAAGGGGTGGGTGAAGGAATGCAAAGTCTGTTTTTAAGATTAAAAAAAGAAAATGTGTGCTTTTGCCTGCATATATGTAAGTACAGTGTGTGTGTGTGTGTGTGTGTGTGTGTGTGTGTCTGTCTGTCTGTCTGTCTGTCTGTCTTCAGGGCCCACAGAGGCTAGAAGAGGGTGTTGGATGCCCTGGAACTGGAGTTACAGACAGTTGCAAGTCACTCTGTGGGTGCCAGAGTTGAACCAGATTCTTCACTGGAAAAGCAGCCATTGTTCTTGAACCTTGAGCCGTTTCTCCAACCTCTGAATGCCAAGTCTTAAGAAATGGGTTTCTTTTTGCTTTTGTCATGCTGGAAACTGAACTCTGGACTCTCTCTGCCAAGCAGGTTATCTGTCACAGAGCTACAAACCAGCTCAAAAGCCTTTGCTTTCCTTTTAAGAAATTCAAGTCAGTATGGAGCAGCCTTCAATCCTCTCTCAGGTGGGAATGGTATTCTGCTTACCTGATGAGAATGAGTTCATAATTCAGACTATGTGCCTAGTAGACAGACTGCCTCTGAGAACCATCCCAGTGGGAATTTTTCCGCAAAGACCCTCATATGCTTGCCCGTAGGATATCATTCTGAGCTGCTCTCATCTGTAGACAGAAACTGGGGCTCTTTGTTTACCACATGAATGTTACTGCTGTTGACTTCATCAATCTTTCTTTTCATGCTGTGCTCATGTACATGGACACATATATTACTTATTCATCACTTTTAAACTTCCTTTCGTCAGACTTTGACTTTCTGCATTTTGCTTTTTGTGTACTAATGATGCATTTTCAAGTATTCATGAACGAGCTTCTAAATATCTGGGGTCTCGTTGTATTTCTGTTCTCTTCCAGCTGCTCAGTATTTGTTACATTCTTTCATTTTCTGACTTGGTTTATTTTCTTCTGTAGAATGGCCAAGGAGATTTATTTGCAAACCTTTCCTCTTATTTTTTTTTAAAGAATTTATCAATAAGTGTGTGTGTGTGTGTGTGTGTGTGTGTGTGTGTCCTGGCAAGTCAAGTATTAGCACTGTAAATGAGGACTTAGAGCAGTGTGGGGCTGGTTTCTGGAGTGTGCTAAACTGAAAGATGCTATCCCAGAGGATTCTGGGAAGTTGACTTAGGTTGATTTGAGTTTACAACACTTCCAGTCCTTGGGCTTTGGCTAATGGGAATGAATTAGTAAACCAGAGCTTGGGATGGAAGAAATGAGAGGTGAAGCTACTTATGTACCTTTCTTGTTAGAGTGCATCCTTTCTTTACAATCGTCTTGCCAGTGTGGCTGGTATTGTGATATTCCTCAACAAGCACAAGTGGAAAGCATCTGGGGCTTAGTCAGGCCTTATAAATAGAGGATCTCATTCTATTCCTGTGTCCTTGTCAGGTTGTACACAACTTAGAGAGGTGCAACACAGTATTATTGCCAAGGGAAAGAGGGCTGCTGCCCAGGAAGCTCAAGTCCGGGTTTGGGCACTGAGCAGCAGGTCTTGCTCTGTATATGTAAGGATCCCTAGCATAGTCGAAGCATTTAGTGCATTCTAAATTTCTGATTGATCAGTGTTTTCCTATGCTTGAATGCTCCTAGAATCCCATGGAACTATAACAAATGACTAACTGGTCTTAGATTCAATAGTGCACTGCTTTAATGATATAAAAGTAAAAAAGCAGAACCACACATGAGAGGGACATATGTCTCACTCTCACCAGTGCCCTCTGAGTTCTGCATATGGAGCCCAGTCATCAAAAGAAGAGTCTTGGGTGAGCCCACTCAAACACTCAGAGGCCCTAGTATAGGC
Source organism: Rhynchomys soricoides (assembly GCA_019843965.1). Classification (NCBI taxonomy): domain Eukaryota; kingdom Metazoa; phylum Chordata; class Mammalia; order Rodentia; family Muridae; genus Rhynchomys; species Rhynchomys soricoides. The sequence goes on from JADRCH010000051.1 coordinate 12,633,039, forward strand.
GAATCTTGTCTGAACTGGGTAGGAAGGGATGAGAGAGGAAGGTATAATGAATGTTGGGAATCAGAGAACCCTGGTGAAATACTAGTGTCACCTGAAAACTTTCAGGTCATGCTTAAGCAGTGATCACCACATTGCTCCTAGGGATTTTTGGTCTGAAGAAAGTGCGAGTTGGATCAGGCATGAAGCAACCCCCTGAGCCATTCTACCAATGAGTGCAGAGATGAAGCAGGGGCCTTTGGACAACACAGAGTTAGAGTGGTGGGGTTTGTGTAGCTAGTTCTCCAGAGGTCTGGGGAGATGCAAGGTACGTAGGATTCCCTTGTCTATACAGGTGGTTTCTATAAAACTAACCAAACTATCAAATCTCATCCTGCAGACAACTATATTCTGTTCCCACCACAAGCAGGTAGAAGGAGGAACAAATTGAAAAACGCAGAGGATGGGAGAACCCTGGCAGGTGGATGCCTAGGCAGCAATGCTTAGGATGTTGTGGACTAAATATCTGTGTCACTGCAAAATATTATGTTGCAGTCCCAGTGTCCAGTGTAACAGTACTTGAAGATGGCCTGTGACAAGCTGGGTGCCTCTTCCTCTTCCCTTCTCTCCTCCTCTTTACCCTCTTTTCTTTTCCAGACATCAAGAAGGCCATTGTACATGAGCTTGACAGAGATCTCAGGTGTCAAATCCTAATGGCACCTGATCTTAGACTTTTAGCTGTGTAAATGCAAGTGCATGTACGTGTTTGTGTGCGTGTGCGTGTGCGTGTGTGTGTGTAGTGAATCAAGGTCTTACTGTCTCAGTGTGTAGTGTGTTTTAAAAGCCTGAGCTCACTGGGGCAGGTTTTAACTTAGAGAAGAGTGTGAAGGTCTCTTTTCTGATTCCTTAAAACCCCCATTCAAACAATCTTCATATATGTAAGGCACTTGGTTCTATCTTAAGAGTAATCAACCAACCCCTTAGCCAACTCAGTAACCAACCAACCAGCCAGACAGCCAACCAATCCACCAACTAACCACCAACCAATCCACCAACCAACCAAGCAACAAACCAACCAAGCAACTAACCAATCAACTAACCCACCCACCCATCCATCCACCCACCTACCTGCCAACCAACCAATGAACCCACCTACCCATTTACCCACCTACCTGCCAACCAACCAACCAACTCACCCACCCATCCACCCACCTACCTGCCAACCCACCCCCCCACCAACCAAGCAACCAACCACACAAAGAATAGAAGATTGAAAAAATAACCAACCAAGCAAACAACAACAAAACTTGTCTTTTTACGGAAAGAAGAGTCTGGATGATATATGTACACAAAGGCTTTCACCCAGTTGGCTAACCTTTCAAAAATTTCAGTGAAAATATTTTAATAGTTTAAAGATTTAAATAAAATATCATTCACTCAGACATGCTGAATGCCAGTGTCACATATTATAGTCCAAGTAGTGAGGTCAGATTACATGTCACAAGAGAAATATTCTTTTGAAATCCAATCATGTCAGTCTGGACTTATTTTGTTAGCCAGAACATCCTACCTTGTGAGTTTTTGATGACCGCCCTTATTATCCTAATGCCCATTAGGATGCTGTCTGGGGATGGTATAGCTCCTTATGATTTTGACTGGCTCTTTTCCACTAGTGCTCATGGGCACTTTCTGTGTACTTGTTGCTACATGAGAGTACGCCTTCGAGAGAGGTCTGCTTGAATCCTTAGCCTATTTTAAAAACGAGCTTTTTTTTGTTAGATTTTGACTTTTAAAACTTTATTTATTTGTTTGTGTGTGATGGGGGAATGGGGCAGGGCTCATGCTTTCCACAGCACCTGTATGGAGACCAGAGGATGACTTGTGAGAGCTAGTTTCTCTTACAACCATGTAGGTCCTGGGGACTGAACCTAGCCCACTGGGCTGATGACATGCCCCTCGTTTCCTGAGACATGTTGACAGCTAGGATTGTTGCCTTTTGCTTTTGACATGTTAGGGTTCCTTCTATATTTTAAATATTAACCTCTTATTAAATATATAGTTCAAAGATACCCTCTTGCCTTCTAGAGGTCACCTGTTCACTCTGGTCAGGTTGTTTACTTTTTTGTCACTTCTGTTTGGGTGCTGGATCAAAAAAAAAAAAAAAAACAAAACATCATCCCGATTGGTGTGAAGAATATTTTACCCTATTTTCTCTTCTCATAGTTTTCAAGTTTAAGGTCTTATATTTAAGCGTTTAACACATTTTTGTTTGGTTTAAAGTGAGATAAAGGTCCAGAACATTCTCCTGCATGTTGGCATCTACTTTCCATAGAATTGCTTACTGAAGAATCTGTCCTTGACCCAGTATGATCTTGGCAATTGGAAGGTTACATGAGTGTAGAAGAATGCCCAAATTTCTGTCTCTGTATTCTGCTCTCCTGGGTTTGGGTCTGGAATTTTAGAATTTCCTTTTTCTATTTGTAAAGAATATTATTCTGATCTTGGTAGACAGAACATTGAATCTGTAGATCATTTTGAGCAATATGGACATTTTAATTCTGATCTATGAAAAGTAGCTATCTTTCCATTCTACCTACACAGTGAGACCTTGTTTAAAAAATTTGAGATTTTCCCTTTTAATTTATTTTTTAACAATTGGTTGTTTAAGGGTGCTAAATGTAATTTTCACAAGCTGTGAATTTTACAGTTTTCTTCCTATCACTGATTTCCAGTCTCACTGTAGCTAGAACAGACATGCACCCAACAGTGAGACCCCAGAATATACACTTCAAATGCAACAGATCCAAGGGAGAAATAGATAAAAACACAGAAAGAGACTTCATTGCTCTGCTCTGAACAGTGAATAGAATACTCACAAAACCTCAAGGAAGAAGAAGAAGAAGAAGAAGAAGAAGAAGAAGAAGAAGAAGAAGAAGAAGAAGAAGAAGAAGAAGAAACAGACAGGACTAATATGCTAAGGACTGATATGGTTTCAGTTACATTTGCTTTGGGTCCTTCTATAATGTATCCTGGACAATATCCTTTATTATTGAGGTTAGTGAGATTTTCTGCTGCTATTATAGGGACGAATGGTGGCGTACATTTTTAAGCCCAGTACTGGGTAAGCAGAGCTCTTGAGTTGGAGGCCAACCTGGTCTACATAGTGAGTTCCAGGGCAGCCCAGGCTATAGAGCAAAACTATGTCTCAAAACAAAAAGTCAGAGACAAACATATTATAAATAACTATAATTGCTATGAGTTGTTCATGGGTAACAGTATAAAATACAGGAAAAGGGAAGAACAAAGATGTTGAGTTTTTTAAATATGATCATTTATCAACTTAAAATAGACCATTAAATCTGAAAGGCAATTTGGGTAAAATTTATGTTCATAAAAAATTTTTAATATAATTTATGCATAAAACATAAAGAAAAGGAAATAAAGGTATATGCTGGCTTTTATTTTTTTATTTTTTATTTTTATTTTTTGGTTTTTCAAGACAGGGTTTCTCTGTGTAGCCCTGGCTATCCTGGAACTCACTCTGTAGACCAGGCTGGCCTCAAACTCAGAAATATGCCTTTAATCCCGGGATTAAAGGCGTGCACCACCACTGCCCCGCTTATACTGGTTTTTAAAACTCAACAAGTCACAAGCAAAAATAGCAGCAGCCTTAAATAACCAATTGTTTAAAAAATGTTTTTTATTTTTTTGATTGCATGCATGCACATGTCTATCTTTGTGTGGGTTTGTATACTTGAATGCAGTTGCTTTTGGAGGCTAGGAAAGGGAGTTGGATCCCCTGGTTCTGGAGTTACAGATGCTTGTGAGCCACCTGATGTGGGCTGGGAACCGAACTCAGATCCTCTGGAAGAGCTGTTCTTAACCAGTGAACCTTGCTCCAGCTCCCTGTTCTAACGTTTACATTGAGGACGTGATACTGTTATGGTAGAGTATTCCCTATCTGACTGAAGACCCATCCTTAGAGGCATTTTATGCTTCCATCTGTTTTTGTGTTTCTCTAATTAGCATCCTTGAGTTGCCTCTCTTCATTCTTTATCTCCACAGCAATTCCAGTGATGCTCCCATCACTCAAGAACAGATTTTCTGAATGTGCCGTGGACTTTTTTCTCCATCAGTACCTGAATACCTCTTCCTCCTGCTCCTCCTGCTCCTCCTCCTCCTCCTCCTCCTCCTCCTCCTCCTCCTCCTCCTCCTCCTCCTCCTCACTTTTATCTTCCCCACACCTCTTATTTCACCTCCTCTTCCTTCTTTTGAGATAGGGTTCATGTTGTAGTGCAGGCTAGCCTCAAACTCATGGCAATCCTTCTCTCTTAGCCTCCTAAGTATTGGGATGACAGGCATGACCCATATCATGCTTGGCTCCATTCTCTTTCTGCTTGTCACATTTTCTGCTGAGAAATACAGTTAGTATACACGAGAGCTCCCATGTGTAAAATGAACCAAGTTCCCTTACTGCTTTCAAAGCTAACAGCTTCATTGACACAGATGTTAATGTTCAAGTGTTTGAATTCCATCAGGAGTTGAGAATTTGGAAGTCCCATGTTTACGTTTTCAGTCTTCCTTCCTTCCTTCCTTCCTTCCTTCCTCCCTCCCTCCCTCCCTCCCTCCCCTCCTTTTTTGTTTCTTTGTTTGTTTTTTTGAGACAGGTTCTCATTGTGTAGCCCTAGCTGTCCTGGACTCACTCTTTAGTTCAGCTTGGCCCCCAACTCAGAGACCCCCCTGCCTCTGCCTCGAGTGCTAGGATTCAAGGCATGCGCCAACACTGCCTTTCAATGTTATTTCGTTTAGATAGACTTCTTTCTTTTTTTCTTTTCCTTCATCTCTTATAGTTCTTGACTGAGTCTGCTTTTTTAACTCTTCTAGCAAAATCTTCAGTTGAGTTTTTATATTTATAGGCACCAGTATTTCTGATTTTTTTAAAATTGTATTTCTAGAACTGAAGATCATCATGTTGTCTGACATCAGGTTCAGAAATACGAATAAATACTGTTACCTGCAGAAGGGAGGCTGAGAGGGGCAAGGGCTTCAGGAATAGGGGGCAAAGGAAGGGCACCGGGATGGTGAATATGAACGAAGGAAGGGCATGTTTGAAAATGGAACTCAAGGTTTTACATGCTGAGTTAAAAGCAGCAGAACACCTACTACTTATTGTGTGGGAATGTCTGGTTCTTCTGGATATTCTCAGTTAGTTCCTGAATTACTTTGTCCTTTCTAACTGCAGTGTCTTGTTAATCCCCGAGCATCTTTAAGACAATAATCTAGGGACCCCCATTTATTTTGCATTGGCACCTGGCAATTTTCTCCCTTTCACTGTGTCAATGTTTCATGATTCTTCATGTTCCTCAAAGGTGTCCCTTGTTTTTTTTGCATTTGAAGAAGGGATTGTTTCTCTCTGGATGGCTTTGTTTTGACTGGGATAGGCTCTCACCAACCATCAGTACTATGTAAATGGCAAGAAGGAAGTCACTACTGAGGGACTACAGGTAAGGTTCAGGGACAAGGTCCATTCACTGACTTCCCTCCTAGAGGGGAAGTTCCCACACCTAGATCAGCAATAGCTATAAAAGCATACCTGCCCCCTTCTTTGTTGCTATCCATCCTAGGGAACTGACTTTGTTCTATAGGATATTCAGTTTGGTTCGATGTAGAAACTAGCCTAATTTGGTAAAATGTAAAAAGGAATGAGATTAACTGAAAGTTCTCTGAGAGGACAGAGGGCCAATCAGCCAGGAGCACATTCTACAGGCAAAATCTCAAGTTGAAGAAAGAACAAACACAGATCCAAGTTAAGCATCAAAAAATCAAAACCAAGTGAGGCATGGTGGTACACACCTTTAATCCCACCACTTATTCAGAAGAAGGCAGATTTTCATGAATTCAAGACCAGACTGGTTAACATAGCAAGTTCCAGACTATCCAAGGTAATACAGTGTGTATTACCTTGTGCGCGCGCGCACACACACACACACACACAGAGACAGAGACAGAGAAACACACACACACACACACACACACAGACAAACATGGACAGACAGAGACAAACACACTCAGAAACACACACACACACACACACACACACACACACACACAGCTGGCTCATTCTCTCTCTGCCTCCTACTTGTGGGTAAGAATGTCAACTAATGCTCTGTGCCTGGCTGCCTGCTGCTATGCTCCTTGCTATGATGGTCAGAGACTCTAACTGTGTGCAATTGTGAGCCCCAAATTAAGCATTTTCTATTATAAGTTGCTTTGGTTCTGGTGTTTTGTCAGGGCAACAGAAAGTAACTAAGACAGACATAGTAAAAGGGGACTATACTTTTAGAAAAGGAAAGGGAGACAAGAAAGCACAGCAGGGATGAGCTCTGAAGGTTTAGACCCCACTTCCAGGTCACTCTTCCTGCTTCCTATATGTGGCTGAGATGTGAGTGCTCAGCTTCCTGTATCTGGTATCACAGCTTCTCCACCATCATGACTCATCCTCTGGAACTGTGCCCCCAAATAAGTTCTTGTATAAGTTGTTCTTTGTCTGGTGTCTTATCACAACAATCAAAAGTAAGGATTAGGTGGTGACAAGCTGGGCGTGGAGCCTAGTGAGAGGAAGCTGGTCACCCAGGACAGAAGTTGAAGCTTGCAGTCTGTCTTCTGCCTTTCTTCACACTCTCTGTCATGAGATGAACTGCTCTGGTTATTCACTGATAATTGTATGAAGCTTCTTGTCTCAGTTTCCCCATCACTGTGATAAAATCTCCTGACAAAAAGCAACTTAAGGGAGAAAGGGCTTATTTTGGTTTACTATAAACTGTGATGCAGTTTATTAGTGGGAAAGACATGGCCACAGGCAGGGAAGGCAAAATAGAAAGAAGAGCAGGAGGTTGGCTGGTTACATTGCATCTATATCCAGAAAACAGAGAGTAATGGAGGCTTGTGCTCAGCTCACTTCTTTTTGTATAATCCAGGACCCTAGCTCAGGAAATGGTATCACCCACAGTGGATGGGTCTTCCTGCTTCAATTAATCTAATTAAGGCCACACTTCGTAGGCATAACCTGACCTAAATAATCTCCCACAGGTGTAACTGGAGGCTTGTCTCTGGTGATTCTAGAGCCTGTGAAGGATTATGTTGGTGGCTTAGCTGGTGATGTTAAGATTTTGCTCTTGTAAATTGTGGGGTAGGAATATGGGAGCTGTGGTCCTAGTGTCTTATTTTGTGTCCTTTCTGGGTGACTCAGCCTTGGTGTTATAACCTTCTCTCAACACATTGAAGGCTCATAGACTCTAGGGCTGTGAGGAAGCTCTTGCTGGCAGATTTTGAAGCTTTTGTAGCTGGGAGAAGACAGAAACAAGACGTAGGGACACTACAAAGCTGTGATTGAATCCAGTCACCATCTTAAAAGGATTCTAAGCAATCTGAAAAGAGAAGGAATGAGAAAGAGCTCCTGGTGCTGGGCAGGGGGCACACAAAAGGGCTCTGTTCTGAAGCCCCTAGGGTGCCCCTTGCCTAGTGGACTATCATGGCTGTCAAAACAGAGAGAACATTCCTCAGCCAACCCAGGACACAAAGGCTAGGCTTGGGCCAGGAGCAAGTCACTAGGTAGTTTTATTAGTCCAGCCAGAGTCATAAATCCTCCTCTGGAATGCTGGCCTGTCCCTGTCTCTCTTCTCCCCTTTCAATATTGCTGCCTGAGAGCAGTGACCAACCAGGCAACTCCAAGGTGGGGTTTCTCTCCTTCATTTTCAGGATAACTTTCTAGTTCACTAAAATGGTAATTATTTATTGTGTGAATTTCGGAAACTACTGAAACTGAAGAAGAGAAAGTTAAGCACACATAATTACTTAATACAGTCAGACGCTTGTATGTATTCACAAACGTACTTACAGCTGTGTGTGTATGTGTGTGTCTATTTCAGAAACATGGTGTTAATGTTTTGACAATCATTTTATTGTGAAATACAATACACATCAGATTACCATAAGAGGTGTAGTTTAGCAAATAATTACATGAGTCCCACAAAACTCATCTGTGTCTCAGACAGTTTGTGCTGAGCTGCCCGCCTTCCAGCTCTGCCTCAGCACCAACACTGCAAGGCGCTGGTTGTGTATGTGTCCACGAGCCCCTCTTTGTAGTTCACAATCTTCACAAGTGCCCCAACAGTTTTGCTAAGCTTATTTCTGAGGAAGCCACTGGAAGATGAGTCCATCGAGTCTTTGCGTGCTCCCATGCAGTGGCTGTGTCATTTCACACACATCCACTTACTGCTGATAGACATCGGATGCTTTCTTGTGGTGGGCCCTTAAATGTAGTGGGAAATATTAAAAGAGCAATCCATGGTACAGCACCGGCAAGGCCCTAGCGGACAGGCCGGCCTGTTCTCAGCTGGCAGACTCTCTGACCTGGAGCTCTGAAATCTCTCCACCTGGCTCACTAAGTTACCCATGTTGGGTCGCTGGCATGCCAGCACCATGCTTCCAAAATTCCCACTGCTAGTTGGGGTGCACTTCTTGCAAACCCATGCTTTGCCGATGCCCTTTTCTCTCTGGAACCCAGTTGAATCGTTGCGTGAAGGAAAACACCACACAAACTTAGTTTAGAATCAACAGGTAACACAATCGTTGGGCACAGCAACTAGCATCCTAATTTGTAAGCGATTCTAAGTTACAAATCCTCTGGTAGCAGATCCCGGCGGATCTGCCATCTGAACGGGGATGAGGGTGGGGCTCCGCTACCTACCTACATTGTGCCCTCCACCATCTCTCCTGTCCAAAAAGACCCTATCTTTTCATCTGCTTCCCCTCTTCCTCTCTCCAACCCAGAAGAACCGCCTACTCGCCCAGTGATTGGCTCCTTGAAATCTTTATTCATTAAGGGAAGGTTCTGCCGCAGTGACTCTGGCACCAGAGAGAGACTACGTTCCTTCTGACCATGCCCACATCACACCAGACATTTGTTTCAAAGTCTCCAGAGAAAATAATGCTAACGTGCTTTTCAAATGGTTCCAGCACGGTACCCTCCAGACACTCTACAAGTCTCATTTTATACCTGGCCGTGTAGACACCGTCCCTGAAGAAACAGGTTCATGAATGTTCATGGAGTCGATGGGTCAGGGAGGAGAAGGGGTGGATGAGATGGACCAGGAAGAGAAGGAGGATCATGAAAACGAGGAGGGAGAAGGGGAATGAGAGGTTGTCAGACCAGATGGTCATTAAGGTGTTCTGTGGTTCTGTTTTCTGTATCACTGGCTTGATAATTGCTTACTGATATTTAATATGAATATGTTGTATAATTATATGTAGTATCGTTATATATTAGTAATGGCTATACGTAAAGTTGCTTATGAATTGTATATATAGGTATTAACTATGTACTTAGTTACTGTAGGTAACTGAAGTGTCTTAGTTCACATGAACAGCCCACGTCGATTCTCTGCACAGTATTTTTCAGGTCATCTCTACCTCACATAGTAATTTCATGTGTTACATGGCAGCGAGACAACTTTCTGGTACCTAGTAAATGCTTTAGCAAACGAGCCTTTCCTTTGTGTGAATTACACTTAGAGAGTGCTGCTCCATGGACCCGAGGCTTCTGATTATTGACATTTTCCGGCAGAGCATTCCACTTGCCATTCACAAGCTCAGAACCTTCATGTTCTAGGGAGACTGAGCGATGTCATGGAGAATCCTCTTTTCATTGAAAAAAATGTTAATCTGCTTTGTGTTGATCTTCAAAACTGTTTTTGTTTTGGGTGCTACCAATGAACTCATGAGGCACCCATTACTCCTTACATTGTTTTGAGAGGCTGGCTTTGAAAACGTGTGAACATTCCATGATCATGATACCCAGAGGATCAGGATGGCCAGGCCTGCAGACCCCTGGCATGTTTCCTGAGCAGCATACAAGCCTGCCAGCCAGATGGGAAATACTAGCTCTGCTTTTCATGAGCACCACCCCCGTGCCTGAAGATTAACTGGCTTTTTTGGAGTCCAATTTCGTTTCTACAGAGCTATTAAATGTGAAACATTTTTAAGAGAAGCGATAAGATTATTTACTTATATCTTTGCTATGTAATTTTGGACCATTAAGTGTGACCTTTTCAGATTTTCTACTAAAGCAGTATACTGGTTTATATTGAGTACAAGTAGAAAATTCAACATCCTCCAAGAATAGCACATAATTTTCAGACATATTTTATTCATATTAAACATGTGGTTATTGCATTACTAAAAATATCAAAACAATTTATGACTTCTGGAAAAGCCACAGTGCTGGATCTTATTTGTTATTTTCCTTAAGCATCAGGGTGTGAGCTGGTGGGAGTGAACTGTTCTACTTATTTGCCTTCAGATATTTTTAGTGTTTCTCATTATAGAAAGCTTGTCAGGAGGAAAGCAAATTGGTTTCTTTTGACCCTTAAAGTACCAATTTCATCTTCCTTTAAAATTATGAAGATTTTTTTTTTTTAAAAAAAACATTTTAAGTGAAGTGACTTAAAATGCATGTATGTGACTATTTTTCATCTATTTCATCTGTTTCAAACTATTAAATCAATTTGTCTTTTCTCCAAATGGTAGAATTAATATTTGGAAAATGCAAAGCTTACATCTCAGATGACTGGGAACTAGTGAGAGGAGCTACAGCTCACCCGTCAAGTCTTGGGGTATGTGTCTGGGGAAGAGACGGCCAGGAGGAAGGCCAACAAGCTGATGAACTGAGAGGCACAGGCCACATCCTCTCATACTGTACATCTGGAACCCCGCTGGCATTTGTCTCTGGGGAGACCATAGCATCCACTTCCTTCCCAGCCCTCATTTGTGCCATCTGGGTTTTCTCCCTCAGATACTTAGACTCCTTCTTGAAGTTCAGACATGAACCTCACCTTGGTTATGGCTGCCAATCTGCTAGCTTCTCTGTTGTCTTCGCTATTGCCCCTCGGCTGGTTCTCCCTTCACTTGCTGGTCTTCATTTAAGAGCCTAGGACACATTTATCCAGCTGTGAATGGACCTCAGAGTTGATTCCGAGTCTCTCTGCTTAAGAGATCATCATTGTTGGATCCCAGGAGTCCTTCACTGTTGAATGCTGCATCCATCTGTAGGCCACACACAGCAGCTGGGGGCCCAGACCTCAGTAATCAGTCATCTGCCACCTGATTAGCCACTTGTTTCTGCTCTGTTGACCTCCTTTCCAACACTCCACTTGAATCCATCAACTTCTTTATATCTCAAACCTAGGCTTGCTCCAGACCATTCTTGCAATCTTTTCCCTCATCTTGTAAAAGCTGCTTAACTGGTTTCTTTCCCTCTCATTTCCCCATCCCACACCCATTTATAATCTACAATACAGCCAAAGATCCTTCCAGAACACAAGTCTGATCCTATCTTTTCTCTAATTAAAATGGTTCAATGGTTTTCCATCTCATGGAGGAAAAAAAATCCAACCTTCATGTGACAAAAGCATTTTGAGCAGGCTAAACGTTTTCCTGTGTGGGTAAGGGCTAAACTCAGTAAGGCAGATTCTGAGAGCCCCTGACTCATGACAGAAATCTCCCTGGTCCTGAGGCTCCCTGAGGCTCTGCCAGCATATGAGGCTTCATGGAACAGTCTCCCCACAGACGACTTCAAGTAGTGTTCATTGGCACATCTTCTGCACATGTGGAGTTCTGTACGAAGAAGTCCAATAACTCATGTAAAAACTGTGGTGGAATTTATTGTCTGCTACAAGGAGCTTTGCAATAAATTCCTCCCTGAGTTCCATTACAGGAAATATTTAGTCTCTACCATTGGAGGCATCTGTTTTCTGTTGTCAAAAATCTCTGTCTCCGTAACCTGGATTCTCTGTTGGCTATAAATGCCAGAAAAGTTGGAACCAGATATATTAGCCAAGAATTTTAAACTGCTGAGCTCGGCAGGCCAGAGACCATGAACCCCTTTAGCTTTCTTTAAATGCATTCTTCTCCACCATTCCTAAAAGAAATTATCCCCCATGGGTTCCTTAACAACCTAAGGAACTCGGAGTGGGGAATGCTTGGTACACCATCACGGTTCTTCACACCCACTTTTCATTTTGTGGTTATCATCTTCCAATTGGACCTATTCCTCACCTATCTCCACAGTGTTGATGTTTTCCCATGCCACCAGAAGGCTCAGTTATGTCAGCCTTACTACCTTACCTTGGGTTACTTCCTAGTCTGATTCTTCTAATGTGAATTTCAGATCTTCATCATTTTTTTTTTTTTTTTAAAAAAAAACCAAGGTATCTTTAGTCTTCATTTCTGGACTTTAAGTCTCCTGTCAAATCAGTTTCTAAGTCACCTCAGAGGCATCTTTTAAACTCCTAACAAGGACTTAGAGCTCTGATGAGTAGAGGGATTTTGGTTAATATGTGTTCTGGGGGGGTGGTGTGTGTGTGTGTATGTGTGTCTTAGAACACATCCCTTGGGGCTAAGAGTTAACAAGTGTGCTTAACTCTTTGTTCTCCTCATGGGGAAGCAATACGGTCCTTTCCTGTCATCTCCACCTGCTGGCTAAGAAAGGGGAAGTTCAAGACAGGCCCTGGAAGAGTTATACATGGAACCTCAGCAGCAAGATTTGATTCTCCCTTTACAGTAAAAATCTGGGACTGTGGATGTAGCTTAGTTAACAGAATGCTTACCTAGTAAGCACAAGGCCTGCCATTTGACCCCCAGCAACCAAGAAAATTGGATGTGGCGTTACACATGCGTGCAATACCAGTACTGAGGGACTTTAGACAGGAGGCTCAGAAGTCTAGGTCATTCTCAAGCTGCAGCATAAGTTTAAAGCCAGCCTGTCACACATGAAGCGCACGCACGCACGCGCGCGCACACACACACACACACACACACACACACAAAGAGGGAGAGAAAGAGAGAGAAAGAGAGAGAGAGAGAGAGAGAGAGAGAGAGAGAGATGAGCAGGTGGCTCCATCTTAACGAAAGGAAGGGAGGAAGATGCAGGGAAGGCCAGCCTGTGAGTTGTCATGGTCACATGCAAAGCCAGGTGGAATCACCAACAAGACTGAGTCATGTTCCAGCTGGTCCCTCTGGACATCCAGGGAGATGGCACTTTGATTATATTGTCAGGTCACATACTGTCCTTGATATAATTTGGCAGTTAAAGCATGAGCAGAGATACTGTGGATCACTTCTGTGTATAAGTTTTAGGAGTAAAGAGTGAGAGTCTCTCTTCCTCTGTCACCATCCTCACAACCACCATAACCATTACTGAGAGGAGTTGGGACCTTTAGGAACGGGCCTCATAGATGAAGGGAAGGTCATTAGGCACGTCACTGAAGGCTTTATTGCACACTGTCCTTCTTCCCCCCTTTGCTTCCTGCTGCTACAATGAGCAGCTCATTTCACCCATGTACTTCACCATGGTATCCTGCCCCTCCACAGATCTGAAGGCAATGTGGTCAATCTACCATGGATTGAAACCTCTGAAACAGTGGGTGACATAAACCTTTCTTCCTTTCTTCCGGTTTTTTAAAAAAGATTTATTTATTTAATGTATAATAGTACACTGTAGCTGTCTTCAGACACACACCAGAAGAGGGCATCGGATCCCATTACAGATGGTTGTGAGCCACCATGGGGTTGCTGGGAATTGAACTCAGGACCTCTGGAAGAGCAGACAGTGCTCTTAACCCTGAGAGATCTCTCCACCCCCTTTCTTCCTTTTAAATTAGTCATCTCAGGTGTTTTTATCACTGTAAGGGAAAGTTGACAAACACAGGTATTAGGATTCTTTTTTAAAAAAAAGATTTATTTATTTTATATATTTGAATACACAGTTGCTGTCTTCAGATCCCATTACAGATGGTTGTGAGCCACCATGGGGTTGCTGGGAATTGAACTCAGGACCTCTGGAACAGCAGTCAGTGCTCTTAACCCGTGAGCCATCTCTCCAGCCCCAAGGATTCTTTTTTTTTT
>JADRCH010000051.1:12646986-12693858 GCA_019843965.1 Rhynchomys soricoides
TCTATTTCCTTTCTCAGCCCCCATGTTGAGTAGCTTACAACCACCAATAATTCCAGCTCCAACAGTGTCAACAGTGTCAGGCCCCCCAGTGCTCCAGAGACTGGACCACCAACTAAAGAATACATATGGAGGGACCTATGGTGCTGGCCACATGTGGCAGAGGAGGTCTTTGTTGGACATCAGTGGGAGGAGAGGCCCTTGGGTCTGAGAGTGTTAGATGCTCCAGTGTAGTGGAATGCCAGGGAGGGAAGACGGGAGTGGGTGGGTGGGTGGGAGAGCACCCTCATAGAGGCAGGGGGAGGGAAGATGGGATAGGGAGGTTCCAAAGGGGAGACCTGGAAAGGGGGAAACATTTGAAATGTAAATAAAGTATCAAAAAAACTCCAGCTCCAGGGGATCAAAAGTAAATATTTTAAAAGGAAAAGCAGAAAGAGGAGATAGGTTTATAGGGAAGGAAATGAAGATGATAGAGATGATGGCAAACATAAGAGACACCAGAGCAGCGCACTAATGTCTCCTCCCTTAGGAAGGACTCCGTGCTCCTTAGCCCCCAGAGCCCTGCTGTCTCATGTCTCAGTTCTTAGCAGCTCTCTGGCTATTTGAAGTATAAAAGACAACATCTGACCTCAAGATGTTCCTGTCAACTAGAGCTGACAGAAAGAAGCCCAGCAGTGGACGTCCACATTCTTTCCTTTGCACAGGGCTGTGAGAACAGAGGGAAGAGAAACAGATGGGCTCCTATGGCGAGTCTGTGGCTACCAGCTCATGATGCCCAGATGCACACATACGATGTCAGTAGTTGGGAAGAGGCTAAGGAAAACAGAGAGACTACCTTCAGCCAAGCAGCACACCACAGTGACTGGCTTTCTTAAACAGAATCTCATTTCTTCACATGTCATAGACGTTAAGTGGCCAGGATATGTGGCATCGTCATTGCCTTTCTTTAATATCTGCTGTGGGCAAACCTGTGATGTGGAAATTATTGTAACATTTTAAACATAGATAGCTGCTTCCAGCTCTGAGCATGCTTGCTTTGTGAGCTGAGTGCTTGGGTGACTAGTCTGCTGGCAGAGGCGGCCACAGTGCAGGGATTCATGGAGGTGCCTTTGTAGCTGTGCGCCAGGCTCAGGGCAGGCCTGTGTCTTCCTTGGTCTTGCCCTGCTTGGTCATGGCTAGGTTCCTTCCCAAGTGGGTCTCTTCCAGGTGTCGGGGACCTCTTGAGAGCAACTTTGGGGTAGGGGATGCTCATCTCCTTCTGTGGCCCATGACTGCTTTCTCTGACTTCAGAGACTGTCTGTGTCCCCTGCTCAGTGAATTCTGGTGGCCACTGTCTGTGGGAGTGGAGCTGGCTCCAGGGAGTGAACACTTTGAAGTTCAATAATGCCCAGTCCCATCTCAGCATGTGAGGGCCACACAAAAACACTCTGAAGAAATGAGAAATGGGGTCCATTCTATTTGATTAAGAGACCTTTCTAGACAGACAGGGGTGAGGATCATCAAGGTCACATGACAAGCCATGGAAGGTTTAGGTGGAGGGGGAGCCATGTTACCCAGAGAAAGAGTCTGGTAGCAAGCAGGTAGAAAGGAGCTAGAGCACAGGCTTGCCCTCAGAGTCCTGGCCACTGGAGAAACAGATGGACCAGTCCCTTTACCTGGGACCTGCTTGGTACACATTCAGAGGTCAACTGTCATTGAGGCCTGTGAGGCTCTTCTTTTTCCCATGGCCAGGCAGAACCTATAAGGAAAGGAGATCCTAGTCATTCCACTCCAAAGTGGTCTGCTTCTTGTAGAAAGTGAAATTCAGGCAGCCTTGAGACTCTGCCCTCCTTGCAGGGCTTTTTGCAGTCCTGGTTGTAAGTCCCTTCATTCTTTCAGTGAGTCCAGCACACATGAGTTGCTCGCTCCATGGCATCCAGCTCTGTCCTCATTTTTTGTCTTGGCCACCTCAGTCTTGCTGACACCATCTCTATATGCTGCTGTGGGTGGTAAGTGGCTGCGATGACCCTGAGGGAAGCTTGGAAAGGTCTACCTGCAGCTGGAGGGGCAGCATAAGCCCAGGGCCTTTCTGGTTCTATAGTCCTGATTTCACGTCAGGGCACACAGGCTGTCGGCATTAATAGAGGTCAGTGGACACTGTGGCAGTGGGTAACCCACCCTGATGAATAGTCCAAGATCTAGAGATTGTAAAGGCACCATAGCAGGGTGCACCCCAAATGGTAAGTATAGGAGAGAGGCATGTATAGCCGTGCTTCCTGGAAGTTTCCCGAGACGGACTTGATGTGTGACTTGGTAGCATACTGAGTGTGTCCAGCCTAGAAGTCCTGAGACTGGGTCCAGTTCCCAGCATGGAAAAGAGAACAGAAATCTCAGGAACTGACAGGTGCACCTATAGCTGAGATGGAGATAGAGAAACTGCCCGTTTCACACAGTCTTCAGATCCAGCTAAGCAATATAGTGTATCAGAGGGGGAAAAATCTAGGATGCCCTCCAAAATATAGAATAGATTGGACATAAATTATCCCTTGAAATCAGAGCTGGCTATCTACTCTTCATGCCAGAGATGCTGTAGAAGACAAAGCTGTGCTCAGGGTGCCTGAGGCTGTCAACAGTCTCCTCCATACATACAGAATATGTGAGGTGGGGTGAGCTTGGGAACCCTGGGAACCTTCTGAGCAGCCCCCTGGTCAAGCAGATAACGGCAATGGCAGGTTAGCCGTAGGGATCAGAGACTCACCTAATAGGATATGAAACAGGCAGAGGCTTTGAGAAAAGAGCTATGTGTGGGGGAGGAGCTCCTTTTTGGGGTTCTGTGCTGCTGCTTGTTGATATATCTGGGATCTTTTCATCACTGAAGGTTTCTAATCATGTAACCGCTGAAATGATCTCTGAGTGACCGGCAGTCAGCATAGGATCCTCTACTGTGGTGGACACAGGACTGACCACTTTTGAATCAAAACCACAGCTGAGAACAGGCAGAATACATGCTCTTTGCATGCAAGACTGTCAGCTACTGCCTGTGACCCCTTCATGGACTTCACAACTCTTTATAAGGACAGAATTTACTTGTTCTTTTTAGAAACACAGGATTGTATGACAGTTCAGTTAAAAGACAGCCAGGCATCACAGGTTTAGAAGTGAGGAAATGGGGGCAGAATATTGGTATGGTGCAGGGAAGAGCCCCTAAGAGTATCACAGTATAGTCTCTGGGCTCCTAGGCTGGGGCAAGCTACTACACAGGGTCCTGACTAAACTCAGACAGGTTAAAGCTGCATTCTGACTGAAGAAGGCTCCAGTCCTTAGCCTTTTCTCATTCTTCTTAAGGTGACATGAGTGTTGGAACATTCTTCATCAGGCTTTGGTAAAGAGAAGGCTTTCTATGTGAGATGTGACAGCCCCTTATTGGATGGTGGCAAGTGTTTTAGAGACACCAAGGAAAGAGGCTCCATCCTCAGGGTCCTTAGGTGGGCTTTCATCTGAATGGGTTAAAAGGTAACTGTAACAACCCTGTGATGTTGGTAACATTTGCTATCAGCTCTGTGGGGAAATTCTTCTCACAGGTGTTGAACAAGTCAGATTTCTCTGCCACAATCCTACAAGTTTAAAACCTGATTGGTTTATTTCAAGTAGCATGTTGCATGTGTGAGGCTAAACACTAACCTTGAGGCATTTTCAGGGAATCACTTATTTGAAAGAGACACGCTTCCGGTTTCCATCTGTGGCGGGAGACCTCTGCCTGGGTCACCAGGGCTCCATAGCCAAAAAGCAATGGGAGAAAGCTAGCCTCCCAGGAGTATGGAAAAGCTCTTGAGAGGGGATAAGAGGACTAACACTGCTCAGGGGGACTTGCCCTGAATCCTTGGTACACAGGGACTGAAGAACAGCCAGGAGGAAGGAGCCTTCCGGCTTCCATCTGTGGCAGGAGACCTCTGCTTGGGCCACCACAGCTCCATAGCCAAATAGCGCTGGGAGAAAGATAGCCTCCCAGGAGTGTGGGCAAGCCTGTCTGCTCAGAGGGACCCACCTGGAATATCCAGGACACAGGGACTGAGGAGCGGGCTTCTGGTTCCTTTTAGCGGCTGGAGAGCAGATCCTGTGATACAGGGCTCCATACTCAAATAGTGCCAGGAGAGAGCTGGTATACCAGGAGGGCCGATACACCTTTAAGCACAGGCAAGACCACCACTTCTTTTCAAATTCACTGGAGCAAGAAGGACCCTTGCAGAGCCATCAGGACAAACGAAACAAGGGTCAGCTGGGGATTAGATCCTTCTTGTTTCTGTCTGCACCCCAGAGCTGACCCTGCACCACAGCTCTCCAAACCCAAATTCCTCTCAGAGAGAACTGGTCTCCAAGGAGTACTGACACCTAAGCTTGCAGGAAAGACAAGCCACAGTCAGAGAGAGTAAGACCAGCTAACACCAGAGTTAACCAGATGGCGAAAGGCAAGGGCAAGAACACAAGAAACAGAAACCAAGACTACTTGGCTTTGTCTGAACCCAGCTCTCCCACCACAGCAAGCCCTGGATACCCCAACACACCAGAAAAAGAAGACTCAGACTTAAAATCACTTATCAAGAAGATGATAGAAGATTTTAAGAAGGAAATAAATAACTCCCTCAAAGAAATACAAGAGAACACAGGTAAACAACTAGAAGCCCTTAAAGAGGAAACACAAAAATCCCTTAAAGAATTACAGGAACACACAATCAAATGGGCAGAATTACAGGAAAACACAATCAAACAAATGAACAAAACCATTCAGGAATTAAAAACAGAAATAGAAACAATAAAGAAATCACAAAGGCAGACAACCCTGGAGTTAGAGAACATAGGAAAGAGATCAGGAGTCACAGATACAAGCATCACCAACAGAATACAAGAGATGGAAGAGAGAATCTCAGGTGTGGAAGATACCATAGAAAACATGGACACAACAGTCAAAGAAAACACAAAATCCAAAAAGCTCCTAACCCAAAACATCCAAGATATCCAGGATGCAATGAGAAGACAGAACCTGAGGATAATAGGTATAGAAGACAGTGAAGATTCCCAACTTAAAGGACCAGTAAATATCTTCAACAAAATTATAGAAGAAAACTTCCCTAACCTAAAGAAAGAGATGAACATAAATATACAAGAAGCCTACAGAACGCCAATTAGACTGGACCAGAAAAGAAATTCCTCCCGTCACATTGTAGTCAAGACACCAAATACACAAAACAAGGAAAGAATATTAAAAGCAGTAAGGGGAAAAAAGGCAAGTAACATATAAAGGCAGACCTATCAGAATTACACCAGACTTCTCACCAGAGACTATGAAAGCTAGAGGATCCTGGGCAGATCTCACACAGACTCTAAAAGAACACAAATGCCAGCCCAGGCTGCTATACCCAGCAAAACTCTCAATAATCATAGATGGTGAAATCAAAATATTCTATGACAAATCCAAATTTGCATAGTATGTTTCCACAAACCCAGCCCTATAAAGAAAAATACATGGGAAATGCCAACTCAAGGGGGGAAACTACACTCAAGAAAAAGCAAGAAAGTAATCTTTCAACAAACTCAAAAGAAGATAGCCACACAAACATATAAACAACATCAAAAATAACAGGAAATAACAATCACTATTCTTTAATATCTCTTAACATCAATGGTCTCAATTCCCCAATAAAAAGACATAGACTGACAGACTGGATCCATAAACAGGACCCAGCATTTTGCTGCATCCAGGAAACGCACCTCCATGTTAAAGACAAACACTACCTCAGAATAAAGGGCTGGAAAACAATTTTCCAGGCAAATGGCCCCAAGAAACAGGCTGGAGTAGCCATTCTAATATCGGATAAATTGACTTTCAACCAAAAGTCATCAAAAAAGATAAGGAAGAACACTTCATACTCATCAAAGGAAAAATCTACCAAGAAGAACTCTCAATTCTGAACATCTATGCCCCAAATGCAAGGGCTCCCACATTCATAAAAGAAACTTTACTAAAGCTCAAAGCACATTGCACCTCATACAATTATAATGGGAGACTTCAATACCTCACTCACATCAATGGACAGATCTTGGAAACACAAACTAAACAGAGACACAGTGAAACTAACAGATGTTATGAACCAAATGGATTTAACAGATATCTATAGAATATTTCATCCTGAATCAAAAGAATATATCTTCTTCTCAGCACCTCATGGTACCTTCTCCAAAATTGATCATATAATTGGTCACCAAACAAACCTCAACAGATATAAGAATATTGAAATAATCCCATGCCTCCTATCAGATCACTACAGAATAAGGCTGGTCTTCAATGGCAACAACAACAATAACAGAAAGCCCACATACACATGGAAGCTGAACAATGCTCTACTCAATGATAACTTGGTTGAGGAAGAAATAAAGAAATTAAAGACTCCTAGAATTTAATGAAAATGAAAGTACAACATACCCAAACCTATGGGACACAATGAAAGCAGTGTTAAGAGGAAAACTCATAGCTCTGAATGCCTCCAAAAGAAACGGGAGAGAGCATATACTAGCAGCTTAACAACACACCTGAAAACTCTAGAACAAAAAGAAGCTAATACACCCAAGAGGAGTAGAAGGCAGGAAATAATCAAATTAAGGGCTGAAACCAACCAAGTAGAAACAAAAATACAAAGAATCAACAAAACCAGGAGCTGGTTCTCTGAGAAAATCAACAAGATAGATAAACCCTTAGCCAGACTAACCAGAGGGCACAGAGACAGTATCCAAATTAACAAAATTAGAAATGAAAAGGGAGATATAACAACAGATTCTGAGGAAATTAAAAATATCATCAGATCCTACTACAAAAGCCTATACGCAACAAAGTTGGAAAATCTGGATGAAATGGACAAGTTTCTACACAGATACCAAATACCAAAGTTAAGTCAGGATCAGATAAACCATCTAAACAGTCTTATAACCTCTAAAG
Source organism: Rhynchomys soricoides (assembly GCA_019843965.1). Taxonomy (NCBI): domain Eukaryota; kingdom Metazoa; phylum Chordata; class Mammalia; order Rodentia; family Muridae; genus Rhynchomys; species Rhynchomys soricoides. Next base: position 12,653,951 of record JADRCH010000051.1, read on the forward strand.
AAATAGAGGCAGTCATTAAAAGTCTCCCAACCAAAAAAAGGCCAGGACCAGATGGGTTCAGTGCAGAATTCTATCAGACCTTCAAAGAAGACCTAATACCAATATACTCTTCAAACTATTCCACAAAATAGAAACAGAAGGAACACTACCCAATTCATTCCATGAGGCCACAGTTACACTGATACCAAAACCTCACAAAGACCCAACAATAAAAGAAAACTTCAGACCAATTTCCGTTATGAATGTCGGATATAAATATTGGAATAAATATCGGAAATAAAAATACTCAATAAAATTCTTGCAAACCAAATCCGAGAACATATCAAAATGATCATTCACCATGATCAACTAGACTTCATCCCAGGGATGCAGGGATGGTTCAATACCCATCAGAGGAAATCCATCAATGTAATCCACTACATAAACTCAAAGAAAAAAACCACATGGTCATTTCGTTAGATGCTGAAAAAGCATTTGACAAAATTCAACATCCCTTCATGGTAAAAATCTTGGAAAGATCAGGAATTCAAGGAGCAATATACAGTAAATAGTAAAAGCAATATACAGCAAACCAGTGGCCAACATCAAACTAAATTGAGACAAAGTTGAAGCAATCCCACTAAAATCAGGGACTAGGCAAGGTTGCCCTCTTTCTCCCTATCTATTCAACATAGTACTTGAATTTCTAGCTAGGGCAATTAGACAACAAAGGGAGGTCAAAAGGATACAATTTGGAAAAGAAGAAATCAAAATATCACTACTTGCAGAAATGATGGTATGCTTAAGTGACCTGAAAAACTCCACCAGAGATCTCCTACAGCTGATAAACACCTTCAGCAAAGTGGCCAGATACAAAATTAATTCAAGCAAATCAGTAGCAGTCCTATACTTGAAGGTTAAATAGGCTGAGAAGGAAATTAGGGAAATGACACCCTTCACAATTGTCACAAACAATAGAAAGTATCTTGGTGTGACTCTAACTGAACAAATGAAAGATTTGTATGACAAGAACTTCAAGTCTCTGAAGAAAGAAATTGAAGAAGACCTCAGAAGATGGAAAGATCTCCCATGCTCGTGGATTGGCAGGATTAATATAGTTAAAATGGCCATCCTGCCAAAAGCAATCTACAGATTCAATGCAATCCCCATCAAAATTCAAACTCAATTCTTCATAGACTTAGAGCAATTCTCAAATTCATATGGAATAACAAAAAACCCAGGATAGCAAAAACTATTCTCAACAATAAAAGGACTTCTGGGGGAATCAGCATCCCTGACTTCAAGCTGTACTACAGAGCAGTAGTGATAAGAACTGCATGGTACTGGTACAGTGACAGGCAGGTAGAACAGAATTGAAGACCCAGAAATGAACCCATACACTTACAGTCACTTGATCTTTGACAAAGGAGTTAAAACCATCCAATGGAAAAAAGACAGCATTTCCAACAAATGGTGCTGGTTCAACTGGCAATTTACATGTAGAAGATTGCGAATTGATCCATTCCTATCTCCCTGTACAAAGCTCAAGTCCAAGTGGATCGAGGACCTTCACATAAAACCAGATACACTGAATCTAATAGAAGAGAAAGTGGGGAAAAGACTCGAACACATGGGCACAGGGGAAAAGTTCCTGAACAGAACAACAATGGCTTGTGCTCTAAGATCAAGAATCGACAAAGGGGACCTCATGAAATTACAAAGCTTCTGTAAGGCAAAGGACACTGTAAATAGGACAAAACGGCAACCTAAAGATTGGGAAAAGATCTTTACCAATCCTATATCTGATCGAGGGCTAATATCCAATGTATACAAAGGACTCAAAAAGTTAGACTCCAGAGAACCAAATAACCCTATCAAAAAATGGGGAAGAGAGCTAAACAGAGAATTCTCAACTGAGGAAACTTGAATGGCCAAGAAGCACCTAAAGAAATGTCCAACATCCGTAGTCATCAAGGAAATGCAAATCAAATCAACACTGAGATTTCACCTCACACCAGTCAGAATGGCTAAGATCAAAAACTCAGATGACAGCAGATATTGGTGAGGATATGGAGAAAGAGGAACACTCCTCCATTGCTGGTGGGAATGCAAGTTGATACAACCTCTCTGGAAATCAGTTTGGCAGACCCTCAGAAAAATGAACATAATACTACTTGAGGACCCAGCTATTCCACTCCTGGGCATATACCCAGAAGATGCTCCAACATGTAATAAAGACTCATGCTCCACTATGTTCATAGCAGCCATATTTATAATAGCCAGAAACTGGAGACAACTCAGATGTCCCTCAACAGAGGAATGGATACAGAAAATGTGGTACATTTACACAATGGAATACTACTCAGCTATTAAAAACAATGACTTCATGAAATTCTTAGGCAAATGGATGGAACTTGAAAATATCATCCTGAGTGAGGTAACGCAGCCACAAAAGAATGAACACGGTATGTACTCACTGATGAGTGGTTATTAGCCCAAAAGTTCGGAATACCCAAGAGTCACTTCACAGCACCCATACGGCTGAGCGTGAGGTCCCAGATGGAGGAACTGGAGAAGTGACTGAAGGAGCTGAGGGAGTTGGCAGCCCCATGGAGGGAGCAACAGTGTCCACTGGCCTGACCTCCTGATGCTCCCAGAGACTGGACCATCCACCAAAGAATACACATGGAGGGACCCATGGTGCCTGCCACATATGTGGCAGAGGAGGGTCTTGTTAGCCATCGGGGGGAGGACAGACCCTTGGGCCTGAGGGTGTTAGATGCTCCAAATATAGGAGAATGTCAAGGAAGGAAGAAGAGAATGAGTGGGTGGGTGAAATACCCCTATAGAGGCAGGGGGAAGGGGAGGGAATAGGGAGATTCCAAAGGGGAGATCTGGAGAGGGGGAAACATTTGAAATGTAAATAAAGTATCAGAAAAGAAAGAGACAAGTTAATGGGTGGAATAGGGAATGCTTTCTCTTACCTTAAGTAGGTAGCAAGACAACATCCCAGTAATTACACTTAAAAGATGTCTGGGCCAGGGCTACGCAGAGAAACCCTGTCTCAAAAAACCTATGTCTGGGACATGGAAATCATGGTATCAGGAGGTCAGTGGTGCCTGAAAACTTAGTGCCAAGTTGCAGCACTCTGTTAATTTTGGTTTCACCAACTGACTTCTACTGGGAGCAGTATTCTCTAGAGGTGACCAAGAAATGGAGAACAGAGCTGGGAAGTGCCTTGGAAACCGTCAGGAGACATTGCTTGGGAAATGCTGATTTCACTCATGTTCGAAAATTCCACAGCCATGCAACGAAAACTCTCCATCTTGGCCAAATTAACATCTTCAAAGTAAGCATTTAAAAATAAACATTCAAAGATCATCTTTAAATAGCACATGCTATGGTTAGAATACCCAGTGCTCTGTCTGCCTGCTGAGTTCACTCAGGACTGTAATCACCCTCACCAGATGGTGATGGTCATATTGTAAGAGAATGGAAACTCAAGCCCTCTATAGTGTGGGGCGGAGCTATAGGGAAGTGATTCATTTTAGATGAGGTCATTAGAATGGAGTCCACCTCATGGCTTCATACGCAGAGAGTATCAAGTGTACACAGACATATTCCTTGTTGCTTGCCCAGGGATGCTTTGTGTCACTTCAGGAGTCCTGCCAGAAAGATGATCATTATCAGAACTAAACTATCACCAGCTCATTTTATGCTCTGAAATGTTCAAAATTGTAAGCTCAACAAACCTTGTTTCTTTATACAGTTATCTTGCCTCTTGTATTTCATGATACTAATGAAAGCCAAAACAGAAGCAAATTGAGCTTCTAGCTCAATTCTAGCTTCTATTGAGCAGGCTAGAACAAAAGGGTTTCCTAAGCCCAAAAGTTTTAGACCAGCTCCAAACATGCAACCAACCAAAGTTTCCACATCAACATTGTGGCTTGGGTAATAAGGATACACTTACATACACAGGACCCAGAGGCCCCTAATCTGGAATTGACTTGAATGTTCCCTCACTGAAGACTGGCTTTCATGGTACCAGAAAGTATCATTCAAGCTTCCCAGCTATGATGTCCTTGAACCACAACAATGACCAGCATGGCACCATAAGGGTGTGGTATTGGTACACATACCTTGGCAGTAACCAACACCTCTCTAATTGGCCTTAAGAGAGAAACCATGTCTGGTACTATAAACCTAGCCACCTATCCAAAGCTAGTGAGGTACGGATATTACAGGAGAACTCTGTAAATCTCTAACAATAATCTAGATATTTTTCCTCGTATGCACAGAAAAGTGTAATTCTCATCCTGATCGAAACAACAGATGGAAACCACTACAGAAAACCACAACCAATAAAAATACACAGTTGTGGAGTCTAGTCCCAATGGATACATCTTTAAAACCCTCCTAAGGCACAGGGAACGTCGAGGAAGAGGAGGCAGAAAGATTGTAAGTGACAGAGGAACAGGAGGTTTTCTTTGAGACGGTGTCTTCTCCTAATGTCAGAAGCTAAATCTGCTAAGTCTCATCATGAGTAGCCAAATGCAAGCTCAACAAGGATAACATCAATACATAGGCCAAAGTAGACAAGGAGGAGCCCATGAGGCTTCATCCCTACACCCAAGAACGACAGCCAACCAAGGAAGGTTGAAAGTAGGAGAACTAGTATTCCTCAGGGAAAAGTAAACCAATTGGTTATTCAGTATCAAATGGCTAGCCCTGAAAACATTCATCCAAGTAACCTTACACAGCCTGAGCAGGTACTATTCGGGGATACACATATACACGTATACATAGATGCACGTAATAACAATCAAAGAGGTCATGAATTTGGAAGAGAGCAAGGAAAGGTATATGGGAGGGTTAGAATGAAGAGGAAATGCAGTTATATCACAGTCTCGTATTTTCATCTTAATTATGCATACGTGAGTGGGAAGTGGGGAGTTGAGGAAGTATGTGGATATGAGCACAGTGCCTACAGAGGCCAGAGGAGTGTGTTTTATTCCACAGAGCTCGAATTACCGGTGGTCGCGAGAGTCCTGACATGGTGTTAGGAGTGGAACTTAGGATTTCTGGAACAGCAGTATGCAGCCTTAGCCGCCGAGCTCTCTCTTGAAATCCCTGCTTGAAATTTCTAAGCTTTATTAAGCAATGTAAAAATGATGTCTCGAATACTTGTGAGCATGAGATGAGGATCCTCATGAAGAGTGATTTAGGCTGCAATTTGTCAATGTCTGACGCATGACATCAGTTCTATATACTTAGTTCTTGGCTCAGTCGTCCAAATTTCAATAATTTATCTCTAGGAAATATTTCTAGACAGGGAACTATTTAGGAGCAGCATGGTGCTCACTGTAGAATTTTACAGTAGAAAAACAAGCAGCCATTTATAGCGGAGGCTGGACTGGAAAACTACATCCCATGAGACAACTTGCCCCTCTCCTCATTTGTTTGAGTAAATAAAGCTTTATTGGAATGCAGTTGCCCTCATTCATTTATGCTTTGGTTCTGGCTGCTTTTGTACTGGAAAAGCAGAAGTGAGAGACAGAGATACAGATCTCATGGCTCATAAGTGCTGCAAAACACCATCTGGCTCATTTTGTAGTATTGACATTAGAACTACTGCCAAGACACCAAGTTACTCTCTTTATATCCCCTGTAAACCTTAAGTTTTACTGTCCATAGGATTTTATACTTTTCTTACTATTGTAAATGGAATTGTTTCAAAAATAGTGTTCTTTTTGTTGTTTCTAGTGGTGGATATGGGAAAATCATTTATCATCCAAATATTTACATAGCAACCAATGAGACCCTGAATTCTCTCACTTTTGAGGTCAGATATTCTTGACCGGATCTTCTTAAGCTTTTTAGGCAGGTATTATCTAGAAGTATTAAAAAAGTGAAATACTGACAGTTATCACCACAGGAGTAAGCCTTTGAAGCATGCTCAGTGAGTAAACCACATTTAACATGATTCCATTTGCAGGAATGTTCCGCACTGGCAAACCAATGATGACAGACAGTAGACTAATCCGTATGGTGAGAGGTAGGAAGAAGGTGAAAGAGCTAACGGGCATGCAGCTTCTTCTGCGTGATGAGAACCTGCTGCTGTCAGTGAGTGGTGACAGTGGCATAGCTTTGTGAATCAACTACAGCCTACTGCGCTGTACTTGATTTTATCTAGACAAGTAACCTTCACTAAAACTATGTCCAATGCTTGGGAACCATGGAGTAACCCAGAGTGATTGCTGTTGTGACTACAGGACAGTGCCACTGTCACTAATTCCGAGTCCCACATACACTCCAGTCTTGGGTGATCAGTTGCCCAACTAAGGGGGACAGGGCTGAAACACACCCTCCTAGACTCAGAGGTGAGACTTCAGAACCATGTTTTCTCTCAGTATTTCCTGCTTCATATCTGTTGGTCTCCCAGCTAGAGAGAAGTAATACTTTGAGCTAAGACCTATGTCTGAGGAATTAGGATACACGTTTTTATGCATTTACGGGTAAGGTTTTCCTCTGACTATTGCATCTTGTCTTCATATAGTGTTGTGTAACTGCTCTATTAGGAATGCACTTGTGGGGATCCATGAGCATGCTACTCCAAAACAGTGTGTCTATGATCTGGTTCCAAAGCACCCACCAGGTAGATGCTGCAGTTGTGGAGGGAGAACTGGGAAGCTGGGAAGGTTCTGGGCATATTTTAAAGTGCTCTAGATTACTGAGTCTTAGCAGTTCAAGAGTCATAACTATTCAGCTTATAAGATAAAAAGATTCTGGAGGCTAATGGGGATGCTGATTGCACAGTTACATGAATTTAGTTAAATGCCACTAAATTGTTCTGTGCAATTAAAAATTGAGAGAATAGTAAATGGTACGCAATTTTTTGTTGTCCTTGAAAGACAAAAGAGCGAAAGTTGCACCTTTCCATCCCTGGAGATCAATAACCATGGTCCCTGGAGCCCTCAAATTGATGGCCACAGTCCCTGGAGACCCTTAGACTGATGACTACAGTCTCTGGAGCCCCCAGACGGATGGCCACTGTCCCTGAGACCATCAACAGCTGCCTCCTCTCTCCCAGCCGCAAGGCTGTTCTCTGATTGCCATAGATGCTCTCAAGGTCTGTGACCAAGCCTTGAACTTGCTGCGAACTTTCTGGAGTTCCCCTGCTACCCCCGGCCAGGCTGCTATAAATAATAATGATGATGATAATGAAAAGAACTGCCCAAGATGCAGCAGGAGGCTCTGCAGACTCACAGGCGCACTGGGGAATGAGAAATGTGTCCAGGGACTGCTCCATGGACTCGGTGCTAATAAATCATAATAATTAAATACAAGTCCTCATTGCTTGAAATTCATTTCTTTCATTCCTTGTAGTGTGGCAGGAGGATGAAGGAAATAATGGGCTGTCTTCAATCCTGACGTCTTCCAATGGCTCAGGGTTGGTCCAGGACCTACTCGCTGTTTTTGTATGTGGCTCTCAGTCCCTGGGCATGGCTGCCTGCAGCCTGGACCTTATCTTTAAGGCAGTTTTTTTCCATTTTCTTCTTTCCTGTGTAGAGGTGGTGAAGATGACCCTTAGGTGTAGACAGCACAGAGCCTGGAGATATGGTGACAGTCCCTTGTTCTGTTCTTGCCAGGCTGAGTCAGTTGCATTCATGCCCTCGAAACTGTAGAAAGTCACTGATATCTCAGGAAGCTGACACTCAGGGAGCAGAGGTTGACTTAAGTCCTCTACAGAATGTGTGTTGCTCAGCGGGGCAGTGGTGGCACATGCCTTTAATCCCAGCACTTGGGAGGCAGAGGCAGGCGGATTTCTGAGTTCGAGGCCAGTCTGGTCTACCGAGTGAGTTCCAGGACAGCCACAGCCAGGGCTATACAGAGAAACCCTGTCTTGAAAAACCAAAAAAAATGTGTGTTGCTCTCAGGAAGCTGATCTCTGCTGTACTAGCTAACTAATGTTTCCCTGATCTCTGTGTCTTTCCACTCTCAATGGTTATCCCTCACACTGGCAAAATCCTCCAAGGGCTAGTGCCCTGTGCACGGATCTGACTTGCAGCTTCTTTTTCTGGGCTCCATCATCCCCGTGGAAACTGCCTTTGCCTTCATGGCTGGGGAAATGCCAAGAGATCCTTTTTACACTTCTTAACCCGTGCTTACACTTTTTCACAGAAGTGATCCACATGCACATCCTCTCCCAACTTCTCACCCAGATCAGCCCCTGCTCCCTTCTGGGGTGATAGGGTTCAGAGTTTCCCACGTCTCAGTGAGGAGAGCTGGGAGTAAAGTCTGGTGATGCTGACTGATGGCTGCATTTCTTTATCTTGTCGCAGAGTGTTTGGGTCTGGTTATTTTTCTGCTGCAGAGACTGTCCTTGAGCTGGAAAGGATGCCACAGCTCCTTTGGCTTCTAAGCAGTAGATGCAAGAGTGACACCCCAAAGTCTCCAGGTATTGTCAAATATGCCATGGAGCAAAATCTTTTCCCACTAAGAACCTCTCCTATAGGTCATTCTTTGTCTGTTGTAGTTACCCTGTGCTCTGGATATTTGCTTATATGGACTTGGAGCCCTCACTGCCTCCCGACCAAGGCATGGAACTGATCTCTGTATGTGTTTTGGTTTTCCCTTGGAAAGTTAATTAAGGGAAAGCTGTCATGCTCTTGTCAAAATAATATAATCCACCTCTAGGTGGAGATATGCTACTGTTTGCTCCCTTAAGAGTTAATCTTATTGGCCCTGTCAACCATCTGGCCAACTCAGCATCCCTCAGAATGATGGATTTACAGTAAGCTATGCTGAAGAGATAGAAAGAATAATTAGCCTTTAATGAAACAATATACCTTTCCTTCCCAGGATATCTGTCCCCTAGCACTTTCACTTCAGGTCTGCCATAAAGTTCTGCTGGGTCTGCTCATGTTTCTGCATCCTGACACAAAAAGGTGTGACTTTTCCTTCTTCATCTCTTGAAGTAGAAAGAATGCTGTGTCATGGTGCCAAAGAACCAGGCAAATGTGGCCAACTCCAGCTCCACCTTCAACTTCTTTCTCCTTAGTCCAAGGTGATTGTATCTGCCTTAGTGTGTTAGTCAGCTTGGACTGCTGTCTGAAAGGAGCCACATATCAGAGGACTCAACATTTATTCTGTCACAGTTCTAGGATTTGGATGTCCGAGATTAGATATGGGCAAGGTCCGTTATGAGTGTGTGTGGTCATGTCCTTATCCAGTTTTCTCTAAGTATATGGTTACATGACAGCGGGACCCACCCTAATGGATCTATTCTGTTTTAATTGCCCCTTTAAAGACTTTATCTTCAGACAGAGCCACATCTAAGGTCCTAGAATTAGGTTTTTAACACAAGAAAGGAGAGGGGTCAGATGGATCCCATAACACCCACCTTGTCATGAAGACTAAGTAACACGAGACAGGACTGAAGGTAACCACGTACCCTAAGCTTGCATCCACCCTTGGTGTTAGCTCTAGTTACCATCTAGTGTCCACATTTCAGCTCCAAACCCACCTGCTGCTCCTCCCAGTCTGCACCCAGTCTGAGGAATTAATACCTTCCAACCTCAAATTCTCATTTACCCTGTGATGGATCACAGAAATGGTCCACAACTGCTCATACATGTAGTCTTTTACCTTTGGGGGGTTACAAAGCTCCAGAGGCATCAGGTCTGTGTGGCTGCTGAACTGTGGCAAGAGACTCAGACAGGAGGGGCACATGAAGAAGAGAGTTCCTAATAGAGGCTGTGATGGAGTGATGGGTAGTGTGGAGGAGCAGAGCCAAAGGCAGCAGCATGGCACATAGATGAGTTTTGTGACCCTTCATCACATAGCCCAGCTGCGAATGAAGATGGGTAGAATCTGGCAAAGGCTGAGGATGTGATGAAATAGCTGCTGAGTTCAGAGCTGGTCTGTTTCCCCAGAAGTTCTGAGATCACTTATGTTATCTTTGTGGTCATCTTTGTTGTTGTTTTTCAGGACAGGGTTTCTCTGTGTAGCCCTGGCTGTCCTGGAACTCACTCTGTAGACCAGGCTGGCCTTGAACTCAGAAATCTGCCAGCCTTTGCCTACCAAGTGCTGGGATTAAAGTCGTGTACCATCACTGCCCCACTCTGTGGTCATCTTAAGCCCAGATCTAAGAGGAGAGTTCTGATCCTAAGTTATAGGGCTCTAGCTTGATGCGATCAGCTGTATTTTGTTTGTGACTACTGCTGCTTGCTGGGCGATCATCTCAAGCCTGATTATTATTAATATTATTACTGGGAGATAAGGATTATTATTATTATTAGCACTGGCAAGATCATTAGCAGTCTGCTGAACACTCATTGGTTATCCGTAGGGTTTCCTTCCTGACACTGGCTGTTAGTGGTTTTGTAAATGTCTGTGTAGGCTCCAGCTGGCTGCAGCCCACCACAAGCCCTTCTTCCTGCTGTGTGGTCTTGCTACTGCTATACTTTGGTTTCAAAGTCTCCAATGGCTTGTGTTCCATTCAATCTGAGATCTGTCTTTATCTTCCATTTTTAGCCCCTTCTGTCTTAGTGGAAGACTCTCTCTCTTTCTCTCTCTCTTTCCAGTACACAAGTTGTTATATTAGCATCTGAATGCAATGATGACCCAGTAAAGGTGGTATTATGACTGGGAAATGTCTTGGTGGAGTTGAAGGTTATAGGAATGTAGCCAGACTCTTAGGAGAGTGGAAGGCTACTCTTTTCTTCAGGTGGATCAGATTCCCATTTTCTTGGCTCCACCTTCCTGGATTTGCTGGTGTCTCCTATTGGCAGGGAATAGGATGACCTAGGGAGAGTCAGACACTGATGCTATCTGCTCTGGGAATCGGAAGAGGGGAAAGGATCCCAGACAAATGGGAAAGATTGGAAGGGTGCATGATAAGGAGTAATCAGAAGTTTCCTGTGTCTGCTGACAGAACCACGGATGTCCAGGCTGCGCTCATCCCCACTGCCTTGTGCAGATGGCAAAGCCCAAAGTAGAAATCCACAGAGCTCAGTTTAAAAAAGCCTGCAAGTTCCTGACATCAGGACAATAAGAAGCCTTTGAAGAATGCCATTCAAAATATTTAGTAACGAAGTGATTAGGAGCCTTTTAATACTGCTTAGATTTTTGTGTAATCTTAGATTTTCATATAAGCAGATCTTTGCCTATTGGATGAAAATCACCAGATGCCAATAAATCATCCCTCTCCCCTTTCCTTTGACTTTGAGAGAAAGAATGAAAGTTGAAGCTATGGGATTTGTGCTCCAGCACCACCCAGGCTTTGCTCTGGAGTTCTAGGAGTGGGGATGAGCAGCAGTATGTGGGTACAGTGTGAAAGTCCTATGTGTGACAGACCAGAAGAGGGTGTGCAGGGTACGTGACAGATAGTCTCTATCCTCTACCCAAGTGATTCTGATGGCTACTGGACCTTGAGGTTAGGAGGTTTGGCTGGTGTGGAGGGAAGGAAGGTCAGCAACTTGCCCTTTTCGGCAGGCAAGAGTGCCTCGGGCAGCTCTGCGGATGGGAGCATCTCATGCAGCTCTGCTGGTGGGAGCACCTCATGCAGCTCTGTTGGTGGGAGCACCTCATGCAGCTCTGCTGGTGGGAGCACCTCATGCTGCTCTGCTGATGGGAGCACCACATACAGTTATGCTGGTGGGCCTAGGAGTTCCCTAGAAAGGGGCAGTTTCAACCTGGTAGGCTGGACATTTCTCTGACTATCCCTATAGGCATTTATAAGTTATCCTTGGGAAGCTCAGCAACTTCCTAGGAAATGTCCATAAACAGGCTTGCCCTTTGAGAATTCTCAAACCCTGTGACAAGCCCTCAAGGCCTCAACAGGAGGTATATTTGGGCATCTAATCTGATGGACATTCAGCTCATTGTATGTTCAGTGACTCATCGTTGGGGCCTCCATGTGCAGATGTGTCCCTTGGATTTGCTGTTCAGAGAGAGGGAGGTTCTCTAGCTGCCAGCTGTCTGTCTCTAATGAGACCTCTATTCTGTACCTTCTTGATGACACATCTCTAGGAAAATCTGACCTCAACAGAACATAACAGGCAGAGTGTGCTACAAGAATAGTGCAGGTCACACTCTACTCAGTTTGTATGACATGTTCTATGGTTCCACCAGGAACATGAAGATGTTTGAATCCATGGAAAGTTCCGTAGAAGTCTACATGTAAGCTGACCTTGGATTAGTAGATTTCAAAGATGTTAGTTTAACCCTTCCTCTAGTGGAGGATTTTTAAAAAATCTTATATAGATAAACAATGGCAATGGATCAAAAGTCAGCACTGCAAAATAGAAACAACAACAGCAACAGCAGCATCTTTAAAATGCAGTGCTGCTTAGAGGCCACACTGAGAGTCTTAGATGATACGAAAATTTCTATTGTCCTCTGTAACATTACTTATTGTCTATCAGCTCTTCCTCTGTGGAGTGAGACTGTCATCTTCCTTCCTTTGGGAGATTAGAATAGAGGATCAGGTGAGATGAGGAAGGTAAAATGCCCTGCCTCTTAGAGCAGTGCATAACATCCATGAATCCCTTTTGTGCAGAAGGTAGGGATGTCAAAGACCCTACTGTGAGATACAGGGAAGTGGGGACAAGACTAAGCTCCTTCTGGCTCACACCAGCACTGCTGCCCAGATCTGTTTTCTTAAACTAGAGAACACTGCGAGTCCATCCAAAAGCCAATCTATTTTCCAACTTGGGCCTTGCTGCTTGGACAATTTAACATCCACCCAGGCACATCCATAGCTCTGGACCCAGTTGAAGGCACTCTGGCCAGATGGTACAGGATAAGCCAATTACTGTGTGCAGTGCTGTTCTGGTTTGGGAAAATGTAATGATCTCCATTAACATGTCAGTCTGTAGGGAGCACGATTTGAGTCAGGATTGACAGCCTGACTGCTCCTGAACCCTCCATAACCTGGTGAATTCTTGCATGTCCCTATTAGGAGGAAATTAAAATTAAACCTCTGCTTAAAAAGTCATAGACTAGCAGGATGAAGTCTCATTAGGAAAGTGTAAGGGGATCACATTTCCCCACTGTTCAGAGCAACAACCAGGCAGCAGCAACTTGTTATTTGACATTAAGCACAGAAACAAGACTTTTATTGGGATTGTAATGGACTTGTTTTTCTGTTCTCACTGTAGTAAACAGTTCTCAATTCTGCATATGGCGTGCTATGACTTGCCATTAAGGTTCTGAGATGAAGCAAGTACTCAGGGATGATGAGCTGAAACCATGGTGCTCTTGGGACAAGTCCTATCTCTGTCTTGTTCCCTCTGTTTCTTTTATTATCTGCTTGCTTATCTTTCTAGATATACTGTGTGTGTGTGCGAGCGTTCATGCACACTCGCACGCGTGCGCACCCATTTTAGCTGAGAAACTATTGTGAGATGCCGAGTTACTTCTCAAGCATTTACTGTTCCTTCTACCCCCAGCCTCCCAGGAGAGGTAGTGGAAATCCACTCTTGGCAGCAGAAGGAACGGGGAATGGAAGCAGGGCTTGGGTAGTGGTCGGAGCACAGCTTGTCATTTCCTTGGTAAGTGGTACCTATAGGAGGGACTGATTTCTATCTGGATATCCTGCAGGTATCTCAGCTCTCCTTCCACACAGTTCCAATTCTTGTCTCCATCACAGACACAGGAGTGGCAGATGGCTGCCCTTCTCTGACTTGGCGTAACATGATGGCTAGCTCTTTGGTTACACCCTTAGAGGATTCTGAGGCTGCTTGAAGCTGCTTTTCAGTTGTTTGGGTGGGTAACCCTTGTGCCTCTGTGTTTGAGTTCATGAATTCTTTCTTTTCCACTTTCTCCCTTGAACACCCCCGAGAAATCCTACATTTCAGCTAGCCTACCTTTCAGTTCTTAAATTTCCCTTCAGCCCATTTCTTGTATCTTTGATTTTCATTTGCTGCTTGTCAGTTTTCTTCCTCGTGTGTTTGTGATCTTTCTTTACTAACATTCATGTAATGACTGCTTTAAGTCTTTGTCTCCTTTTCCTTCTGGCATCTCTGTTTTGTTATGCTATGCATTTAGACTTTGTTACATAGTGGTTAAGGGTTTTCTTTTGATGCTGCTGGACCATTGGCTTGGAATTCTAGGTTCGCTAGCTTTTGATGCTCTCCTAGGACTATTTTGTGATGGGTACAATGAAGAAGGATGTAAGCAGGGCACAGTCCCTCCCCCCAACCCCCCAGCCCATCTATTTTCCTCTTCCAGTGATAGACTGAAATAAGATTCATCATTCACAGTGTAACTAGAAAAACACCGCTGATGTTTCTGCTGACATCTTCATGGAGAGATATGAGGCACATGGGACAGAGGTGAGAACTGACTTCTGTGCATTCCCTAGCCATTACTGCTGAATGGACCAAAGCCAGGCAGGGATATGAGCCGCTGTGTTCAGCCTGTCTCTTTGCTCCTACTACTTTTTGACAGTTCTTCATTTTTTTTAAAATAAAAAAATTGTTTTGATATTTTCATTTGGTTACACAGAATATCATTCTTAATAGAGACGTAATACGGGTCATATATGCATTTATTTCTTTTTCTTTTAGGACCACAAATATGTTTAGGGTTGATTGTTTAGGACTGGGTAACCTATCATGGAGCGCATCCATGGAGAAAACTGATTCTTCCTCCCTCAGCAGTTATTGGTGGACTATAGCTCTTTGTCTGGCACTAGGGCCTTGTGAAATTTCCCTATCCATGTTGGCAGAGCAACTGGTATTGTTATTGCGCGTGTCATTGTGGCGTTGGCTTGTTTAGGCGACCATATTGATGAGTTTTTATGTATGCAGCTTTGCTGTCCTACCAAGCACTCCTGGTCCTCTGGCTCTTACAATCTTCATTCCTTCCTCCCTCTTCTGTAGTGGTCCATGAGCCTCAAGTATAGGGCTTGTGTGAGAATGAGTGGTCACTTCCTCTCTGCATTTTTACCAGTTGTCGATATGTTGTTAATTGTAATCGTTAATAGTCTCCATATCTTGCCAAAGGGGCCTTTAAAAAAAATCAGGGGTAGGAACTTATCTGGAAGAATAAAGATAAGTATTAAGAAGTTATATTGGGAAGATAACAGTAGTTGACTCTCTTCTAGGGTCTGGGACCTCTCTGGCCATGGTTATTTGTTAGGATTTTAGTACCAGGCATGAATTCTATTCTGTTGAGTGAGCCTTAAGTCCAATCAGACAGCTGTTGGTTATCCCTGAGATAAAAGTGCTACTACTGCACCTCTGAGGACATCTTGCCTGGCCAGCCATTCTTCATGGCCGTGGGATCATTGACTGGTTGTTTCCCTTGGCAGTGGGCACAGAACCTTCGGATACTACGAGCATTGTTTCTGAGGGAGGAAGTAAGTTCATGAATTCTTTCTTTCACCTTCTCTGGGATTCACCTGTAAGATTTTCAGTTTGAAACCTTCTGTTTGGCTCTTTTAGGTCTTCTACTTTCTTCTGTGGTTTTCTGGTTTTTTGTTTTCATTTCTCCTGAGTGCATTAGACAATTGCTTAATGAAATATTTGTATGACAATTAGCTGAAAGTCTCTGTTTTCTTTCTCACTAATCTGCCTTGCCAACAGTACTTTGTCTACAGAGAGTAGATCCTTTGGGTCATGTTTTATTTTTATTTATTTTTTCTGTGCCCAGAGCCTTCTCCACTCCCCTGTCTGGCATGTAGTAGGCAAGGAGAAATTCCAAGGAGTTTACCCTGGTGACCCAGGATCTTACACTAGCCAATCGGTCTTCTTTCAACTGTAGAATATTATGTTTTATCTAAAGTGGTTAGACTTCTTGATTACACTTGGCAGACAGAATAAGGAAGTAAATCCATTATAATTTCCCATATCAAGAACTGTGTACTGAGGTGAGGTGGCATTGGGTAGGGTTGGGTGGAGGTATGTCCTCACCATAGATTCTGGAGACTATCTGGTTATAGATAATAGACTCTAGCCAAAGATTTCTTAGAAGTTTTGTTCTTGCTTCAGACCAAGGAGCTGAGACTAATTATGTCTCATCCAACAACAGAGCTTCAGAAATAAAAAAAAAAATGTAAGAAGATAGAACTGAGGTATATGACATACTGATTTAAAAGTATTAGCTACATCTTCCGTCTTCTGGGTGAAGACCAGAGAAGCATCAATTTGACTGAGGGGCTAAG
This sequence comes from Rhynchomys soricoides, assembly GCA_019843965.1. Taxonomy (NCBI): domain Eukaryota; kingdom Metazoa; phylum Chordata; class Mammalia; order Rodentia; family Muridae; genus Rhynchomys; species Rhynchomys soricoides. The sequence goes on from JADRCH010000051.1 coordinate 12,670,101, forward strand.
AAAGTGAAGGTTCTTTTATTTGAGTCTTAGATGCCCACCTGAACCAGACCCAGAATACCTGGAGAATTAGCTTACAGGATGCCGAAATCTTGGATTCACACAGAAAATAGGGAGCGCTTTTGTGCAGAAAGAATGATACAGCATACACAAATTGAACACTGGTGAAGCAATACAATTAAAAACCGAAAGAAATTTCCATTACCATATCAAAATCCGGCACTTTGATTGTGCAGAATAGCTCCAAAGGGAGAACATCGGAGCTTGGGAAGATTACTAACCAACTTTTTCTCCATCCACTATTCTCTGCACTGCTCTCAGAGTCTCCTATCTCTCCTCTCTTCTCTCTCTCCCTCCATCTCCCACCATATGTTGTAACTCCACATACCTGAACATTCCGTGAACACACACAAGCCTGATAGATGCCAAGGGACTGAAGGGTCAGTCAGTAAAGAGAACTGCAGTCACAAAATAAATATCTAGATACACTGAGAATTGCTAACTCAACATCTTCTCTCCAAATGTTAAAGTCAACAAAGAGATCCAATTCCTTTCTTGGGAAATAAAGACGTTTAAAAGGCAATTTTAAAAAGGAACTGCTCACGATGAAAAGATCCAGATGTGCTTATGTTTTAAAAATATTTTTTAAGTAAAAAAATGACTGTTCAAATGAAGGTCTCCCAAGTCTCTGTTTAATGTGGCTGTAGCTTAGAAAGGAATCAAACTATTTATAAGCTAGAAGCATTTTAATTCTGTAAGTTAGGGGTGGATTCAAAGCTTTACAGAAAATGCTTTTGAATTTTGAACCAGTGTACAGCTGCACCTTTGCCCTCTTTTAAAAAGCATGATTGTAGTACAGACAAATCTCCCACTGTGGTTCCAGGCATCTTGGCAGCAAGGTCAAGTTTAAAGCCTAGTTTAAAGATTGAAATTTAGAGCCATGCATGGTGATGCATATCTGTAATTTCAGGGCTTAGAAGGCATCAGCAAGAGGATTACCACAGTACAGGTCAGCCTGGGCTACATGGTGAGTTCAAGGCCAGTCTGAGCTACAAAGTGATACCCTGTCTGAAAACAACAAGAACAAAGCAAATAAAAAGAATTGAATTTCAGCAGCTACACAGATGCACATCAGCCACGCATGCACTGTTCATAAGTAGTTTGTGACTGTGTCTACAGAAGCATTAATTTTTTTTGTGTGTGTGTCCAGATGCCAGCATCATGTGTGCTGCTGGAGCTGCCCTCTGCTGCTTTGCAATGAGTTTGCTCGCCTGTGAAGTTCCTCCGATGTGGATTAAGTATTCCCAAGGCCTTTGATCAGGCTGTTAGGGTTGGCCTCACATGGGTGAGATTTGTCCATGCCCAGTTGTTCACTCCTCTTCATGGTCTTCCATTGTGTGAACACAGACATGCATGGGTCATTCTAGTCCCCATGGTTTTCACTAGTCATGCCACTGTAGGAATTCTCATGGGTAGTCTTTCATGCAGATGGCTTGCATCCTTGTTTCCTTGAGTGTCCACACCCGTGTGTGGTTTCTGGGTCCTTAATTGTAACTTCAGGGTGAGTAGCTGTTTCTCATGACTTTCCTGAAGAGTTGTGCCAATTTTACTAGGGTTGCATGTGAGTTTGGATGATTCCCTTTCTTTCTGTGGTCTTCACGTCCCACCGGGACATGCCCACTAATTTTGCAGTAAAAGCTCTGGGTCAAGAGAATGGTGAGACTGACAAACTCATGTTTATTGCTGCTGAGAACAGACAGTGGTAGAGCTACTGTGGAGGGCAGTGCCGAACTTACTAAAAACCTGAAGGTAGAACTGCCATATTATAACCCAGTGAGCCGTGGAGTATTTACCTAAGTGAGTATACAGTTACATGTTACAGAGATGTCTCACATACGTGTTTACAGCTCCACTATTCTTAACAGCCAAGAAACAGAGCCAGCCAGGATGTCCACCAACAGAGAATTGAAAAGAAATGCGTTGCATACACAGGGTGGAATTCTCCATAGCTATACAGGAAGCTGAAGTCATGACAGTTTTCTGGAATCTAGGAAAATGAATTTAAGTTGAAATCATGTTAAGCCAACCAGACTCAGAAAGACAAATTCCATATTTGGAACCTACATTTAAAATCTCTCTCTCTCTCTCTCTCTCTCTCTCTCTCTCTCTCTCTCTCTCACACACACACACACACACACACACACACACGCACACTTACACAATCTGATATGTTTGCAGGTCAATATCTATAAAGAGGAACAAAAGATGGAAAGAATACATCTTAAGGGAGGTGGGAAATGAAGGGGGCAATGGAGAATACATTCTCAGCAGCAGTGAACACGAGGCTGTCTGTCCTGCCATTTTCTTTACCTCATAGCTTTTACTGTGAAATTAGTGGGCATGACCCGGTGAGTCATGGAGACCACAGAAAGAAGGTTGTACATCTGAATTCATGTGCAACCCTAGGAAAAACTGGCACAACTCTTCAGGAGACTCATAAGAGGAAGGTGGAAGGGGAGACCAATGGGTAAGGAAAGGAACTAGCTGCAGATGGAGGTGGTGGTGGGGCGGTGTCTGGAGGAAACTGTGGTAGCTTAGAACCAGATCTGAGCCATATACAATGGCATATATTACTTTGTATGCTAACCTAGGACATAACAATAATTTTAAAAAGGATCACAACAAAACAGGTTTCATTAATAGGTGGTCTAGCTGTATCCAAACCTTACCAAAAAAACCATATAGCCCACCCCACTTGCCAATCCTTCACTCCTAAGCGAAAACATCTACGGTGGATTCTCAGCATTAGTGGGCTGGGCCTTTGTGATCTGTGAAATGTGAACACATTCCAGTTCTTCGAATACATTTCTTCTTTCCTTTGGCATGTGTTCAGTATCCCTAATTTTATAGCCTCTCCTACCCATAACTCACAGTGATGTCACTTAATTATCTCCAAGGGCAGTATGTTAACCTACCTCAAGGTTCTGTTTGTTTTACCAAAGGAGGCCAGTGCCTACACCAGCTGGGCTCTGAGTACAGCAGGCCATGGCCTTCTTGACAATGTTTTCTCCAAAGATAAGCTCTGTAAGAATTCCTGAAAACTCATGATTGGAGTCTTTGTTCCTGTAAAAACACACGAAGTGGGGCGATCTGTAAAGAGAATGTCATGGCTCACGATTCTGGCGACACTGGAGGGTCCGAATACTATGGTGGCGGTGTCCTGATAAGAGTCCCTGGGTACGACAGCCCAGCATGGCAGCTGTGTTTGTGGCACAACAGCAGGAGTGTATTTGTAAGTGCTCATATGGAGACTGAGGAGACAAGAGAGCATGGTGGTGCAAGCTGGACTTGTTCTGCTGTAGGTTATCCATTCTTGTAGAAACTAGCTGGTCTTTTGAGAAACACACCGATCCCTCCCAAGCGTGGTAACCCCACTATCTAAGCAGCATATTGAGAGTCAGCTTCTAGCATGTGAGTCTTTGGCAGATACACTTAAGAAGCAGTCAAACCCTGGAACTAGATCTAGTTTTCTGTGAAAAGGTAGAGTGGCATAAGTGGCAGTCAGAACTTGGGAGACCAACAGTCAAGTCTTGGTGATAGTTGCTGGTATGGTCAGTTAACTGGGAAAATTGGTGTTCTTATAGAGTATTACCGCCATGGGTCAAACTGTGTCCCCAAAAGACACAACAATATTTGAACTCAAATTTATAGATGGCACCTTGAGAAGCAGCATAAATGTGTCGTCATCATCTCTGACCTGTTGTTAAATTTTCTGCTGTGTCCCAGCTGACCCAAATGATGCAAGAACATGTCTTTATGCATGAGTGTTAATTGATCAAGGAGACAATTTAGCAGTGGTCCACAGAGAATCATTACATGAGGCTATACACTTGTGTCTGGATTTAAACATGTTAATCAACCATTCAGCAAAGTCTTTGTCCTTTATCTTGAAGAATGTAAGCTGCTATTTCTGCTGTATAGACCCCCAGGTCTGAGTTGTGGGATGAAGTCTCTCATCCCTTTGGAATTATACGTGGCTTGGGAAACAGCAGTCTTTTTGTAGTTCCTAGCAAGTAGAATGACACACAATTCAGAAACAAAGAGAAAGATACGGTAGCTCGACTCTCCAGCAGCCACAAATGCCTTTTCATTTGGAAATAAAGGATTTTACAGATAGAATCAAGTTAAGATGAAGTGCTAAGAGGGGCCCTAATCCAACATGACCCATGACCCCAGAAGAGGGAAGTTTGGACCCAGAGCCAGGAGGAGACTAGGTAAGAAGGAAGCAAAGGTTTGAAAGATGTCACAAGCCTAAGACTGGCTGGAAGAACAGAAAGGGACAGGGTAGCTCCTCCATTACAGCACTCAGAGAGAGCATAGCCATGCACATTCTGCACTGCAGACTTCCACGTGAGAAGCAGATGCCAGGCGTGGGGAACAGGGGAATGTTCTAGAAGACGGTGCCTTTCTTCTCCATAGCACAGCAGTCTTCTTGTCCCCAGAGTTCTTCCTTGAAGCTGTTTCTTCTCCATCTTTTCTTTCATTCCTCACCTCTAAGGTTTATTCTTACAAGGCTGACTGTGTAAATGTAGCAGCACACCAGATTTCTCAGTACAAGAAGGACAAAGGCAGAATTTCCCAGATTTCCAGGGCAAGGAAGGTTGGCACCCACCAACCCTCAGGCCTGCCTTATACAGTGCTCAGCGTATAGCATGAGTGAGTCCCCAGGGCATACTCACTACTTGCCCATGTTTGTACACTCAAGGCCCACCCTCCCTTAGACGCTGAGATCAGGGACTACATTTCTCTTGGAGAGGCCTCATAGGTGCTGGCCATCCCACATGGCTTGTCCTCTGAACTGAAAAGAGACTAGAACGCGAGCCAGTGAGAGCTTGCTCTGGTATCTGTCACTATTCAGATAAAGCACATTTCCCTGTACGAGCATACTATAATTGGACTTCATTATATGCAGCTATGCTAAGGTGCCAGGCATGGAAAATATGTGCATCTGTGTGTTGGTGCACTATAGCCTAAGCTTTATCTTGGAGACGAGTTGGCCCCTAATCCAGAGTATATTTGCGTTGAGTCCCTTCTATAGTCACCAAGTGATGGATGAATCCGTGCTCAAGCCCCTTAGCAAAACTCATGGTCATGCGGGTGAGTGTGAGCCTACAGAGGAGCTTTCCAGATGTGGTCACATTAAGCATGGTGATGACAGAGATGAGGGAGGCCGTTTGGGCTGGAGACAGAAAGTTTTGTCACTTGTCACTTCAGCTCTGAGCTGCTGAATGGTGATGGAGGTCTGTGTACACAAGACATTTAGAAGCAAAAGAAACATCTAGTTTCCTGTCTTCTGCCTGCCTGCTATGCCTTTCTACAGGTCTAGGACGTAGGCAGAGTTGTGGTCAGGGTACACCGAAGGTACCACCTACAGACCTGGGCCAGCCTTGAGGAATCCTACTCACCTTCAGCCTACTTTTTTAGGATCCAGGGTATAAAGTGTGATGGAAGGAGACCCCAATGTCCATGGGTAAATAAGGCAGCACTGGTAAGTTCTTATTGTGATTGGTGGCCCTAATATGGGGATTACTGTGTTGTACAGTGTAACCCAGGGATCAATTAACCGCTACATTCTGACTCATCGGATTCCCATTGTATCTGGTACAGAGAGCTAAGGATTTCCCAACCTTATTTCCCAGCCTCCTCCACACAGAGGAAAGCAATGCCCAAAGACCATCTTTCACATGGAAGGCCCCAGGCCCCACTTGGATGCCAGAGATGGGATTTGATCATCTCCACTATTTCTCTATTAGGGCACTTACATATGGGGCCGTTCCAGTATATCTGTCTACTCAGGGTACACAGTTTGTCTGTCTAGTCAGGGTATACAGTGTTCCTGTCTACTAAGAGCACACAGTGTTGCTCTCCACCCAGGGCATACTACATCCCTGACTACGCAGAGTACACAGTGTCCCTTGTCCCTGTCCACCAAGGGGACGCAGTGTTCCTGTCCACTAAGAGCACACAGTGTCCCTGTCCACTCAGAGGCACACAGTATTCCTGTCTACCCAGGGCATACTGCATCCCTGTCTACACAGAGGGTACAGTGTCCCTGTCCACTCAATGTAAAACCAGAGTTCTTTTGATGGAGTTCCTCTCCATCTCCCTTGGCTTGCTTACTTTCTCCTGGTTGTTGATGGGTCGCCACAGCCTCGTATACCTCAGACTCCTGTCCAGTCCACAGCCCCATACATCCTTCCTCTTCAGTTTTTTGTTGAGATGGCAGCTGTCTCTAGGAGGCTCTCACTCAATGTTACACCTGCCTTCCCACCACTCTCTCCTGCATCCTTCATGCTCTTCTAAGTTTTCCAATATTTTCATTCTTTTCACAGGATTACTCCATCCCTAAGACAGAGACTTCTTTACTTCCCAGGAGAGTTATTGCTCATTGCACTAGACTAGAGCTATAGCTCTGAGGATGTGATTCCTGTGCTTTTATGTCCACTGATACTTTCTTGGATCTGGCACAGAGCACATGTTGGCTATTTCTGAGGGGATGAGTAATTTATTGATCTAAGCCCTGGTGGAAAAACCCACTCCTACGACCCTGGGTGGTACCTTTCAAGCAGGCTAGGGGCAAAAGGGTGATATTCTCCAGAACATCCTAACTTGGCTGCTGAAGGAATGAGAAGTCTTTTAGTATGAGATGTTACCATGAGATAGTTTTCTATTCATGATTGAGAATGGGCCTAAGTAGGTGCACATGGGATTCAGTGCACTCAAATGTTCTCCACAAGGCACCAATGATCACTTGGAACCAGAGACGTTAACTTTGGCCTTGAAGGTGGTGTCCTGGCTAGAATTCACACAGCAACAGGCTACTCATTTCTCAGCTGGTCGGGTTTTCCTTCACTGCCTTCCATCATCTGCTTCAGAATCAGCAAAACCTGACAGGCTGACAGATGATGGGAGACAATGAAGGGCATGAGCCTTCTTTGTTGTGGTGTGCGGGTAGGCAGTGACAAGGGCATGTGGACATGCCTTTAGTTGTGGAGGAAGACCCTAGTGGGGCTGCAGTGACAGTGTTTGTTTGTTTGTTTGTTTATTTTGACTTGCTGGTCATGCTGAGACTACCCATCCCTAGAATGAGAGCAGGGATATGTGGCCTTGACCTCCAACCAGCTTGGCTGAACACACTGTCTCACAGAGAAGTCTCCATATCATGGGTTGAGGTTCCACTGTGTCTGCACTACCCTTCCCTTGTCAGCAAGGTTTCACATGTGAGTTTCCTTGCAGAATGCTTCTAGGCAGGAGCAACTGCCTGTGAGAATTTCACAGTAGCTATTTCTGCCTGCTGCTTGTTGGCTGGGTACCAATAGTTCTAACTTAAAGTGTTTCAACAGAGCCCAGGGCTTATGGAATCCTGGTGGGTGGTTGGGCATAATGATCAGCTGATACACAATGTAGGGGAGAGGAAGTGGCTCTTCGCTCAGAGTGACAAATGTGAGGAGTTCATCACACGGAGGTCATGTTGGTCAGCCATACTAACAGGCTCAAGAGGGATTACACACCTCCAGCGAGTGATAGATAGTAGAGGGGTGATGGTGAAGGGCTAAGCCCATCCTTTCCCTCCTGTGTTTATTTTTAAGTGTTAAAAGAACACTTTCATTTAAAACATTAGAAGTGCCAAATAAGAAAGGCAAGAAAGCATTAAATACGTCGAAGGCTAAGGTGTGACTGTGGCTGTTCTGTTCCAATTTCTTTCAACTCTATTTTGATGACTGTACGACTAAACCTACTCTATCTAAGCTATTATAATTTAGCACAAGACCATAAATATCTAACCAAGGCATTTGCAGTTCCTGGTAAGCATTTTCTAAATGGTTTGAAAGAACCAAAATGCTGTGTTATTTCTAAACATACCGTGATAAGTAACATTGGACACAGAATTTCAATTAGAGTTGTTTTTTTTTTTTTTTTTCGGTCATTTTTCTGTATATGAAGTTTGTTTTTTGTTTTGGTAAAACTTATTCACACCGAAGTCTGGCGAAGGGATCTAAAAAGCACAGCTGCCTCATGTGGTTCTTAGTACGTGTGGGAATCTAGCTTGACCTGTCTACAGCACTCTGTCATGATAGGCATTTGGCTTAGCAAGTGACCCCTCCTCCCAACACTTACTGTCAGTATTATTGTAACTAATGCTTGGCACATTAATTTTTTTTGAGAAAGGCCAGTTGCATTCTGATTGGCTACTTTGTCTAGCTTGGCATAGAAACCATTCCTCCTATGTGGAGAGCAGAGATCTCTTGCCTGTTGCTATCCAGGCCATGCTTCTGCCTGGAGTCCCTGAGAAACAAACCACACATTCTGTAATCCTGGATGTTTGCTTCTTTCTTTGGTATTTTGATCCCTTTTCCCATTGACAGGTGGTTCTTGTTTCCTGTTTTTTTCTTTTTTCTTTTTCTTTAAAACAATGTGCACGGTATTGTTAAATCACTTTAAAACATAGTTAAAATCAGATAGGATGGTTCCTACTGAGAAGACTGATGATGACAAGAGCTGGCAAGGATATAGAATGCTGAGCTCGCACACTTTTGGAGGGAGCAAACATTAGCATGCTGTTATGGAAAAGCAGTTTTGACAGGAAGTTCCAAGTAGAACTGTTAGGTGATGCTACTACCCAGTCGGTGGTCATCGTGTCACGTGAAATGAAGCAGGCACAAAAGACAGGCTCCAGGTACTTTCACTCACCTGTGGACTCCAAGAACTACTGATCTCCTGGAAGACTGGTCAATGGGTATGAAGCCAGTCATGGACAAATAGTAAGCTGAGGGTGTTATTGCCTGGTACAGTGACCATAGACAACATCTCTGTATTTTCTTCTCTATATTTGTGTGTGTGTGCGCGCGTGCATGCATGTGTATGTACATGCATGCACGTAAGTATATTATTTGAATGCTTTTGTAGGCAATTGAACTATCTCATTTTTTTCAGTTTTCAACTTTTGTCACAAATTTTAAAATGTGTGTCTGTGTGAGTGTGCACATGTGCACACATATGCACGCGTGCATGCAAGCCCAAAGTGGTTGTATCCCCAGGAGCTAGAGTCACAGATGGTTGTGAGCATGGTGTGCATACTGGGAAGCTAACCTAGGTCCTCTGTAAGATCAGCAAGCACTATTAACTCTCTAGCTTTAATTTGTTTTCATTATTCGCGCGCATGTGTATGTGTGTGTGTGTGTGTGTGTGTGTGTGCGTGCATGTGTACAGATTATGCATGTACATGGTTGTACACACATGTGGAGGACTAAAGTCATTGTTAGGTACTTTTCTCTAAGGTTCTCCACCTTGTGCTTTGAGACAAAGTTTTACACTGAACCTAGAGTTGTCCAGTTAGCTAGCCTATTGGCCAGCAAGCCCCAGGGATCCTTCTGTCTCCTCCTTCCCAGTGCTAGGGCTATAGGCCCCCTCTGCCATGCCCTGCTGCGTGTGTGTTGCTGAGGATCAAGCTTGGGTCTTTATGCCTCTGTGGCTGACATATCACACAGTGAGTCATCTCCTCAGAGCTCAGTTTTTCTAGTTTCTAGGAGCTATATATGTCACATTTCCTACTTGCTGTGATGTGTCCTTGCCTAATGCCAAGAATGCTGCAGCATAGATGGACAGATCTTCCTAAAATCCCCATTCCCCACAGCTGCCTGGACCACTGGCCTCGCTGTGGAGACATGCTTTGTTTTTTTCTTGCACTCTCCTTGCTGGCGCCTCCTGCCTCGGGCTCACCCTATGATCTGGGTCACGTTTGTTTTACTTTTCATGACAATTTATTAAAATAAGTGAGTCTCTGTTTTTAGCTGCAGACCATTTCCTCTCTCCTCCCCCAAGAAAAACAGAGATAGTTGGCATTTCTAGTGCTGGAAAGAATGTCTCAGAGAATGCTAGCCCAAAGACCCTCTGCAGCCTCATTAATCAAACCCAAATGGGATGCACCAGAGCTGGGCCCAGATCCTTTCCTATGGTGAGATCAGATTGCATAGGCAATTGATGTGTTGCCGGAGGTGTGGGTGTAGGGATAGGCAGGCCCTGCCTCATAAGAGCTGCTGTTGGGAGGAAGGCACAGGAGACCACTGTGGCTATGGGATGGAGAATGATAGCCATGTTAGTCACGTCACATGGGCACAGAGCCTACAACCACTTTGTGCATTAGGACTCATCGTGCACATAAGGAAGCGGAATCCTGGTAGGGCTCTTTGCTGACTATCTCAGAAGTAGAGAGGAGCCGGGTATGGTCAGGAGGGGGAATGCTCCATGTGCCTATGAACACTCTACTATCCTGGGTTCATTAACCCTGGGACTTTAATTTTGAGATCAGAGGAACTCAGGGCATGCCGTCGCCCCACCAGCATTCCAGCACAGAGAGAGACTTTCTTTTGTGTGGTGTGAAAGTGCCACCTATTTTGGTTGGGAGTGAAGCAAAATAACTAAGAAGTGAGGGAAAGCTTTATTGCTGATATAAACTTGACACACCCATCTATTTAGCAAGTGACGATTTGAACAGGCAGTTGCAAAGTTTGTATTACTCAGTAATTTTAATTGTCCTTACTTATTCTTTGAGAATTTCATATGTGCATAAAAAGGGTCTTGATCATATTCACCCTCCACCCCTCCCTAACTTCTTCCAGAATTACCCTTTCTCCCTCCCCACCCCGTTCCTTTAATAACTGACTCAATCCAATTAGCGATCCAGTGGTTCTATCCACTGGAGCAAAGTCAACCTATTGTGACATTCCCCAAGCTTTGAGGAGGACTGTGACAGGGAAGTTGTATTTATGGCTCACTACTCCACGGCACCTAGGCTCTACACTGTCAGTTGAGTCTCTGTATTTACTGTCATGCACTGCCCAGAGAAGCTTCTCAGATGAGGACTAACAGCTGCCCTAACCTACTGGTACTGAGTTATGTGTACCATTTATTTCTACAAATTTTAACCTGTTCATAGATTTATGTGACATTTATGACACAGACCCGATTCCTCACTGCCCCTCACTATGCATTTGGCTTCCCCTACTCCCCACCCCAACCCTTGGCAACCATTAATCTCTTTTGTGCACTTTTCTTCTTTCCAGAAGGTTAAGTAAAGGAAATCACACGCGTTAAGACTGGGTTCATTCATACAGTGTTGGGTTCTCCAGGTTCATTCTGTGGTATAGATCAATAGTCCATTCTTTTGTCTTTGATAGCACCTATTGTCTACTCTGCCTCTAGTCAACTGTTGAAGGATTCTCTAGGTTGTAGGGGTAACCTGTTTCTAAGAATGGATCTACTATTTTGTTAGGAGAGACTGCTGTCTGCTGCCTTTATCAGTCTTTGATATTCATGATATACAACAGCATTGACCTTAGCCTTTTGGGAAGTTACATTATGACATTCCCCTTTAATTCCCTTAGTGATTGATGCTGACCACCTCTTATGTGACTAGATACCATTTGTATATTCTCTCTAGTAAAGTGCCCAAGTCCTTCCAAATTTATCTTCTTTAATTGTGTTAAGTTTTGAGAGTTCTTCATATATTTTTGAATGCTTTGTCTAATTTGCAAGACAAATGCTGGAAGATGGTCCCAGCCAGAGGTGGAGGTGGAAGAGAAGGTTCAGATGGTGTCAAGAGCCCAACACTGGACTGAGTCTGTCAATCACATCTACCACTGAGCAAGTAGGGGTTTAGCTGCACATAGACAGATCAATCCCGTGTGTGTGTGTGTGTGTGTGTGTGTGTGTGTGTGTGTGTGTGTATGTGTAACTGTGTGTCTCTGTGTAAATGTCTCTGTGTGTGTATATCTGTGTATGTGTCTCTGTGTACGTGTATATATATATGGATGTATGTGCACCTCTGTGTGTGTCTGTGTATGTGTGTCTGTGTCTCTGTCTCTGTGTCTCTGTCTCTCCTTGTATGTGTATCTGTGTGTATGCCTATGTGCCTCTGTGTGTGTGCGTGTGCCTCTGTCTGTGTGTCTCTGTGTGTCCTGTGTGTCCGCGTGCGTGTTAGGCAACACTTTTCAGAAGCAGTGTTTCTTTCTTTCTTTTTTTTTTTTTTTTTGGGTTTTTCGAGACAAGGTTTCTCTGTATATCCCTGGCTGTCCTGGAACTCACTCTGTAGATCAGGCTGGCCTCGAACTCAGAAACCCGCCTGCCTCTGCCTCCCAAGTGCTGGGATTAAAGGCATGCGCCACCACTGCCCGGCCAGAAGCAGTGTTTCTGAGTGAGAGTTTACCCTGCACCTCTATCTGTGTCTTATTGTCACCTCACACCCCACCCATTCATTCCTTGCTCTACCCCAGCTAAGCACACAATTGCCAGTGCCCCTCCCCAAAGATCCACATTTCAGGTCAGCCTGTCAGCACTCACCCTCACCTGGGTGGACTTTCTTCCTGCCGTGCTTAGATGTCTGACTCTCCTGCCTTCAGTCATAGGCTTTCCTGTAGCACACTCTTCCCTAGGTCTCCTTTCAGGCTTTCTCTAGAGCCCACAGTCTAGGATATGTTGGTTCTGCTGTTCCTTGCCCCATAGCTAATCTGACTGTCTGAGTTCTGCTTGCACAGCATATCTCAGAGTCACAGCCTCTTCCATATCTGTCTTTTGTCTAGACTATGGGAGCAGTTACCTGATTAGCCTCCTGGCTCCTCTGCCCCTTCCTGACCTCATTCTCGGGTGGGAGCCAGAGACTCCACACAATCTCATCTCTGTGTATTTATATTGTCCCCTGGCTTCTCACTGCGGCGCAGGCCTTGCCGCCACTGACAAGTGTAATGGGACATTGCTAGCTCTCTTATCTTCCTCTAATTTTCATTCTTTACCCCAGCTCCTGGCCGTTAGCTAACAATTCTTGTTTTAAACTTTTTACTTAACTCTGTGTCCTTATGGCTAGCCTTCATCAGAAAACCTCTGTCCCATTTTTCATTTTGCCTTCTTTATGAACTACACAATCTCTTGAACTGTTGGTTAGCTAGGTTGTATTTCTGTTGTTTCTCTCTTTTAGAAGGTCCCTTCCATGGGGTAGAAACTCTATTATGTTCCTATTATCCACCAGCATCAAGCACATGATAGATACACACTCTGTACCTACTGTGCGTGTTCATACCATATACACAGGAAGGGAAATGGTGGTACCAATAGTTAGACTGCTCAGTGTGACTGCTTCCTGGAACAACATAGAAGAAAGAAAGGAATCCATGGCCAAGTGTGAAAGACAACAGAGTACGGAAATTTGATTTTCATTCCTTAAAACAAGCAATGGATGCTGAGAGATTTGAGATGGAAAAAGAAGAAAGAGAAAAACTCTAGGAGAGACCATGATACTCAAATAGTGGGAGTAGACCTAGAAGTAAAATCGATAATGCCAGGGAGGGGCGAAGCAAGGTTAAGACAAATCTGTACAGTTTCACAGAAGAGATGACATGTAAGGATGAAGGGTCATGGTCCCTCCCATTTCCAGTCTCTCTTGTGTTGCGGCTCAAGGCTCAGGTTTTAGGCAGTAGATGCTTCTTCCGCCTCCCCCACCAGGAGAGAACAGAATAACTGATTCTATCCACTGGATTCTAGCCAGTGGCAGAGAAGGTACACTAGGCCTAAGAGTGTTTCCTTAGGAAATGTTTCAACCAGCATCAAATTTATAAGGGACATTGAGTTGAAATTTGCACAAGGTTTGGTCAGGAAGAGTGTCATTTTAGAGTAGAGAAACTTTCACCCCTAAATACTGGTGACAATTGTGGGTACTTTTTTCACATAAATAATAATCAATTGTGATGTAAAGGCAGAGAAGTTTTCATTTCTGTCGAGAAAAGCATTACTTTGAAGACAATTTTGTGGAGAAAAGAAAACATTTGGATCAATACTTCCAGGAATTGATTTATTAGCAACGTGTCTCTGACTGGGACTCAGGAGGCCTGTATTTTACAAACAGGTCATGCACTCCTTGCCACCTGCTCATCTTGGAAGCACAGGTTTGTCACATGGAGAGATAAATAACTGCAGCATTGGGAAGTGGAGTGAACTGTTAGAAAAAGTGAAAGTATCCCTGCACCACCCAGGAAGAATAGTCGTCTGTCTCAAGCCTACTAGGGATCTCTAGGTCACATGAAGTAAGAGGCTCCCTGGACCCCTTGTCTGGGAGGCCATGCAGCTGAGGGCTTGGAGCAGCAACAGTCTGTACCGCAGACACAAGCCTTGTTCTCTGGGGAATGGAAATGACTGGAGTTCATGTTTTAGTACTGCCTCCTCCAGGGGCGGAGCTGGGGGAATGGGAGCCTCATGGGGCCTTTTCCAATGGATGGAGGAGACTTCATGAAGCTCAGTTTCTTGTGTCTTGCCCTCAACTGCCATCAAGGAGGGGACCAATTCAGATCAGCTCTAGTGGGCCACTAGATGATGCAGCCTCTGGGCCACTGAGCAGGTGGAATCGCAGCCCCGGGGGGCTGGGGGGGCTCCACTTCATTTCCTTCCTCAGGGAAGACTTTGACTCAATGTTGATTTTATCTCAAGTTTTTCATTTTGAAGCCTGTAAAACGATGAAATATTAACTATATTTCCCCACCATAGCCATTCACCTGAGTCTGGCCAAGGTTAATCTGCATCCACTTTCTCTCTGTCTCTCTATTGCTCCTCCCCCTTTCACACACGTACAGTTTTATAAAATTACTTACACAGACAGACATCCTGATTCTTCCTGAGTAAACTCCTTACCAAGTGCATTCTCCTACATAGCTACAAGGTCATTACCATGCCTAAGAAATTTAGTATTGATCTGAATGTTTTCTTTTCTCCACAAAATGTCTTTCATATATATTTTACTAAGACTCAAGATCCAGACTAAAAACCTACATTGCAGGCAAATGTCAAAACTCTTTAGTCTTTTTCATCTAGAGAGACCTCGTCGACATTTTTATCCTTCATGATTTTAGTCTTTAAAAGTTAAATCTTGCCGGGCAGTGGTGGCACACGCCTTTAATCCCAGCACTCGGGAGGCAGAGGCAAGCGGATTTCTGAGTTCGAGGCCAGCCTGGTCTACAGAGTGAGTTCCAGGATAGCCAGGGCGACACAGAGAAACCCTGTCTCGAAAAACAAAAAAACAAAAAGCAAAACAAATAAAAGTCAAATCTTAAGCCAGTAAAACCTATGCACGTATCAAGAAGCTGACTATGTACCAGGAGTGTTTTATCTCTCACACAACTTTAAACGTGTATCTTGAGATTCCCTGCGCATTTGTCTCTCTCACTTCATGTGTGAATCTCAAAGGAAGAATTTTATCCTAGAGTAGATCCCAAACCCAGTCTCTCCCCCATCACTGACTAGAAGGTAGAGAGAAAGTCTGCTTATGTGGATGGTGTCATTGGAATCTTCTGGAATGTTTACTGATGTCCAGTATTCAGTAGGAATAGAAGAGGGTCAGTACCATCTCTGTCTAAACTGCTGACAACTGGCAAAAAGAGACTCAGATGAGGGTCCACACAGTCCAACCTCATGCTTTGCAGAGGTAGCTTGTCCTCTTAGGACTGTGGTATTTCAGTAAAGAGATTAAGTGACTGAAGTATCTCATCTCAGAAAGCTATTAAACTCCTAATGTTCTGAGATCCCAAATATTCAGTTTCTCTGGCAGGCCTAGGTCTGTGAAGCCATGTGACTAGCAAGGGAGCATGCTCAAAGCCTAGTCTCCTGGCCTGGCTCCAGTGTGTGCTATTCATGGCCTTACAAATATCTAGATACTGAGGTTGAAGGCAGGGGAACTGACATCAGCAAGCAGTGTGATGTCCGTGGGGCAGCTCACTCCATCAATGAGCTAGAGAGCTATGAGACATAGTAGAGGGCAGTCAGGTAACAGGGGGGAAACCAGTCCAATGGAGTTCAATGAAAATTCAGTTTCTCACATATTTCCAAAAATTAAGAGCAAACACACTTGCCTTCCACTATATATCAAGAACTCCAGCCCAGGAAACAAACACAAGTATCAGTTCAGATCCAAACCACAGCAGGAGGCTTTGTGAAGCACACAGAGGCACCTTGCATGTAGTCCGTGAGGAATAACCCTATACTTCTCTTCCCCTGTCTGTCAGGCCCCAGACTCAGTAACTTCCTGCTTAGGAAGCTGAAGGAAAGGCTTTTCTCTTCTGACCAAGTATCTCACCAGTTCCTGTTAAGATCTGTCTAGGACAATAGAGCTCTTTACTGGCTGTCACAATAGTCACTGAGCCTTCATGCTTACCTGCAAACAAAAGTGCTACTGATAACATGGGTATTTCACAGGGCAGAGGGTAGCACTCTTAAACCTTTCCAGGAATTAGTCAAATCTGTTTCACACTGTCCTTCCCTATTTCTCCTACCCCGCCCCTTTTCTCCTTGGGAGCATGAGATCTCCATTGTGTCTGGCACAGGATGCTAGCTAGTAGAGACATCGGCTGATTGCAAAGGCGTGGCTTCTGTAATGGAGTCTCTTTAGTTCCCAGCACAGGTTCCTCTGGGAATTATAAAAGTTGTAGATAAGATGGACCTTGACCACCTTTGGGGAGGATGATGAATAAAAAGAGGAGTCTATCTTCCTGGATCCATGTATGTAAGAGAGGCAGACACAGAGATGTGGGCAGAAAGAGGTGCCCTGGAGTAGCATCTTAGGGACCTAATGAGATCCTCCCAGGAACCTCCGGTACTGCTGAGTGGCCAATAAAGCAGGGGTTCCCACTCTGTGGTCAGACCTTGGTTGCACCATTGTAGATGTACTTATCCCAGCACTGTTGCTCAGCTACCTGCACCTCTATTGTGGGCACACGTCACATAGTGGCAGTTCCAGCTCATCACGCTCAGGGCACTGCTGAAGAGCCCAGAAAGTGCCCACTACCTGGCTAGGCACAGCCATTGGCACATCAAGCCTCATCTACTTAGGCATGGAAACAGGTGATGAGGCCAGTCTTTGTCTAGAGAGGGAAGACTCAACTGTAGCAATTTGAAATAATGTGTCTCATTAGAATACATTCTTATGGGATACATTGCTCTCTAGATGGATTTTGCTTTGCTTTGGAGAGAGCCCTTGAAGTTTGTGACTGAGCTGCCATTTTGTTTTCAGGATGTGGGTGCAATGATGTACATCCTTCCAGTCCTGCCTTCTTGGTTCACGTAGGTTCCCAGCTGATCATACATTTTTCTGGAAGGTGGGTCCCATCTTCCCACTTTATTGGGAAGGACTGCGCAGTCATCATTTCCTTCCTTAAGGTGAGCCCACTGAACCTGCCTTCCAGCTGGCCTTATCCATCACTGCTTAATCATGCTCATTAAAATAAAGCAATGATTCAATTATTTTTTTTCCCTAAGAGCTTCATTAGAAAGAGAAAAAAATTAAATTTACTGAGGAAAGGAGGAAATGATTGAATAAAAACACAAGACAAGAAATTGAATTGCAGGTCTGCGGCTGATTTGATTCTGACCCATGGAGCTAGTAATGAGATGACCGAGCCCTCTGCCTCTACACAGTGCCCACTAATCCATGCAGATCTTAAT
This sequence comes from Rhynchomys soricoides, assembly GCA_019843965.1. Classification (NCBI taxonomy): domain Eukaryota; kingdom Metazoa; phylum Chordata; class Mammalia; order Rodentia; family Muridae; genus Rhynchomys; species Rhynchomys soricoides. The sequence continues at coordinate 12,687,633 of JADRCH010000051.1, forward strand.
TGTCTGGTTCCCGTCATGGTGTGCAGTCTGGTTTTCCCAGGGTGCCCTAGGACCAATGGGCATCACCGGAAATCTGCAACACACCACCACGTGGGATATGTTAACATTGGTTTTACTCCTCAGAGAAAGCTCTTGTCTGTTTTGTCTGTTATGCTAAGTCCCTAAGAGGCTGGGAAAGTCACACATTAAGGACATGACTGTGTGGAGGCTCAGACCCCTGTGTTCTTGCTTCTAAATATATGTTACCTCTACTGCTCATGACCTCCTCCCCTAGGAAGATGTTCACAGTGGGCTGGAAATGGACCTTGCCAAGTGTGGCTCTAGCTCAGTGGTTCTCAGTCTCAGGGTCATGGCACCTTTGGCAAACCTTTACCTCCAAAAAATTACATTATGATTCATAACAGTAGCAAAATTACAGTTATGAAGTAGCAACAAATATAATTTTATGATTGGGGGACAACACAACATGAGGAACTGTATTAAAGGGTCGCAGCATTAGGAAGGGTGAGATTTCAGCTAATCAAGACCTTGAATATGTGTCCTCATTGGCATTTCAGTAGATTCCAGCTGATACAGGAGTGAATTGTTAGTAAATTTTGGTACATGACCCTAACATCTAATTGATATATATATATGTCACATATACATACATATATGTATATATATATATATATATACATACATACATATTACTTAACAAAGGATTTGGTATACAATTCTAACATCTAATTGATGTTATGTAGCTATATATACATTATATAATCATCAGATATATGATGTTATATGTAGCTAATTTAGTTAAGAATGGATTTTCAGTTTTAAAAAATCCATTCATAAGCCAAAAAGGATGATGATTATTGTTTTAAAATGGCACTCCATTGTGGGGAAATTCAGATGATTTCTTGCCTGGGATACAGCGCTCTCAAGAAGGCTGATTGTAGGCTTTTAACTCAGTGGGCAAGAGCACTTGCTATCCTTGCAAAGAACCTGAGTTTGAGATTCTCAGCACCCACACAGCAGCTCAGGCACCAGGCACACATGTGGGACACAGACATATGTGCAGGCAGAACACTCATACATACAAAATAATAAGTCTAAAATAATTATTTAAAATTTTAAAGGATTACCTTTACAACACTAAAAAGTAACCTGGAAAAATGTGATTGTTGAGCTGTGTGTTGTAAGGTCCTGTCTGGAGTATGACCCCTTTAGGAAGAGAGTCTTCGCAGATGTGATCAAGCAAACAGGAGTTCAGGCTGGAGGAGATGGACCCTATTCCAGTGTGCCAGGTATCCTTGTAAAATGGGGAGACTTAGGACACAGACATACAGAGGGAAAAGAGCCAGGGATGAGGCTACTGTTCAGTACCTTAGAAGGAATTTACCCTAAAGACACCTTGGTCTTGGATCATTGAGTTTCTGAACATTCAGAACCATGACTGAATTGTTGGTAGTTCAGGTCTTGTGTTATGTGGCACTTTGTTAACAGCCTATCCATTCACCCAGGCAAACAGTGTCAACCACACTGAGGCACTGGGTCATTCTTGCCTGTGACTGTTTAGGAAACGGTGTGTGCTAGCAGTTACCAACAAAAGTACATCTAGTTGGGTTTTCCTTCAATATGCAATGAGACAATCCACAAGTTCCTGGCTCATTTCCCAGTGTTCTCTAGCATGGGTGTTGGTGTCAGGAGACAGCTTGGCTATCCCCCCCAACCCCACCCCATCCCCTACCAACAAAGCCATCTCTAACCTTCCTGGCAGAAATGAAGGTATTCTAGAGAGACATTGTGGGCCTCCCTTTGGCCATCAGTCTAGTAAAACAGTGGTCTCCCCCAAATTAGAATTTCCCCGGGCTCTCTTGCTAGCATCAGCAGAGGAGAGATATCTCACATAGTTCTAGCAACTTGTCAATAACTGTGCAGAAGAGGTTGGGGCTGGAGACAATGATGCTCATTGCTGGGCAGGACCACATCTGGCAGGACCACTTAGTTCTGCATGCTTCTTGCTTGATATTTAAATCTAAACTTCATGTCAGGATCTTGAAGATAAACTAGGGGTGTGGCTGAATTGCTTTTTTTTTTTTTTAATTTTATTTATTTATTTATTATTTTATTTTTTCTCTTCCCATTGTGGCCACATTAAATCTTTCGTAGCTTTGTACTAAAGCGCTCTCTCTCTCTCTCTCTCTCTCTCTCTCTCTCTCTCTCTCTCTCTCTGTGTACATGACCATGCCATGGTACTCATGCACTTTGTAGAGTCAGTTTAGAGGATTGAACTCGGGTTGTCAGGCTTGTGCTACAAGCCCCTTTACCTGATGAGCCATTTCAGTACCCTTCCACCACCAATACCTTCTGTTTTAGGACACGGTTTCCCACTGAACCTGGAGCTCACTGTTTCAGCTGATGGCTGGCCAGAGAGCTCCTTCATCTCCCAGGGCTGTGCTTATCGGTGCCTGGCTTTTAGGTGGGATTTGCATTCAGACCCTCAGGCTTGTACAGTAAGCACCTCACCTACTGAGACATCTCCCCACGGTCCCATTACTTACGTCTTTAACTGATCCATTGAAGATGGGTGCCCAAGCCTAGAGTGGTAGGGCTGCCAGGAACCAGGCTCTGCCCCTAACAACTCCGGTTACAGAGGCTCCTGGAGGTGTCTGGGCCACCCTCAGCTTTGGGAAGTGACTCTTCATTTTGTTGGATGTTGTCCTTGGGCATGGCTGGGGCTGAGGTTTGGTGCAGGCTTGGGGAGATGACTGAGGTCAAAATTAATATATAAAATAGTCCAGACTGGGACCTTTTCTCTGCTGAAGCTGATGGAGATCAGAATGTACAGAAAAAGTGTGAGATCTACTAATGTCCCAGGGCCAAGCATTGTGCCTGTGAGCCTCTGACCTTTCCCCAGCCCTGGACTTCTACTTTCAGAAGTGCCTTTAGTGAACTATTTTCTTCCTCTGTTCTTATTTTCACTCATTGTATATATCCTTGTTCAAGGACGTGTGAACCTTTGGAAATCTCAGTGGTACCCATGTGACCACAATCCCTGCCTGCAGCAGTGATGGCCGAGGTGGTACTACTGTCACAATCCTGGAAGACACTACCTCTCACAGCCAGCCTGTAACTGGATAGAGCTGTGTACCTAGCTCACTCCCTCTGATGACAATGTTCAAGCTTTAAGCCACAGGTTGACCAGATGTGTCCAGTCTCAGTGCTGACCACAGAAGGGCCAGCCAGCAGTCTCTGTCCTGCCCACAGTATGCCTGCATTTCACGCATGTGATATGAACTATCCTATGTCCATTTCACAGTTGACCAGCTGTCCACACCCAGCCTTTCCCAAGATGAAGAGGCATCCCTTGGCAATGATGTCAAATTGTAGTTGACAGCCCTGGAGACAGCTTCTGTGTTTCCTGATCTGTAACTTCTGGAATTGTTCCAAGATGAAGAGGCAGGACACACACACAGAGGATGCCACCAGAACTCAGCCGCTGGGTTGATTCCTTTGCTTTGGAAAATTAGAGTGAACAGAATCCTGATTTTAAACAGCTTCTCATTGTGTGGCCCTGTTGGAGCAGCTCTGTTGACCTCTGACCCTTAGCCCACTCACCAAAATAAGGTGAGTATTTCTGAGCGCCCCAACCCCTCTGCTTAGGGAGGACCAGAGACTAAATCTGAACCTATTTACATTCCTTTCCCCGAAGGTGATGAATGGCTTCCCCTCTTGGAGCCAGGCCCCTCCTGGTCTCTTTTGTTTGCTACTGTCATTTCAGGAGGTTGGGAATGCACTGAGCATCTTTTAACTGTTTACCAGCAGAAGGGCAAAGATCAGATTACCAGCTCGGGGGTGATTCATCTTTTCTTCCAAATCAAAGCCATGTGGACACAGAGCTGTGTACACATCAGTCCACTTTGTGCACTCTGGCTGGGTCAGGAGAGGCCAGCAAGGAAGAAGCCCAGGTGGAAGAAAGAAGTAGTAATTAAGCCAGAATTGGAGCCAAGGGGACCCTTCTCTGTCTTCACATTAAAACAACTTCTTCTCCTTATAATAATAATAATAATAATAATAATAATAATAATAATAATAATAATAATGTGTCTCCTGGGCTGGAGAGATGGCTCAGCAGTTAAGAGCACTGACTGCTCTTCCGAAGGTCCTGAGTTCAAATCCCAGCAACCACATGGTGGCTCACAACCATCTGTAATGCCCTCTTCTGGTGTGTCTGAAGACAGCTACAGTGTACTTACATATAATAAATAAATAAATCTTTGGGCCGGAGTGAGCGGGGCTGGAGTGAGAAGGGAAAAAAAACCCACAAACAAACAAACGAACAAACAAAACCCACAAGTGTCTCCCGTTCCCTTGCTATTAGCCTAATTACCAATGCTTTTCCCAGGCTTCTGGTTTGAGGGATGTTTTAATTTGAAAGATGTTTCCATATAAAAAATATATTTCTGACTTTGCAACCATTTCTGCCTGTGTGTGTGTGTTCTTGTGTGTGCGTGTATGTGCATGTGTGCGCGTGTGTGTGCATAGAGACCAGAGGCTGACAATGGTGCTTTCCACCTTATTTTTCTGATTGGACAGACTAGCTGTCTAGCAAGTCCCTTGGAACCTTCTGTTCTCCCTTCTCCCATGCTGGCATCATAAATGTGTACTGCTGCATCAGGCTTTTTATGCAGGTTCTAGAGGTCCAAACTCAAGGCTTTGAGCTTGTGAGACCAAAACTGTTAATATTTCTTCTAGGCTATGCCCAACAAGTTACCTAGCAACAGCCAGGTAAGAGTCTGGCTTGCTATAAAAGAACTGTTTACTCTCTCTCTCTCTCTCTCTCTCTCTCTCTCTCTCTCTCTCTCTCCCTCCCTCCCTCCCTCCCTCTCTCCCTCCCTCCCTCTGTTCCTCTCTCTCAGCCTCCCTCCCTTTCCCTCTCTCCACCTCTCTCCACATGTTCCTGGCTTCCTCTCTCCTCTCTCCTCTCTCCCTCTGTCCTTCTCTGTCCCCTTTCTTTCTCTGCCTCCACTCCCTTTCCACCCCCATTTCTCATGCCCCCCCCCCCCAACTTCATTTCAAACGAAACCCATCATATGGCCAGTACCTTGTGGTGAGGCACCCCCTCCTGCTGCATTATGCCACTACATTACAAAACATATCAACAGCTTTACTGACTGAGTATCTTCCCAGCTCCAGAAATATTATGTTCTACCTATGAGAGCTCAGGTTCATGCTTGAAAAAAAAAAAAATACATGGTCATTTTATGAGTCTGAGACAAACAGATGGTCACAAGTTGGGAGATCCAGTCTACTGGCACTCTGAAATACACAGAAAAATAACATTAGAGTGTTCATGCCTGACCCACAAGAGTCTAATGTCTTTGTGTATGTGTGTGTGTGTGTGTATGTGTGTGTGTGTGTCTAGTAGTTACTAAGTAATAAAGCACAGAGCCCATGGAACCTCATTGGGTCCTTGTCTTTAAATGGAAGTTTCTGATTCCCAGAGGGTACTATATTGTTGTTTCAGATGAATGTACCCAATCTACTGTGACCATTCGGTGACTCCATCATTCCATAGGGTTTGCATCCACTGAAGACTGTGGTTATGTATTTTAATTATATTAGCAGACCCAACTATACTTATTCAATTAGCGTACAGTCTTTTATTTCCTGAGTCACACAGAAGTCAGCCCGGAGGATAGTAGCTGCTGCCAAGGCTACAGCGCATGAGATTTCACCCCCTACTGGTTCACAAGTCAGACCGCTCCAGCTTCAAGTATAGTGGCAGAAGATGCAAGCTTCCTGTGGCAGAGACAGGAGACATTGGTACTCATTTCAATGAGAGAAACAGCCCTCGCAACAAAGGAAAAGAAGAGAGAGTTTATTCTGGAGCCAAATGTGACTAACAGGGAACACAGATTCAGAGCTCGACAAATCATATCCCAACGAGATATAAATTTCATGAACTTTTTAATATAGCAACAGAACAAGCAAAGGGATAAATTGACACACCTTTCAAGAACACCGGTGTGTACATCAGGTAGGCAGCTACAGCAAAGCAGGAGAAACTCTATTGCAAGCCTTGGGTGCTATCTAACAGGAGTCTTAGTGCTTCGGTTGGTGGAAACAAGAGGTATATTCAATCCAAAAGATTTACCCAATGGTAACAAATGGTGACATACTACATACAAAGCAGGCCACTAAGTGGTGATTAAGGGGCTAAAGATGCCACCAGGTAATT
>JADRCH010000051.1:12693868-12734454 GCA_019843965.1 Rhynchomys soricoides
AGCTATAGTGTATTGACATAAATAAGCTGGTCCCCTGAGGCTCGCTCGACCATGGCCTGGAGTCCCCAGAGGACCCATCATGAACAGCAGGTCAAATGACAGACAAGGTCCTGAGTCTGGGGATCCTGAGGGGTTCTGGCAGGTAACAGGACACCCTATCCCCTGTTTTCTTCCAGAGTAAGACATGGATGGCCTCACTCTGACTGACCTCCTTAGGAAAGAACAGGCAAAGCCTGGCAGACTCCATCCACCCAGGTCCACCCAGGAAGCCTGTGGGAGAGCCAGATCTCTTGGTGTCAGGCCGCCTGACATTTGTCCTCTCTCCCCACGTATATGAGAAGTGGATCAGTGACATGCGCAGTTGTTTTCCTCTGCAGTGCCAGGGCTTTGAATCCCCTGCTACAGCTGGGAATTTTCCTGCTCCTCCGTTTCCTGGCTACCTCTTGTGCTGGAGACCCTTTGATTCGAGCTAAGCTGCTGGGTGTTGAGTGACAAGGAAGCCATTTACGGAGCGTTTCCTTGATTGTCCACAGCTGCAGTGGGCTTGTCATGAACAGGACTGGGTGTTCTGCCTCTTTCTGCCCTTTGCCTTTTCACATCATTTATCCGGCTACAGACACACTTGCTTCTGATTGGCTGGGCATGGCTCTACGTAGTTCCCGTATACTAACTCTTTCACAGTTGCCTGGGGTAACTTGGTCCGATATCTCCCTGATGCTTGTCTTCTCAATTTGTTCATGAGTTCTTATTTCAGAGGAAAATTTTAGCTTTAAATTTAATTTTTAATTGAAATATATCATTTCTACCTTTCTCTTCTCCATAAAATTTCTGTTTTCACCGAAATATAATTGGGTCGTTCTTCCCCTCCCTTTCCCCTTTATCCTCTCTTTTATCCCCCTCTCCCACCCCCTTATTCTATGATTATTATTTCTACATATATATGAACCTGATGAGTATATTGTGTTGCTAATGTCAATATGCTCTTAAGGCTGGCCATTTGGTATTGGATGATTGTTTAGGATGCTCATGTCTGGAGAAGATTAATTACCCTGCTCTCAGGAAGTTTTAATTGCCTATAGCCCTTCATCTGGTGGAGGGGACTGAGATTTCCCCATCCATGGTGGCCTGTCAACTGATGGTGTCATTGTCCAGGTCTTCTTTCAGCAGCCATATTGTTGAGATTTCATGGGTGCAGTTTTCCTGTTCTGTCTAGACGTCTTGGTCTGGTCCCTGACTTCCTTCTGGCTCTTTCTGTCTTTCGTGCCCTTCTTGGTGTTCTCTGAGCTTTAGGAAGGTATAAGGGTTGGGTTGGAGACGTGTCAACTGAGGACTCTACACTAGGTGTTTTCTACCTTTTGACCAGCGGTGTTTCTGTAGTGGCCTTCTGCTGGTGTGGAAGGAGGGCTTCTTTGGCGAGGGTAACTGTGGGTGTGTTGACAAGTATTTAGGGTGCAGTTCAGGATTATTCTGGTCTAGGAAAGTGGGAGTGGTAGGTTCTCCTCGCAGGAAAGTTTACATAGGAAAGTTATTTATTTTTAATTTTTGTTTGTTTGTTTTGTTTTTCAAGACAGGGTTTCTCTGTGTAGCCCTGGCTGTCCTGGAACTCACTCTGTAGACCAGGCTGGCTTTGAACTCAGAAATCCGCCTGCCTCTGCCTCCCGAGTGCTGGGATTAAAGGCGTGCGCCACCACTCTCAGCTCATTTTTAAATTTTTGAGTGGTGTTCTGCTTTCCATTTAGGAAATCAATTCCTGCATTTAAATAATTCCCAAACAAGAATTATTCCCTATTTTTCCCTAAAATATTATATTGTTTTTACTTTTTTCATGAGGTTTTGGACACTCTAGGAGCTTAAGGCCCTGTAGCCGGAGGTGTGATTCTGATTTATTTTGACATGAGGACAGCCTCAGCACCTTTTAGTGGGTGTCCCTCTTTTCCCCTTGGTCATGTGAAAGAACACTTTGGTCCTGCACAGAGCACTTCCCCAGCTGCTTAGCTTACAGGTGCTCAGAGTTTCTGGTCATGACATCTGTACCTGACATCCTGGAGTGCATCCTGGCTGTTCTGGCTACACTGACTGCTCGGTCATAACACAGACTTTCCCAAGAGGTGTCCACCTTGTGCCGGAGGATGCCAGTTGCTACCTTTCCTCCATCACAGCAGGGTCACGTCTTTACACATTCAGTTGGTGTGTCCTTCTGGGCATATAGTTACAATGACATTTGTAATCGATGTCTACAAGACCGGCCACGGCAGGGCTGCTGACTGCTTTGCCCACCTGTTTATACAGTATATCTTATTTGTTATTCGTGTGCCACCCACTGGAAGGGAAGTCACCACCAACCACCATTGTGTTGATTTCCTGCACTGTTCTGCTCTCAAAGTGGAGAGCAGAGCTGAACACTGAATCGAATCAGAAACACATGTGCCTAGACTAGAGCATAAATGAAGAATGTCATTTCCAGCTCAGAAAAAGTTACATTTTGGCAACAGTCTACCGAGTTGAGCTTCAAGCTCTTCTATTTGTCTGCTTTACAAATATTTTCCTCAGCGGTTCTAGGCTCTTCGCTACTTGACTTGAACTTCCAGAAATTTACCAAGTTTCAGAGACTCCCTGGCATTTCAGTGAGAAACACATTAGCACACTAACTTGATGGGAACATGTTATGTAAACATGGCGTCTCCACTTATGTAGGTTCTCTCTCATGTTTTCCAATAGTTGTTAATACATTCAAAAAGTAAATAGCATGCACACCACCTCCTAGATGTACCAGGGTAACGCAGCTGTTGTTGGTATCCCATAATGGTTTTAACTTCTGCAGTTCCCAGTTGCTGGTGGGGGATGTCAGTCATTTTTGGTACGTTGGTCTTCTAAGGTATTTTGTCAGTTGACTGTCATGATCTGGGGAGGAGAATGAGCAATCAGGTCTCCTCTGCTTGAGCTCTATTTGAGCTCCTGGTCTCCTGTGCACATCCCTCTAGTCCATGACTTTCATCATCTCTCAGCCCTGGGGTTTCTACCTGCAGGACAGAGGCAAGCAGCACACATGTTCATTTTCTTGGGAATGCTTCTGAGCTGTGTGCTTAGTTATGATGTTTACCATTGGCTTAGCATCGGCATCCCACTTCCCTCATGACCTGCATGCGTGATTTTATTATGAACCAGTGTTGAATTTTATGGATTGCCTTTTCTTTCATTCTGCAATGTGATAGATTACATTAATCTATTTTTCTCTGCGGAACCGTGGATCCATTTCCAGGACAAATCCACTTCTCATGTCATCATTAGAGCCAGCTGAATTGTGTTAGTGTTTTACTTCAGATTTTTGAAACGAGGAACATTCATTAGTGAGATGGTCTTTGCTGTTGTTGTGCTGGAGACAAAACCCAGGGCTCCTTCCGACTGGACAGATGCTCTACCATCCCCCCACCCCTGACAATCCCTCAGCCCGGTGCGATTGCTCTTGCCTTTTCATTTCCTGAAATGTACTCAGCCACTTGCTTTGCAAACGTCAAACTTGTTCTGGCTTCACGGAACAGGCTTCTTGCATCTCCCTCCTATTTTAAAGTTGCAGAAGAGCATGTGTACCATCGAGGAAGCTGCTTCCTGAACGTCTGTCTGTGATAGAGACTGCTGCTGCAACTCTCTTAATTTGAGTACCACTGGGTTTCCGATGCTATTTCTTTAATGTTTATGATTTAGAGTTCCTGTTTTCCCGCAAAATTGATGGCATGTTTCTATAAAATGGGTCATTTTCATATTTCATTTTATGAAAACCCATCTTTTCACAAGAGTTATGCTCAAGATGGTAGTTTTATTTGGTGATGTTTTTTGCTGGTGGGGTGAATTTGTCTTTTGTTCGTTTATTTTGCTTCTTATTGACCTGAGATATCTCTGTTTCTCTATTAGCTCTACTACAGACTTCCATGTCTGGCATTCTTTTCAGCATGCCACCCTTTAGTGTCATCTCATGGTTCCCTGTTCCCACCCTTTAGTGTCATCTCATGGTTCCCTGTTCCCACGTAAGTAGCTTCCACGCCTATCTAACCTTACTATCCCCATGCTCTTTACTGCTGTTCTGTCTCCCTATAGCTTCTTGGGTTCAATATTAAAATTGCTTAGTTTCAAACTTTCCTGATTTGTAATAAACATCTTTCAAAACACAACATTTGTTATAAATACTACTTGAGATTTATGATATAAATTTGCATTATAGTTTCCCTATAAATCATAAAGTATTTCATTATATTTAAAATTTGCTGTCTGCAAGAATGTCCCATTGTGCCTTTTGTCAGGTCGGAGATGGATTCTCGGTAATGCTACACGGTTCGTCTGTCTCTACCAGCACATACACACTAAACTAGGCCTTTCAGAACTAGAGAGTAGCCAAGAATATGGGTTTGTACTCCAAATTTAATAATCTCCTTAGAAAATTCTGATCTGGGGATGTGGACTTTAAAAATGAGTTCAAACACAGTAGCATCGCTGACTTCAAAGCTGAGTTTGAGTAACCATTTTATATTGAATTAGTCAAGCCAAGAAAAAGAGAAAGAAATAGAGAGAGAGAGAGAGCTATTAATTTAAAAAAACATTCTATTGTTCACTTTACAAAATAGGGCTTTATTTCAGAAATTTTATATAAGAGATTCTGTTCTGGTCTTGCTCAGCGCATTATTAGATCTATATGATACCTGCAGAAACAGACTCAGCAGGGAGAACAAAGCCTATAAAATAAGATTTCAGGCTTTTGATGTTAGGCAGAAGCATAAAACAACTGAACAGGAATACAGCCATGCTCAGTTCAGGGGCAAGTAGCAAACAAAACACTCAGGAAAAGCCAACCTACAAACCATGAGCAGGGGTCATGGACTGTCGATGTATAAACCAGGATTTTCACCTTAGCTTCCTTGTCTGAACTGAACAGTTAACAGCTTATTTGAACTTTAGCTCTTCTAACCTGTAAAATGAGATGGCAGGTAAAATCACGTAGTGGTGGTGGCTGTGTGTTTGAACACTTGATTCTCAGCCAGTGGCACTGCTTCAAGGTTTTTGGTACCTGCCTGGCCAAGGTAGATAGAGGGTGGATCTTGGAAGTTAGAGCCAAACCCTGGTTTCAAGACTAACTCTCTTGGCTCCAGTTTAGCTGCTATGTGGGGATTGGCCATGGCAAGGCATGGCTGTTCTGAACGCTTTTCCTTCTAAGGTGGACAAAATCACCTAAAACCATGAGCCCAAATAAATCCTTTGTCTCCTAAGTTATGCTGCCCTGTGTTATGTCACAGCAATTCAAAAATCAACTAATATGTACGTGTAAAATGTCAGAAGGTGGTTCCTATCCCCACAAAGATGCCAGGGAGCATCGTGGTTACCAAGCAACCCAGAGCCAATGTGCCCTGGTTCAGAAATGGCCTCCCAGTTTGGGGCCCAGGCCTCACTTTTCTCAGTTTTAAAAGCTGATAATATACAATCTACTTCAAAGTAATTAAGATCTTAAGATTCCATAGAACTTAGGAAATGTTTGGCTTCTAGTAAGCAATTACTAGATACATGTATGAGAGAGAGAGAGAGAGAATGAGAGAAAGAGAATCTGTGAGAGAGCACTAATATAAACTGTCAAAACGGAAATGTCTCCATAAAAGTCTTAGTTCATATTTTTATTTTTAGAAGAATCTTAAAATAAGGCAGTTCTGCTGTGTCGGGGGTGAGGGTTCAGAGTCCTGAGGAACACAATAGCTACTACTTCATGCACCACTCCTCCCAACTGCAGTGGCATTCTGGGAAAGCAGTGGATGCAGAAGTGCTTGAGGCCCAGGATGGCATCTTTGCTTGAGAAGAACTGACCCACTGGGGACAGCTGCTGTCTTTTCTGCCTTACTCAATAGTGGGACGGAAGTACAGCCACACTGTGTCCAGGGCCCAGTCCATTTGGGGTCCTTTGAGGTAGTCCCTGCTTCCAAGGTTCTCTGGCATAAATGTGCTGTAGATCAATTTGACCGTCATAGTGTCACCAAGACATGGCCCTAACCCAGAACCATCATCTTTCAAAACTACAGACTTCTCTGCCTTTACCTAGTCCTGGAGCTAAAAATCTAATTTATATAGCAACATGACCCCTTGGAATAGAGTCTTTAACTAACTAACTAATTAGCTAACTAACTAGCTAACTAATAAAAATTAGGCCAAAGGTACACATTCTGATCAATAAATAGGGTGAATATATGAAAGGCAATTCATTTATTAGAAATCAATCAGCAAGCATACAACTTCAGGGATTACTAGAGTGAGTTTCAGTAGCAGTCTGGTGGGTTGTCGCAGACTGACCTAGACGTGAGAGAATCCTCATTGTGGGTGGGCCACTGTGAGAGGAGAAACAGTCTCCCAAAAGGCTGCAGGAACCAGGAGAAAAGATGCAGGAGACAATTCAGTAGTCAACTTCAGACCCCAAGGGCCAAGTATAGTCTGCCTCATTCACAGGTTCTTCAGCAGGCTGCTCCTCAGCCAGGTGAGTACCCAGGAGCTTAGACGATACAGGACCAGACCTGGAGGTCTCACCATCACATATATCCCTTGCTCTGCTCCACAGCCATGTGGGGTCACTGGTCTGTGCCACTAGGCTTGGTGGAATCATTATATTTTAATAAACTGCTTCCAGATAAAAGTAGAGGATAACAGATATCACATTTACCTGCCTACCCAAACTGGAAAACAAACAAACAAAAACCAAACCAAACCAAAACCCCCAAAAGACTAAAGACTAAAGCAGCTGGGATGGCAGGTCCGGCCAATGTCTGTTTGTTCTGCTTTTGCTGACTCTGCAGTAAGCAGCAGTAAAAAGTCCCTGTATTTTTCATTCGTCGTTAAGTTAGCATACCAGCTGATGGGTTTTATTATGTCCTGCTCACACATGTGCATCGGTGTGCTTCGTTCCTGCTGCTTCTCCTGCCATCTTCTCCCATCTCCCCTGTCCCACTCTCTGTGGCTCCCTTCTCCGCAGTCCATCCTTCTGTTCCATGTCATATAACTTCCATTACTCTCCCTTTCCTCACATTCCCTTCCCTTCAGACTGTTCCCTTACACCTCATAGTTCTCTTTCTATTTCCCTGAACACATGTGTGGCGGATGGAATATGCTTGGCATAGGGAGTGGCACTATTAGGAGGCGTGGCCTTGTTGGAGTAGGTGTGTCACTGTGGGCATGGGCTTTAAGACCCTCATCCTAGATGCCTAGAAGCCAGTCTTCTCCTATTGGCCTTTGGAACAAGATACAGAACTCTCAGTTCCTACAACGTCATGCCTGCCTGGACACTGCCATGCTCCTGCCTTGATGGTAATGGACTGAACCTCTGAACCTGTAAGCCAGCCCCAATTAAATGTTGTCCTTATAAGAGTTGCTTTGGTCATGGTGTCTCTTCACGCAATGGAAACCCTAACTAAGACAACATGTGTGTGGACACACACACACACACACACACACACAATCTAGATTCTGCATTTAAGAGGGAGAAATGTGGTATTTGTCTAAGTGTGGCTTATTTTGATCTCCAGTTCCATCTGGTTTCCTGCGAGTGCTATGATGTCATACTGAGTGCCAAGACTTCCTATTTTTGTGACTGAAATACACCATTGTACACACACTCCACCTTTTATCTATTCACCTGGAGATGGCCAGTTCAGTTTTCTAGTTACTGTGCATAGTGCAGCAGTAAACACAGACCTGCAGCAGTCTCCAACTTCTTTCTTCAGGATCCTAGTTTTCACTGTAGACGTCTTTTACCTCCTTCGTTATTTTCATTGAGGGCATTTTATTTGTCTTATTTTGCAGTTGCTGATTTTCCCCTTATTTCGTTATTTTTTCTTCGGTATTTTGTTTTGTTTTGAAGACAGGGTTTCTCTGTGTAGCCCTGTCTGTCCTGGAACTCGCTCTGTAGACCAGGCTGGCCTCGAACTCAGAAATCCGCCTGCCCTTGCCTCCCAAGTGCTGGGATTAAAGGCGTGCGCCACCACGCCCGACTCCTCTTATTTCTCTACTGAGTTTTGTGTGCTTTGTATTGCACCACCCTGCTTTGAGCATGTCTTAGTGAGTCTTCAGCAATTTTAAGTTTAAGGTCATGTTCATCTGACCTTAACCATGGTCATAAGGTTGCATGTTAATCTGCAAAGAGGGATTATTTGGCTTCTTGAGCTACTTTGTTTTCCCTTTAGCTCTCTCGTCTTACTGGTCTAGCTGAAGCTCTGTGCTCTATAATGGAGCAGAGCAGAGAGACAGGGCACTCTTGTATTTCTGGCTTTAGGAATGTTTTCTGTTTTTTCCCACTCACTAAAGTGTTATGACAATACATAGACAATGATTTTGTAAAGTATGATCCTTGTTGCCTTATGGAATGTCTGATGAAAAGATATTAAACTTTGTATTTGAGATAATTGTGTGACTTGTGTCCTCATTGTTTTAACCCTTGTGTTTACTTACAAGCAATATTGTTTCCCATATGTTAAATGACCTTGAATCCCTGGCATGAAACCAGCTTGGTCATGGTGTTTGATTTTAATGCATCCTCAGGCACATAGGTGTATCCTTACGTATCATCAATGTCTGGCTATAGCATCAGGGTATAATGAGCTTGTGGTATTCTAGTCTGTGGAACAGTCTGGGGAGTGTAGATGTTGGCTCTTCCTTAAAGTCCTGGTAGAGGTGGCACTAATCCATTGAGTTTGGGCCTTTTCTTTGTTAGGGGACTTTTTTTATTGCTACTTCAACCTCATGGGTTGTTGTAAATCTATTTGTTTATATGTTCTTAGCTTAACTTTGGTAAGCCACAGCATCTCAGAACTTACCCATTTTTGAGATTTCTAGTTTCAATGATATGTTTTTGAACTATTAACCATTCTCCAAATTTCATTGGAACCTGTAGTAACTTCTCCTTGTATATCTAATTTTTCTTGGCCCCCTCATTCTTTTGGTCAGGCATTCATAAATCATGTTCAGTTTTTCAAAGAACCAAGTTTGTGACTAGCTGATCATTTGTATTATTCTTGTAAAATTTATTCGATTCTATTTTGCCCTCCCAGTCATAATTATTGCCCCTTCTTTTTTAAGTTAATAATTGGAATTAGCATGTGGGTTAGATAATATTAGGACATTTTTTAATTTAGTGCTTCTCCTTCCCCTTCTCCCTCATCCTCTGCCACACTTGATTTTTTCTAGTCTCCCTCTTATTTTTTTTTCAAGACAGGGTATTTCTGTGTAACTCTGGCTGTCCTGGAACTCACTCTGTAGACCAGGCTGGCCTTGAACTCATAGAGATCCACCTACCTCTGCCTCTCCAGTGCTGGGATTAAAGGCATGCGCCACCACCTCCCGGCTCTCTTCCACCTTTTAGTTCCACCATTCTTCCTCATCTGTTGGTCTCCTTTCTCCATCTCCTCTCTGGCATTTTAGGATTTCCTCACACTTAATCTGTTGATATGTGTACTCATATATGCAATAGGCTAGGATCTTCACATGAGGGAGAATCTCTGCATTTGAGTTTGGGTCATCTTGTTTAATATTGTGCTTTCCAGATCTATCCATTTGAAGATTCCCTAAGTGTTGCTCACTCTGTTGAAGAAATGCTACATTCTCATGCTCTATGGCACTAAAAGGGAGATGGTGACCCTACAAGTCAATCCACTTCAGGTTTAGGGCTGTCGAAATCCAGTGATAGCTAATGAGATTGGTGTTTGGCCACTGAGACTGAGACTGGGGTCCTGCGCTTCACTATCTGAACATAGCTTCCCACAAGCTGCACCTCTGAGCATCCCATGTCCTTCTGCTCTCATCTGTGTCATAGGCTGTGTCACAACCCTGGGCTATGGCAGGCTGAACTCAGCTGTTTCCATCCTTGAGGGTAGCTCTCTTTTCCAAACTAGGCTCTTTCTCGGGCTTAAACCTGGTGGATGCCCCCTGAGTCATAGAAAGAACCATGGTCTTCTTTGCCGCTGACTCATTTGCCTGAGGAATGACTGTTTCACAGAAGCCTGCAGCTGCATCTGGGGCTTGTGAAGGCTCTGGCTTATTCTTATCTTTTGGGTGGTGCTGGTGCTTCCCCACCTTTGCCCGGTAGCCACCCCATTGAAGCTACGTCTGGTTTGCTCAACTAGTGCTTTTCACTAGTTGGTGTCTGTTGTCACCTTTGTGGATTCCAAAGATATTAATCCTTTTCTTTTTGGAATGGTCAATTCTTTCTTAGAATTGACTCTTCCCTTTAACCAGGGCACAGGGAAGTAGCGTATGCTCCACTAGCTTACGTGGAAGGCCTCTGATTTTTGTTTTTTTTTTTTTGTTTTTTTTTTTGTTTTTGTTATTTTCCCAAATACTTTAGTTATAAATTTTTATTCCCCTTCTTATATTTACCTGATTTTGTTAACGTTTCTTGCTTGGGCAATGTTTTCCCTCCCTTCTCCTCATCCTCTCCTTCTCCTTCTTCCTTTAAAATCTCTTGGTCTTTCTTCTCCTCTTCGTAACGCTCTTCCTTTTCTATTTAGCCTTTCTTTTACAAAACTTTGTTTTTTCATCTCCCTGTCCTTTCATTTCACTCATATAATATCTCTACCTTCATCCTTCATAGTTTTTCATTTATCATGCTCTACATTATCTTTTCCAGTTCGTGTTCTTGGTCAATAGTGGTATGGCGGTGGGATTTGATGTATTCCTACTCTGCCCTCACGCCCTAAGCTTTCATCCTCACCCCTATTTGAGTAGAAGGGTATTTGTGTATCTTGTTTGTGTATCTATGTTTGGCTGGTGATGCTTATGATTTCCTTTCTCCTCCTTGAATGGCACTGTTGGGAATTGGGCCTTCAATAAGGACAGCTCCATAAGATCCCAGGTAGAACGGGCAGATAGAATCAAACCAACAGATGAGCAAATGGCACCACAGAAACCCATACAACACACACACACACACACACACACACACACACACACACACACAAAGCAAGGCAATACAAGTCATTCAGCACGTTGAAACTCCTCAGCTACTGAGCTCAACATTTGTGCAGTGATAGAGTGTTAAATGAACAGTTAAAATAGTTAAAAAAAGATTAATGACATTGATGAAATGTGACCAGGCAATGAATGGAGTAAGGAAATCAATTCAAGACAGAAAAGAAAGACAGAAATGCAGGGGAGAAAGTTAGAAGCATGTGTAAGAGACTCAGTAAGGGAATGGAAATTTTGAAAAAAGAACCCAAATAGAAATACATTTCCATTAATTAAAAACAAACAAACAAAACCAAAATGACTTCCTCAACCAACTGGATCCAGCAAAAGGAAGTGACAAAGAAAACAAGAAGGGAATGCGACATTTGAACATCAGTGAAGAAAAGAGTTGAACTATAATATCCATCAATTGTGGGGTACAATTAGGATACACTTAAGAATTCACAGAAGTGAGGGAGTGGAGACAAAAAGAAAAGAAAAGAAAACCTGTTTAGTGAACAAACCTGTAGCAGGAACCTCTGAAACCCAGGGAAAGAGTTGAACATCTAAGTAGAAGAGGCATTTAGAACCTCATATGGACCTGCCAAAGGAGACTCTCTCTACTAAATTCTAAAGATGCCAAAAACCATAAAGAGGGAGCAAAATAAAATAATATTAAAACCTTTAAAGAAAAAGGCTAATGATCAAAGTCAAATACACTAGAATACTATTAGATTACTCATTAGCACCCCTAAGAGCCAGGACCTATTTCTAGCACGGGATGTAAACAGCTGCCCATCCAGATTGCTGTGTTCAGCAAAGCTGACTCTTAAAATTGATGAAGAAGTCAGGGTAGTTCAAGAGAAGCCAGAATAAACCAGTTCATGACTGCAACAAGCTCTACAAATAGTGCTTAAAGGAACAGCATACATGGTAGACAACATACACAGTAGACTGCATACATGGTAGACAGCATACACGGTAGACAGCATACACAGTAGACTGCATACATGGTAGACAGCATACATGGTATATAGCATGTATGCATGGTGGACAGCATACACAGTGGAGGAAGGAAGACAGCCTCACCACGAGAGCACAAAACAGAATAAACTTCATGAAGGGAACAGATGAATGCAGGAGAATTGAGAAAGAATCCATTGCACCCAACAAAGTAAGGCAGCCAATGTCTGATACAGAGGAGAAAGAAAAAAACATATCTAACCATGAAGAAGATAACCAACAAGACACAAAAATTCATGAACTCTTTTTAATGATATTCCTAAATGTAAATGGCCTTAGCTCTCTGGCTATATTTATACATAATCATATCCAGTATTTAATCAGAAATGCAAATCCTTAAACTGTAGATCTATATAAGTTCTAGAACCTCATTTTTCATGTCTTAAAGAACTATGTCCAACTTAAAAAGTTGTATATCATGGGAAATTGTAAAATTGTATTTAACGTGTCTTTTTTTTTTCATTTAAACATTAAAAAGGAACTGATTTGTGGTAGGAACATGCAAGACTTTGGGGCTACAGGTCAGGAAAGACATGGTATGCTCTAAGCAGAGAGTAACTAGCCATTCTACTGAGAGTGATGAATAAAATTTTGATGGCATTGTGGGAGTGAAGGCTCATGGGGCTTCAGAGGGGACATGAGGACACTACTGACAAGCAAAAGAGGGGCCACTGGTTTGCATTCTGGCAGAGGATCTAGCTCCTTACTTCTTGTGTTCTGATGGTTGAAAATGAATTCAGAAGTAATCGATGGAGGAAATTCAAAACAGCATGGTGTTTGGGCTGTGGAATGGTTACTGCTCATTGTGTTTAATCTGAGTTCTAGTGAGAATTCAAAGCAAAAAGCAGAGAAGAAAGATGTGAATGATGTGCAGTTTGTCCAGGAAAAAAAAAAGTATGAACATAGTTAAGGTTGATGATCAGATGAGGGTTGACAAAGATACTATAATTATTAAAGAGAATATTCCCATAGAAGAGAAACTGTTCACTTTGCACCAGGACAATAGCAAAGGAGCTTAATGGCAGATCTCACATCTGGAGGACTCCAGGTATAAAACCGAAAACCTAATCTAAATACGAAATATTTAAAGAGAGGTCCTGAGAAAATAGAGTCTCCAAAGCACCATCTTAAATAAGACCACCTGAGGAAGTACTTTTCCTAACCAAACATATGGTTCAATGGTCCAAAGGGACCAGGCCATGCCTTAAGCTGGAAGCACAACTTGCATTGTCTGCTACTGTCTGCCCTGTGCTGGCTTTGGAGATGTGTAGAGTGTAGGAGTTACAATGGTCACAGAGAATTGTGAAGAGGCTTCAGAAGAAGCTGGCAAGGCTAGGTGATATATAGCAAGGTCAGATTCCCTGCAGAGAGGTCAGGAGAGGTCACTGTGTGAAGCTGTAAAGGTGAAACCCAAGTTGCAATGTAAGAGATGTCAGAAATGTGGAACAGTGTCAAGATACATGTGAATCCAGTCCAAGAGAGAGCCCACGTGTGTTACAGGAAGGGAAACATAAGGTGCAGGCCCATTGGAACCCAGATGATGTCATCATGGATATTAGGTATGGAGTGTGAAGCTATACAGTTTGGTGTTTGTCTTGCTGAGTTTTGGTCTCACTTTGACTCTGTCTTGCGTTGTTGTGCCCTCATGCCTCCCCCTGGGATGGGAATGCTCACTTAGTGCCCTTGACGAACCCTGTAGTTTGTTTTCTACTCTGAGCAGTTATTACTCAAGATTTATCTATGTTCAGTGTGTGTCAGTCTGCAACAGAGACAGGCGACCACATCGATAGTCTTCACTTTCAGGATTGGCCCCTGTGTTGTAAAAGATGGCCACTGAGCCCATGGATCTCACAGAACTTGATCCTTTCCCTAATTGCCAAGACTATTGTCTTCTTGAAACAGACCAACTCGGAATGCAAGGGAAGACTTAAAAATTTTACCCAAGAACAGTCATGACTTTATCAATAACAGCAACAATAACAAAAGATGGTGAATGAACAAGTGCTTCTTAAGTGATGAATCAGGACTTCTTGTTCTGTGGAGAGAATCTCAAGTCTTGGAAAACATATTCTTTCCTAGCCTTAGGTCAATGGAGAACCCAAGAGAACCCAAAATAGACCATGGTCTTGGCCCAGCACAAATGTTTCCACTTATTTTCAGGCTTCCTCAACAAATGTGCATCCAGAAGGAATGAGAATTAGACCTTGTTGTCAGCAGACATTTTGCCAGCATTTTTGTATAAAGGCAGCTGGGGTACTCATTCTGTCCAGGAATGCCTGTCAGGTCAAATCATGATGACAGTATGTGCTGGTAATACAATTCTCTGCAGCAACTGGCTGGCTGAGTTTCCTATGCCAGTGTATCTATGGGATACAATCAGCGTAAACACTGCCTAGTATTTCATGGCAAAAAAAAAATATGCTGAAATGCATTGTGCTTTTAGGGAGCAAGCTGATGGCTTACTCAATCATAATGTCACTGAAGGTGGCTTATAGTTTAAACAGCTTGTGACTCTGTGCCTGGGCCAGCTTGTCCTCAGTACCTATCCTGTTTGTGTGAGGAGACACTGCTTACTGATACAGACACATTACTGTGATCTCGAAGAATTCAAGGGTTCTGAAGTTTCCAAGATGCTGCTAGCCTATAGGATCTGCAAGGACAAAGCTTTGCCTCCCCTCCTCTGCCTGAGTGTTTGGTACCATGGAAATTGGAAACACATGTTTCAGGGCCATGAGAACGAAAGGCTGGAATCTCATGAGGTGGAAACAAGAGCAGTTCAGGATGGCCAGTGGCTGCAGGGGCTCAACAGGCTTCCTGTGTGGAGAGTTCACCTTGCAAACAGCTGCAGAGAGGATGGCTGGGAGCTGGAGGTGGGGTCTGATGGGTAGAACAGTCTTGTTTTTACCGCCATCCTTTTGTCTGCTGAGAAAAACCATGAATATTTTAAACCAGTTTCCCATTTCATATAATCCCTCCCCACTAATACTTCTTACTGGTACCAGGCTGGGGTGGTTCTTCCCAGCACCCACATGTCGGCTCAGAGCCATCTGCAACTCCAGTTCCAGGGGATCTGATGCTGTCTTCTGACCTCTGAGGGGACTGTGCGCGCGCGCGTGCACAAACACACACACACACACACACACACACACACACACACACACACATACACACACGCCCCAAGGCCTATATCCCTCTGCCGATGTCACACAGTCTTCATTATTGTGGTTAGATGTAACATACAGCTCCTTCTTGTGCCAGCATCCAGTTTCCTCCCTCTTCACTCTGACTCAGCATCCAAGAAACCAGATACCTGTAAGAGTCACGAATCTCGTGTCACCCAGAGGTTTTGCAACAAGAGAATTTGGGCCTTGCAGGGCAAAGGGTGTGGTCATGTGTTTCAAAGTTCAGCATACATTACTTACTTTCTGACCTGGTTTTTGTGCTCTAGTCAGACAGCAGGACTAGGAGGATGGGATGCAAGAAGAGACTACAGGAAATCTCCTCAACTCAAGCCTACTACCAGAAAAAGACTTTAGTCAAGGCCAAGAGCTAGTATATTCATAACTTTAACTAGTTCTACTAAAAGCAAATCTAGTAATGAGAGGAGCCAAGGAGATTGTTGGCTGGGATAGACTTCCTTCCTAGAATCTAGACAGATGTTTGCACAACCTCACTCTATACTTTCCCAAATCTGAAAAGTAGTTAAAATAACCACCACATTGGCACAGCGACTGGGGCATCTCTATGTATGCTATCTGTCACCTGGAGTCTCTCTGTCTTCCTCTTAAGACAAACCCAGTGGAAGGCTGGCTGAGTGTGAACAGTCCTGGGACTAGGGAAATTTTTGAATCTGCTCAGATTTTCCCTTTCTTTGGTCCTATTTAAATAATCACCAACGTGCCACTGGATAGCAAATCACTTTGGGCATGCCTGTTAGTGTTGACGTTAGCACAGAAACTTCTGGGGCTCTATTTAGCACTATGGACAATGGCTGAGAAACTGTTAGTGAAATGGAGTTAATATTTTCCCAACTGTGTTGTGTTGGTGACATAGCTGAGGTGTGTCTTGGGGATCCCAGGTGATTTACAAGGATCCTGACCTCACAGGCCATCACATACATTTCTGTGTTCTGTTACCTTTGAGGCACTATGAATACTCTTTGGTAGCCATGCAGTTAGGGTAAAGACCACTGAATGTGTGTATGTGTTTTAGTATATGTGTGTGTATATATGTGATCGTGTTTAGAAGTATGTGTGTGTACATGCATGTGTGTTCGCAAATGTGCATGCTGAATGCATATGCATGCTCATGTACCATCTCAAGTGGGGAGATCAGAGGACAACTTACAGAAGTTGGTCCTCTCCTTCTACCTGTAGGTGGTTGCCTGGCTTGGTAGCAGGTAAAACTTTACCCACTGAGATGCCTTGCTGGTACCAAGTATCACTTTTTATAAAAGGTTTACAGACTAAAAGGAGAAAGTGAAAAACAAGTATTTTGTTGAATTGTTGGAATTCCTAGGAACACTGGAATTAATGTGAAACTGTGTGAGCCTGCTCTTTAGAGAGCTACAGTTGCACAAATGTATGTGATGGGTCATTCCTTCCCCAAAGGAAAAAACGTTGACGTGATAATCTCCAATGCCTGGGAATTAAGGCTTTGTGAGAACTGAGATGTGGTCATCACAGTGTGCTCTAATCCAGCACAACCACGTTCTTCTAGAAAGAGAAAACCAGGCCATGGAGAGACACAGATGGGGATCATGCCAGTTAGAACTAGGCTGCCCCAAGCCCAGGAGTGCTGAGAAGCTGGGAAAAAGGCCAGGCAAGCTCTTTCCTCCAGGGCGATGGGCCCCAGGTCTCCAGACTGTGAGACATCATATTTCTGATTGTGATATTTGTTACTGGACTCCAATGAACAAACACAGCCCTTTATCTTGTATTTAAGGGCAATCATTGTTGAAGTTTGCTTGAAGCTGATGAAACAGAAACTGCTTCAAAAAGCAATGGGCTGATAGCACATTCTATTCCTGGAAAATTCAAAGATTCCCGTGACCCCCCACTACAGGGAATGTGGCTTTTGTAAATAAATTCCATGCTCACAGTGACACAGAAGCCCTGGTTTATATCCAGTGTCACGAATGCTAGGCTTGCATACATCCAAAGAAAGGGTGTGTGTACCACTCTCAACATTGCTGGTTCTTGTATGCCAGAAGAGGATAAATCAGGAGCCACAGGACATTTCTCCTCGTTAAGCCGTCTCAGCAGACGAAGTGTGGAAGCCGAGAATGCTTATCTCAGAAGGCTCCCTGCCTCAGCATCTATGGCTGGGTGTTACGTTTCTGGCACTCCTGATACACCCAATAGTTGTAAATCACATCTAAGCAGTTCTATTAAGTTTAAGGAGCTTTTCTTGTGATGTCCTTCCAAGAAAAAAAAAAAAAACTCAAGATATACTTTAAAATATAGAGAAGCTTAAGGGAAAAAACTTAGAACTAATAGAACTATTGTTCACTGTGGTGACCCTGTCTTTGTGTAGTTTCTGGGCTTGTGCAACACAAGAGACTTTCAAAAAGCTTTTCAGTGGGAAATAGTTTCAAGACAATGTTATAAGAACAACTCCCAAATTCTTATAAATCCTGCCCTCAAAGTTGCCCATCAACCGTTTTCCTGGTATGGTTTAGTTTTGGGCTCTTTCTGGCTATAGACACTATTGCTCTCTGCCTGATAGTTTACTAAGCATTTTTTGGCTGTGTACTCTGCAGAAGCACAGTAGTAGAGAGAACACAGATTGTGATGTAACTTCTGTCAGCAAGGGCAGAGCCAGGACAGGAATCCAGGTGGGAAGATCATTTTTACTCAGATCCAGGAATGCTGTGGCCCCTGGTTCTTGAGAACGGTGGAGCACATTCTTCCCAGAGGCCTCTTGGTTTCATTCCTCAACCACACTGTCAGAAGCCCCTTTCTGTCTCATGGGAAATGCATATCACACCCAGATCTCAATGAGCACAAAAGTTGCTCCACTTTTTGCTCATCCTTCTGAGATTCTTATTCCCTGGGATTGGGAATTACATCTTCCCGATGGACACAGATTATTTTCAGGGTTTCAGTGTTGCTCACCATCGCCTTCTTAATATCCAGAGTGGTGGCAACTACAGGAATGAATCTTGACACCCAATCTTAGTAGTCTAGATTAAACCCATACATAGAAAAAAAAAATATGTCCATATTAACCCCGTTTGCTGTGCTCAGCTGGCCTGTGGGGAGTGGTACCATGCTCTCAATGTCACAGGGAGGTCACATGGTACGAGGTTGCACTATGTACCCAATGTCTGTACTCTATAGTTACAAATGAATCACCATGAACAGTAGGTCAACAGTGGGACCCTGAGACTTCTATGCCTATGTCAGAAGGAGCAGGGCCATTCAGGGCCCTGGGTTTTCCTCATGTGAAGGCTTGGGTGGATTCACTTGAACCACAGACTGCTTCACCCTCCAGGATTCCATCTCAGTGTATTAAATTACCTTGTACCCACCAGTCAGAAACCACTGCATGATGGAAGGGTAAGGTTATGGGAGCCAGTGGTAATCACAAAGTCTCTATGCAGAGGCTCACTGACTGTCCCTTGGAAAGCCAAGTGTTCGAAATCATCCCCAGGGAACCTCACAAACTGGCAGAGTTAAGGAAGCAGCTGCAAGAAATGAACAGTGACTCTCAGAATTCAAGTTCATAGCACAATCTGCCTGAAAACAGAAGCTTTGGTCTCAGCACAGGAGGCTTCTCTGTATGCTCAGGTGGCCAGTGCTTCATCCCCTGGATACAGACCATTAACCCAGATTTTCAACCTATAAAAAAGTTCTGTACTTCCATCCTGGCAGAGGCAGCCTAAGTAATTACACTTAAAAAAATAAAATCCGTTATTAGAGAGGAAAGCCAAGGTCTTACAGGTCTTCTACAGAGGAGCCGCACCTTGCTTGAACAGGTCAACTGTGCCCTGAGATGAAGTTGCCATTTTCTGACTGACTGATCTTACCTTAACTGTATTCACAAAGACAAGTCAAGAGGAAATTTTAGGTGGCAGAGACCCCCCTAGCATCTTCCTATTGCCCTGCAGCCTCAGGTCTGGCTAGCTTCTGGAGAGAAAAGGCAAGTTGAGTGGTGAGAGGCCTGGGCCACAACAAGAACAGTAGGGACTTTTATTTGACTATAGGTGAAGGTAGCTAAGAGGCAAGGGCAGCCAAGAATCACAGAATGAGCAATGAGCCAGGGGCAAGAAGAGGCGGTGGGCCTGGCAGCCACAGCGTTCTCTTGCTGTGAGTCACTTAAGCACAAAGAACAACGCAATTTGCAGGTGGTTAGCGATAAATAGCTCTGGGCAGTCTCTCCTGCCAGTTTAGAGAGATACCAATCTTAATTATTATTGGTTAAGATGAAAAACAAGTGCCCGGGAGTTAGGAAAATCAAATGAACCCTTTCCTTGCCTTTCATCACACAAAGAGAAGTCTGTTCTGCAAAACCCAGATGGGCTTGGCCTGTTCAGGTACCACTGACACCCAATTCCTTCCCGGCAGGACAGCTAACTTGTGCTGTGGAACCTGGGTATTACAGGCATTGGCAAACCCAGTTAACGGTGGCTTTTTGTGTAATACATTTTTGATAAATGGATGTCTCATAAAGTGACTGTTCAGAAAACAATTGTGTTTTCCAGTGGGAGAGAAGTAAAACTGATGTCCTTGGGGCACACATTACAAGTATGAACCTTCGCAGTCACTGACATAAACACTGTGGAGTGTTAGGAAATCAGCATGGGCTCTGATGCACAGTAAGAATGGAAAGACTCACAACAGCACAGGTTATGCGCATGAATATTTACTCAGACATACTTGCAATTCTGACCCTAACAGTCATGAGACAGAGTCCATAAGTGTGCTTCCCTGGACCCTGGGAGGAGGCTCATACCTTTGGAATGTTCCAGTGGGAGCTGGAGATAGAGCTCTAGTGAGAGTTCTTAACTGTGTTCACAAACACATGTCAATCACAGTCGAGGCTCCTAGTTTAAGGCCCAGAACCGTTTAAAAATGTCTTTGTGGAATTTTTGATTGGACAACTTTGGGTTTTCCTTAATCTTAATGAAAATCCTCTAATGTACCCCTCATGGTCTGTATACACAGAGATCTGATGTACCTCTAAGGGGTCTATATACATGGAGAGCTGATGTAACCCCAGTGGGATGCATCTGTGTACATGGAGATCTGATGGATCCTTAGGGATCTGTATACATGAGGATCTGATGTGCTCCTAGTGGGATGTATCTGTATACAAGGAGATCTGGTGTACCCTTAGTGGTCTGTATACACATATTTAGCTGAAGGATAGCTGATGGCTTATACATTTGCCTCTATTGGATCACTTTATTTTGGTTGTTGACTTGGCTCAGGTGTGCTTCATGTTTACAATCCCACCCTCCTGCTTTGCGTGTGCATGCAAATTTTGCTGGTGAACTGGGTTGAACATAGACTCCATTTCCTCTTGTTTAAGTGTTCCTCTAAGTACTAATTTAATGGTACACACTGGGCGTGGTTCTAACCCTGCTATTCTCAAATCTCACAGCACAGACGTTCTCATGCTTCTCTTCTATTATGAACACATTACACAGGATGTCAAGTGATAACTTATTTTTTCCTACATATGTGCATTCTTGTTTTTTAAGTTTCTCATGCAGTTGGCCATTGCATTTCTTATCCTATGAACATTCAAATCAGTTTAATAATTAGAAATAATAAGTAATAAAACAGAACAGCTTTTTAAGTTTTAAATCATGTAGAAGCCAGTGACACTATCTAGACAGCAATAGAGTGATGCTTATACTTTATGTCTAGTAACTAACTCTGCTATGTTTTGTCTAGTTTTAACAGATTTTAATCTATTCTTTTTAACCCTAGGACAGACTTCCTGGTTAGATAGATAGTTAGTCCTTGTCTTAGTCAGGGTTTCTATTCCTGTGCAAACTTCATGACCAAGAAGCAAGTTGGGGAGGAAAGGGTTTATTGAGCTTACACTTCCAATTGCTGTTCATCACCAAAGGAAGTCAGGACTGGAACTCAAGCAGGTCAGGAAGCAGGAGCTGATGCAGAGGCCATGGAGGGATGTAACTTACTGGCTTGCTTCCCCTGGCTTGCTCAGCTGGCTTTCTTATAGAGCCCAAGACTGCCAGCCCAGGGATGGTACCACAAACAAAGGGCCTTCCCCCCTTGATCACTAATTGAGAAAATGCTTTACAGCTGGATCTCATGGAGGCATTTTCTCAATTGAAACTCCTTTCTCTGTGATACCTCCAGCTTGTGTCAAGTTGACACAAAACCAGCCAGGACAGTCCCTGACTTATGATGGTTTAAACTACAATTTTCCAGTGCTAAGGTTTTGGTTCAGACTTTGAAGATTAAGAGGTAGCATGGCCCTTGCACAGGACTCAGGTTCATTTCTCAGCACCAGTATCTGATTGTTCACAAGTGCCTGTGAAGGGTTCCAGGGCATCTGACTGTCAGTGCTCTCTTTTGGCCCCCAATGGCACCTGCACACACATGGTACACATTAACTCATACGGGCATACTCCCACATCCACCTCCCAACACACACACACATGCACATGATAGATAAATAGATGATAGATAGATAGATATTAGCTAGCTAGATCTTTTAAGAAACGATGGTGCGTTCTACAGAGGATATACTCAAAGTTGCAGATCCTGATTAGGCCCAGTGGGACCTGGTCCTGTGCCATGCTGTGTCACTAATTCTGCCATTCAGCAGTCCTGCTGGACCAAATGCTTTTCTGTGTACCACATTTAAGTGATAGTAGACTTGTTAGGATGTGCCCCATTGTCGTGGGGAAACATCAGTATAGATCTAAATATTCCTTCCTTTGCTTGTATACAGCTGTCCTTTGCAGATTTCTCTGTTCATTATGATTCCTAAAATAGGAGTTAACTCTTTTTAAGTTACTTTTGCTGAGTCAGTTGTTTCTTTTTTTTTGCTAATCTATTGTTTTTTCGTCTCTTCACTGTGTGCAGAGATGCATTTTTCCACAATGTGTTCACTTTTGTCAACTTATTCTTATTTTTAAAAAATTTTATCTTTGCACTCTTTCTTCTTAGCTTTGTACTCCATTTTCAAAGAAGGATTTTCTTCACTAAATTATTTTCAATGAGAGAAAATCCTGTTGCATTTGTCACCCTTTTGTGGTGATTGGTTTTAGAGGTACATCCCTTTGCCCTCTCTTTGATTGGCACCTCCAGATATGCTAACCAGGAGACCTGTGTACGCTCTTGCATATGGAATCACCCATTCTATCTTGGTTCTAATCCACAATGCATTCAGAAGGCATCTTAGCATTGCCAGTCACATTCTATGCTAACAGAAATCCTTCATCTCTGAGAAGATGCACTTTCCATTTTTATTTCCCAGTCTCTTTATTGATTACAGTTATAAATGGAAATGATGGGATGGATCTACATTATCATAGGAAACTTCAAATCTTGCCATGCATTTTAAAGAATTTAACCAATTCTGGCCAGAGCACATCTTTCCACTAATAATTATTCTTAGAGGGTTTTTATACAAATCTACCTCATGATTTCAAACCAACTTTAAAATATAAAAATAGCAATGTAGAACATTAACAAAAATAATTTGTCTTACCCCAGTAGCTTGGTACTCTGAAATGCCAGCTGAAAGACTTTCCCCTGTCCGTGGTTCCACTCTCCTCCTCCACTGTTTTTCTAGGATGGAAAGTTCTAGGCTGTCAGACAAATTATTGATCTTCATCAGAAGTTCATCCAATAGACTTGAAAATTCCTCCAGGTAATAAATCTGAAGGGAAAAAGATTAGTAAATGCAAACTGGAATGTCATGGTTTTCTTTTCCTGTCATTATCTGAACCATTTAATGATATTGACTTCAGAAAGTTTTCACCATGTTACAAAACATCCTGGACCCAGAAGTTACAAGACCTGGATGGTGGGTCTGTTTCTTTCTTTGTCTGGGTTCCTTTGTTGGTGGTGTGCATGCACTGCTTCATTCGTAAGTGTTACAGTTAATGATTCTTTGACAAAGAACCATTGAATGAATCCGAAAGCTATAATGGGCCCATGATGGGCAGTGAGCCCTGTCCAAACACACAGCACCATGACTGCTTCTGACAGGCTTCAGGACTGCACTGAGTGCTATGTAAACATCAGTCATGGATGACAGCTGAGAATTCACTGGGAAAAGACCTAGGTTTGGCTTGTTTGCATTAGTGTCTGGAGTGCCCA
Organism: Rhynchomys soricoides; assembly: GCA_019843965.1. Classification (NCBI taxonomy): domain Eukaryota; kingdom Metazoa; phylum Chordata; class Mammalia; order Rodentia; family Muridae; genus Rhynchomys; species Rhynchomys soricoides. The sequence continues at coordinate 12,717,157 of JADRCH010000051.1, forward strand.
ATCCAAAGCACTGAGGGCTCCATGGTTTGGGTGGAAATCTGGGTCTAATAGCAAGGGCCAAAAGCAAGTGACTAACCCAAGAAAAAAACACCAGAGACTCTACCTTTTCAACTCTATAAGGTGATTATCAGGATGTGGTGAGCAGAGGGTGAGCCTGCCAACCCTGTGAGTTCTCTAGTATTTCAAGGGAAGATTCTGTGAGACCCGCCAGGATTGAGAACTAATTTTGAGCCTTTGTAGTGACAGTTGAATCAGAGGCCCCACAGTGCTCTCATGGCAGAAAGCAAGCCTGCATGGTAGAGACATCAGCCTGAGTGTGCTACTGCTTACTGCTCCAAGGTCCTGAGCTTACATGGTCCGTAGCCACCTCAGTCTCTCCCATAGTTGTTGTTTCCAGCCTCAGAAGGGTGAGGACTTTATGCCATGTGTAAACAGTAACTTCTTTAAGTGTCACGAGAGGTTTTCTGTGAAAAGACTTTCTGTTTTGGAAAACAGTCAGGGAGGTAGCTCTCAACTGGAGGAGAGAAACAAATAAAAAAATTCTGTGTTAGAAAGCTATGACATGCTTTGTTGGTTTGATAAACTCTGATGTGGACATGATATCTGCTGCTGCTGCTGCTTAGCGACGTTTCAGCAATTGCCTGGTGAGACACGATCAGGAAAATGCCCCTCAGGTAGAACTGCAGATGGAGCTCTGCAGTGCAAATCCATCTTACTATGAAGCATGCTATTGTCTCAGTGTCGTTTCCTATACTATACAGGCTCTCAGCTCTAGTGTTGGGCCTGTGTCTGAGAGATGGGAAGGGGTCCGAGACCTGGCAGACTACTGTGTCCTCATATGTGCTATAAGATGAGGCAAACTGTGTCCTGGATATAGGTGCCTAGGTGATTTATTTCTTTACTACTGACTGAAACACAATTTAGTTCACATCCAATTTACTTTGAAGTATAGCTCAAACATGCAAAATTTTAGTCATTTAGAGTGTGTCTTCTTTGTGTGCCCCACAGAACTTCATGTGGAATTGTCCATTGAAATGAAGAAGCTGTGCTTACATGCCCTAGGAGCCAAAGCTTGCAAATTCACTGACCCAGAGTCTCCTTCCCCCTACTGCTGCTGAGCCATACCTTCTAGACATGGGGGTACCTCTCCCCTAGACCTTCCTTCCCTTTCTCTTGTGGATTTCCATCACTTGACTCAGCTATAGCCTGCAGGTGGGAGTATCCTACAGTGTAGGGAACTTCTATTCAGAAACACATCAAAACCATCTCTTAAAAATGTGTCATTGTCTCTCATAACTAACTTTATTCTGGATCATCGCTTGAATCTCTTCAATCCTTGGAAAAACTATGTGAGATGTGAAGAGCTAAGAGCATAGGCTGGTGGACACATATGTCTGCAGGTCTAAGGGTGACGATGAACCATAGAACTAATGTTAAAAAACCAAACAATCCAGGTGTAGTTCTTTAATCCCAACACTAGGGAGGCAGAGGCAGGCAGATCTCTGTGAGTTCAAGACTAGCCTGGTCTACAGAGTGAGTCCCAGGACAGCCAGGGCTATATAGATAAATCCTGTCTTGAAAAACCAAATCAAACCAAACCAAACTGGGTGTGGTTTGGTGATGTAGGGTTGTAATTCTAGCAAGAGACTTTGAGTTTCTAGGTTTTATTGGCTGGCCAGTATAGCTTACTTGGTGAGTTCTAGGCAAATAAGAGGCCTTATGTTTGAAAAAGACAGTGGCTGAGGAATGACACTCAAGGCTGTCTTCTGTCCTCTATACAAGTATTCTTTCTTTCTCTCTCTCTCTCTCTCTCTCTCTCTCTCTCTCTCTCTCTCTCACACACACACACACACACACACACACACACACACACACCTATACTTCTTATCCTATGCTAAAAATGGTTGGATGGAAAGAGAGTTAAATGAGTGGACCAGTGACTGTATCAATGGATAAACAGATAAATGCTGGGTAGCTAAGTAATGATACACAGTTGGCTGGGAGTGTAGGTGGTTAGGGTAGAGGAAGAAATGAAGGATGGATGGACGAAGAGAAAGAAGTGAGCAGGGAATGTGGACCATTGGGTGGACTTAAGAGCTCTGGCCTGAGTGTGTCAGGGTGTGAGCACATGCAGCTACTTCTAGTTTAACCTCTGCTAGTGAGACCATTGGCAGACCTTTAAGGAATGACGAATTTGATGTCACCGAAAAAGTATGAACCAATTCCTCTAACTTGTACTGAGCTTTACCATGTGCCAGAAACCACCCTGGGAAGGTCGAGTTCTTGGTATACCTGCTTGGAATGTGGCTAGAATTAAAAGGGAGACAGAAAGGACTATCTAGGACCATGACTTGGTGAGGCCTTCTTAGAGTTAAAGAGGAGAGCCAGTTGGCTGGGAAAGAGCCTTACAGAACATCATTTTTAAAAAAATGAGCAGGGGAGGTACACAGGGGAGGGATCCAGTAGAAGCAGCCTGAGCAGTTGGGAGTGAGAAGAGCTTTGGGTCAGCAGGTGGGGGTTGAGAAGGCAGTGTCCTGAGCAGGTGTGGTCTTGCTGGACTGTTCTCTGTGAAGGGAGATTGTGCCTAGCCCTTGCTGAGGGCAGATCAGGTAGATCCTGGAACGCTGTTCCCATGAGATCTTGCCAGGCAGCCTGGCCTTGTCTATATGAACAGAGACCATTTTGTCCTCATAACAGATGGAACCTTTACAAACTGTGACTTTAAAGTCCAGGATGCATCAACACATCTACGTACCATTCCGAAACCCAGAGTAGCCAGCAACAGAAAGAGGGTCCCATAGTAGCAATGCACAGCTCCGTGGTCAGACTCCAAACGATTGTGCCATGAGTCTTTTTGACTTCTTCCCAGAAACTGAAACAGTAACCCAGGAAATGCCTCTGCAGAGGTGCCACGTGACAGTGTCCCAGAGAAGAGCAGAAACCAGCACAAGTGGTAATAGGCAGCCAGCAATAGGGGCCCCACCAGCTGCAGGGAGAAAACCCCAGGACACTGACTCATCAACTCTCTTTAGGGAAGAGGGCTATATAGGGACTTCTAAACGATTTTAAGTCATTAAAAACTTGAAGAAAGGGGATTTATATGTGGCTCAAGCCTTCTGTGTTTGGACTCTCATTCCAAACAGGCCAGCCTCCATCAGGGCTGCCCCTCCCTGCTCTCTTTCTGTGTTTCTACCTGTATCTTCACCTTGCAAGCCACCCAGTAGCTCTGAAAGTTGCCTGTGCTCCCTCCTTGTTGTCAGAGCTCTTCCAGCCCCATGGCCTTATCCTTCCTCCACTAAAGCTTTGGAGACTACCTGATGACCAGGTCACAGTTAATATGCATGAGCTATTGTGGGCCTGTGATGGATGACCAGCTGTAATGAGGCTCACCCTTTCTGTCTGCTTTGGACGACAGTGACCTGTCCCTTTAGTCTTTGGCTATGAGCACCTTGTCTGTACACTAGACTTCTCCTATATGGGGCCACTACGACTATGATGGTCTCTTGCCCATGTGTCTAGTCCCCAGCAAGGGCTATGTAACGATAATAACTTAAGAAGAATCAGGAAAGGCACCTTAAAGGCAAACTGGTTCTGGTTAAGCTTGTGGTCTGCTTGTTAGAGACAGGGACTTGGATCTTAGTTGTGGTGTCCAGACTGTTTGACACTTTCTACTAAAACCAGCTCTGGGACTGACACACATTCTCAGGGGAATGACACACAGTCATTGTGCTATCTATCTCAGGTACCACTGGGTTCCATTTGTTTCCATGGCCCTGCATTTAGAATTCCTTGTCTCTTGTCTGGCACTTGAATACCCTTGGCTCTGAAGTGGTTTGGCACACATTTCCATGGGACTATGGAGGAAGAAAGTGCAGTCTAGGCTATAGTGGAACATGCCTGCTGACTCAGCGCTCTGAGGTGGAGGCAGGAACATTGGGAATTCAAGGCTATCCTTGGCTTTGTAGTGAGTTGAAGAACAGGCTAGGCTATGTATGACCTTGTGTTGAAAGGCAACAAAATGGGATGGCAACTCTGCCCAGTGAGTAAAGCCACTTGCTGCCCCTAAAATGGCAGGGCCACTGACAATGTCTTAAATGACCAGGCTCTGACCAGGTCAACAGAAGGACTGCTAGCAGATAGCCCATACAGCCAACTACCTGTGGCAATGGGGCATCTAGTTCTCTATTAACACACACCTATAACAGATCAGAGTCCCCATGCTAGCTCCCCACCTCCACTCTTCCCATGCACCTCATCTCCTCAACTCTAACTTCCAGGTTGCTCCGGCTTACGTGCTCCCTCCCACTGACCACCTTTAAAACTGTCAAGACTCTCCCTGCCTTTTGCTATTCTCTCAGATCTTCAAGAGATAGCCTTGGCAGTTTTGAATTTCTCCCAAATAAACTCTTCTTCCCACCCAGAGTGGTCTAGCTCAGTGGTTTTGCTGTGCCCTTGTTTATGCTGCCAAGCCTGATGACCTCATTGTGAGTCTCAGAACCCATATGATGGAAGAACAGAATGATGAGTCTTCTGACCTCTATGCACATGCCCTCCCAAATAAATAAATGAATGAATAAATAAATAAATAAAATAATTAAATAAACGTAAACTTTTTTTTTTTTTAAACATAAAAAGCAAAGCAGGCAAGCAAACAACACCAAAATACAATCTGTTAGTCTACATCTCAGCCACTCAAGATGAGGGGCCTGACTAGACCCTCCTGGCTCCCACAACACATCCATTCTGGATACCGCAAATACTGCTGCGTTAAGCAGCATTCATTATATCTTGGGTTTTTCTTAACACAAAGGCACTTTGATATAATGCTAAATGGTGTTAATAACAGTTTATCGTTAGATAAAGTCTACATAGAACTATATAATTTCTAAGGCAAGCCACCCTCCTAGATACACACAAGTCATTAGTTTGCTGGCAGGTTTATTAACTGGCCTCTGATGACATCTGTAAATTGAGTAGGAACAGCCTGGTTTACATGTAGCTTAGACTTTGATGTCTACTCTCTCTGCTCTCATTTGCTGACCTGCTCCTCTAAGCATAGGCCCCACCAGGTCTGGGGTCTATATTCTGTGGAACAGAAGACTTGTATGTACTTTGGCCCTTGTGGGCCTGTGTGAGTCCTGGGCCTCGAGAACAAGAACCTCCTCACAGTAGGTTCTTGACCAAGTGGTTCTCTCAGATATGATGCCAATGTTGTCTACCCCAGAGGTAGGAACATGTGCTGCACTATGCCTATGGGACTAGAGCCAACTCCTTTCAGAACTGGGACATGCTCAGAAGGACCAGTAACCAGGTACTTCCTCGGGGCCTTAAGCCATGTTCTATGCCTGATTTGGGCCTTCCTTCTCCAGTCAAAATTTTGGATCCATCTCTGGATGGAGATTTGCTCAGGCATTTCTAAGCACGCATGCCAACAGGCATACCCAAACTCATGGGTATATATGGCACCATATACCCATGATGCCCCTTTTGTCCTGAATGATGTTTACTTCTGTGTTCTATGGATGCTGTGTGTTTCCTCAAGTGAGGTAAAAAAATACAAAATGTGCTTTAGTGTGTGAGTGGAGAAGTCTCTGTGTGAAGGACTTGGGTGACATGTAGATGTAGAAGCAGCATGTGGCTCTCAAAGCACCTGAAAATTACAGTCCCAAGGCAATCCCATCTTCCCTCACAGCTCCTTGCTCCATCTTCTGATAAAACCACCATTGCTGACTGCAGCCCATTGTGATCATGGAGTGTGTTCACATACAGAGGTCCTCCACACCATCCCTGGCACTTACAGAGAGATTTGTAGGTGACCACAGGAAATAACTATAAAATGCTGTGGGAAAGCATAACACAAAGCCAGTGTTTAATAAACCATAGCTATTACTGTCACAGATGTAATTTGTTATACTGATATTCCTTATCTAAACCCCACCGCAATGAATTTGGTGGCTAGAATTTGCAATGGTGTGTGACCCCATGAGGAGTTTGCCATTCCCTAGCTGACCAGAGTAAGCCAAGGTATTGGTTGAGTAGGAAAGTCACTGGAGAAGGGGAGAAGATTCTTACCGCTGGCACCAAGACTCTGAAGAGAAGGGAACAGGTCACTGCTGAGAAGGGTGTCATGACACTTAGAGAGCTGAGGAGATGAACACACTTCAACATCCAGAGGAACAGGAGGATTCCCTGGAGGCATCGTGTCCTCTGAGAGAAGAACACAGCAGTTCAGTAAGTCCTGCCAATGATCATAAGGAGGAGTAGACACAGGCACACACCTGTGAGCTGTGCTGAAACACCCGTTCATTTAAGGAGCTGTTCGGACCACAGGTTTCCCAGGGCCCCGGGTCTCCCAGGGACACCAAGTGACAGTGTCTGCAGAGGAGATCAAGTCAGAAACAAGTTTCAGGACACATAAGATGTCTTCAGGAGGGCAGACTGGTAGAGACAGGCAGAGCAGGTCTGGCTGACTCCCCCTGAGGCTCAGTCTACTGTGTTGTAAGGGTTAGGGTCATGGCAGCAGGGTCAGGGTGCACCTCCCTCTTTCTGTCACACATCACCAGTGCTTTCCTTGAAGATATAACTAGATGGGTTCCCACATTATAGCTTTGGAATCTCTGGCTCAGAAAAACAGTGATGGGACGAAAGACGTACAGCAGGATGACCCAGGAGCACACTCAAGAGTCCAGGTTCATCACAGGTACTCACACCCCCTGGGTCCCTTGAAAGCTGTGCACCTGCCTAGTGCCGGGAGAAATGCTTTCTGTACATCGTCTGATCTCCCCTCCCAGCAGAAAGAAAGAAATGAATGCCAAATGCCCGAGTAAGCTAGAAAGTGACTGAGTGAGCAAAGAACCAAGGTTTCAGTGTGTTTGTAAGGACTGAGGCCCAGAGAAGTTGTGAGAGGTCGGTGGTCCCTTTGACTCAGTAAGATATAGGTGAGTTTGAGAGAAAAAACCCAGGCATGATTGACACCATAGCCAGTCCTGGAGAGGAGATAAAATGTGAGTCTGGGCAGAACTCCGTTTTCTGGTAGCTGTGATTTAACAGGTGAAATTAAGCAAGGAGATTTATTTTGCATTTTGTTTAGACCAACATATATAAAATAATATGCGCATTTAGTGCAAGTAGAAATGTTCGATTATTAAATTCATTAAATTATTAAATTTATTAAATTATTAAATTTATTAAATCCAACAAGTATTTTATAGTTATAACACATCTCAATTTGAGCTGCCCATACTTCTCTCTACTCTCAAGACGTCACTGGCCATGACATTGGACAGCACAGTTGTGACCTCCCTAGGGACTCCTTTCTTGTCTATCTCTGATTGGTAGGATACCAGAAAGCCTTTTGAACTGTTTCATTATCATATTTATTTATAGGATATATATCATGTGCCTAGAGGGATATGCATGTATATTCTTCTGCTCTCTCTCATCTTAGAAAACCCCTTAACTTTTGAAACATGCATTTAAAACTTGAGAGTGCATGGCCCACTTGTATGGTTCACTAAGAGCACAGACTGCAGCTCTGAGCTTGTCTGCTCTCAGGCAGTGACAGGGTGCTTTGCAGGCCCCTCATAAATCACAGCTTACTACTCAGGTACCTGGCTACAAGGTCAGAGGCCATTACCAGTGCTGCTTCTGAGTGGACTGTGATGCTCACACTCTTGGAGCATGGCTGGGGTCATTTGTTGTGTACATGGGACACCGTTACCTGTTTTACTACATAGTATATTACTTGATGGATAGATGTTTCTGTGAAATATGCTTGCACACCTGTGGTCCCTTCAAGACAGGAAGATACAGCTATGCTTGGGAAAACCAGAGACGATTGATATTTCAGTCAGCACTGGCTAGGTGAAATACAACGTGAGCTCTGGGCAGAACTGTTAATTTCATGGTGGCTGCAATTTAGCAGGTGAAAATAATCAGGGAAACTTACTTTGTGTTTTATCTAGACCAATATATGTAAAATAATACGTATATTCAGCATAAAATGGAAATTTGTATACCAAACTTCTTAACTCCATTACAGTTTGTCAAACTAAGCCTCATAGAGAGTTAGAGGTACCTAGATCTGATCAGTTTGAGCCGTACCCCAGGTATTGTTTGTGAAAATAAAAATTAGTTTCCTAGTGACCAGGACAAATAATGAAGGGCCAGAGAGTCGATGCGAGTGTCAGGCAGGACGAAGCTTGACCAGGACAGCTCTTACTCAAGAGCTAAGTGAAGGCTCAGCTGTAATAGAATCCCCAGGGAAGAGGAATTCATTTCATGCAAGTTTCTGGCAGCAGCAAACATGATCAGAAAGATAGCACACTGTGAGGAAAGAGGGTTATGAAAGGTGGACCCATTTAAGAGGCCCAGTGCTCACTGAGAGTGTGCGGACAGATTCCCATTTCTCCTCACTACATGACTAGAAGAGCTGCTCTGCCCACCTCAGGGAAGAAAGAATCCTTCCGAGTATTTCAGGAAAGCCAGTCAGTGGGCTTCCAACACAGGCAAGAAAACTGTAGGCTATGATAGCGTTAGAATCCAGGTGATGCATAGTTGTGACCCCAGGGCAGAGTAGACAGTGAGTGAGCTGAAACTCCCTGGCAGAAAAGAAATGCAGATGAATATAGACACACAGGAAAAGTAGAGCAGAATGCTTACCAGTGATGAGATAGTGAGGCCCCATGCTGGTGCTGGGGAACAGTAAGGAACAATCTAGTACACCTCCTTCCTAGCACTTCTGGCCTTTTGGTGTGTAAGAGAGAACCAAGTAATATTGTAGCACACACATCTCAGAGATGCAAAGTCCTTGTAATAAGGTCTTAGGATGGCTGGGAACAAAACATCCCAAGACAAAGAGAAGCCATTTGGAACAGCCTGAGCTCTGTTCCTGTCTGTCTTAAAACAGGGAGCCTTCAAACACCAAAGCCTATAGATCCCCTAGCCTATGGAACCCCAGGAAGCTGTTCTCAAGGTTTTCTCCCAACTGTGGATAATGCCTTGCTGGGGGAGGGGCTTTGCTGAGCCTTGGAAGATGGGCTTACTATGACTCCCCGTCTTCCATTGCCCTAGCTTCCTGCTTGATGAGTGTATTGATTTTTGTGATTGGCACACTAGATTCCTACAAGTTGTGGACATTACAATCCAAGATGTAGAAGTGTCAGGAATCCTCCTGCACCTGGTGCTTAACACAAGGATGACCTTTGCTGCTCTCTGTGCAGTGAGTCCCTGCTTGGATCAACAATGTGCACAAGGAATGTATTTCACAGTACCATGGGGGTGATGAGTAGGAAGGGGAGGAGCCAGGCTCAGTAAGGGAGTGCCAGCTGCTCATGATGTGAAGATGATGTCTACCTGGTTTGTACCTAGCCTTGGGACCCATGGGTGCCTATGGAGCTCAACACCTATGAGGATGAAGTATATAGTCTCAGGGCTTCCCTTGTGCAAGGGCTCCATTCCTCGGCTGGGGTAGGAGGGGCAGGACTGACTCATGAAGTCACAGCTCTAGTGACAACTACAGTGGGAAGATGATGTCTATTCTTGTTCTCCAGGAAGAAGCCCAGATTGTCCTCTGCTTGGGATACTCAAAGCACATCTTCCCCCAAGGCTGACGAGTCTCTGGTGCTTCCATAGCTTGGCCACTCTGGCTACAGGAAGGTCCTTCCACTCTCTGGGCCTTCAGTTTCCCCAGCTGTTATGGTTATGTCAGGAACACTCCTGTGTTTCTGCTCTAAGGTTTACCCAGAGTACAGATGGCGAGCCGGCAGAGGAGAAGATGGGTAGGTGTTGATATGACCTCTGAGGAGACAGGAACAACAGTGGTACCACTTGTCCAGGAAAGGAAGGCTGGTGCTGTGGTAGAGGAAGACCACCAGCCGTGTGCCCTCTAAGGCTCCCCACACAACAGAAAGGAGAGCTGAGGCCAGGGTGCTTCACATGAGGAGACAGAGGGAAGTTGGAGAGGAGGTGGAGCTGGGAACATTGCAGTTAGAGGGGAACAAGTCCCCTGTCTTTTGGGACTGTTCCAGGAAGAGCTTGCCCAGGGGGCAAGGGTATTCTAGGTACAGGATGGCTCTGGGACATTGACAGACCTCAAGGTATGTAGAAAAGAGCCTTAGAGAATCTGTGGGGTAGAGATACAGGGGCTTAGAGGGGGTATTTCTCTCTTTCATGATCCCTGAGTCTTTTCCTGGAGCCTCTGGGTCATCACTTATTGTAATTACCTCCATCTAAGACCATCACCAGCTGGAAAGAGGACAGATGATGTGTCTAAGCATGCTAGTGCCAGCCTCCTTACTGTAAAGGATGTTGACTGACACCTGCTTCTTTGTGCTGCTACAAGTCTATGAGTTCGGTCCCACACAGCAATTATGGATACCTAACCGTGGGCATGTGTGAGGTTCTCCAAATCTCACCACTCTCAGTGCCACTACCTGTGAGCTCACAGCAATATCATCCAACAGAACAAATTCACCCTGAACCCTCTTGTCCTTGTGTGACAGATGTCATAGAGCAGCATCAGTCATGGCCTCTTTCTGGGTAGCCCTGAGTCCTCTACTGTACCTGATTCCATGATACCATCAGGCTGACGTCCACAAACCTCTGATAAAATCCTTTGTGGAACTGGTCAATGATGTTCTCAGCAAGAGTAGCGAGGTGACCAGAGGCTGCACAGTAGGCCAGTGCTACTCCAACCATAGAGAGCTGCAAGACGGGAAGAAAGGTCCCCCAGTTGGCAGAGGGATGACTTGGCATCCCTGACACTCTCGTGACAAGTTGCCTCAAACATTAAGTCGGTGGTTGAGGAGATGACTCATTTGGTAAAGGGCAATTACAGGGCTGAATTCCATCTCCAGAACTGTGTAAAATTGTGGTCATGGTAGCACATGCCTAGAATCCCATGTGGGGAGACAGAGACAGGTTGATTCCTGGGCTCACCAGTCAGCTAGCCTAGTCTAATTAGTGATTTCCATGCCAGGGAGAAAAGCTGTCTTAAAAAGAAAGATGAATGCCTACTGAGAAATACAACCCAGGGTTGTCCTCTGGCCTTCACATATTTATGCACCAAAACACATATGAACACACACACACACACACACACACACACACACACACACACACATCACTGCCAACACCACCATCAGATGTCAAGGAAACCTGATTTCAAATGGCTTTTCTGCCTCTGCACTTCTGCGGGGGAGCCACAATGACAATGGAAGGAGTTAGGATTTACAAGACTTCCTTATAAAAGTACTTCTCCTTTCAGATAAAAATACTTTAGCATCATCGTTCTCCATAAAGACTACCTCGAAGAGGTTACCTCCAGCCAGTGTCTTGGTTTTCTCCAGTAGCTGAGGATGCCCTTGCTTGCCATCCTCCAGAGCTGGAAGCAGAGGTGGATCATGTTGAGTACCAGGAAGAGCAGCTGAGAGGAGACAGAAATAAGTGAGACAATAGAAAGTTCAGCTGGGTCATTTGTTCAAGGTCTAAACTTCTGGCTGGTGCCTCTGCCCAGCCAGTGGACATGGCACAAGCTTCTTTCTGTCTCGGCAGCATTTAATGTCAAACTAGCCCTGAAGTGGGCATCTGGGCAGCTTGATCTCACTTCACACTAAGCTCTCTCAGAGTTCTAACTCCATGTGAAGCCTCAAAACCTGCTATTGACTCTGCAGGCCTAGGAATAAGGCATTCGGGCATCCACTGCCACTGCTCGCTCACCGTGCCTGCCTTGTGCATTCTTCATGTCTCTGGGAGCTGTGTGCATTAGGCTTTTAGGTACACTCTCAATAAACTGCCAACATAATCAGAACCAAGCTGGCTCTGAGTCCTAAAGGAGGGTGTGAAAGGGTGGTATTGTGCCACATTGTGCCAGAGACTGCCTCTGTGTCACAGTGGGGACCACAGTGAAGTAGCAAGCATTTATAAGACTTCCTGATAAAAGTCTTTACCTTTCAGATAGAAATACTTTAGTGTTATTGTTCTCCATACCGAAGACTACCTCCAGTTAGTGTTTCTGTTTTCTCTGTAAGGTAGAGCCAAAGAAAAGGGCAGGGGAACTGACCTGGTTTGCTAAACTCTTAACATTTTGTCCAACATGACTTCACTGTTTTTTTTTTTTTTTTTTTTTTTTGGTGACTCCTGATATTTTAAGATAGTGCACCGAAATGCTAATTCGTTTGTTTTCTGACTGTTATTTATTTATTTATTTACTTACTTACTTTCGGTGCCTAAGGCACGAGCCTCTCCTATCCCAGACCCTTCTCAGTAGTCCACACCTCTGCTTCATACTTACCCTCCGCTCTAGTCTCAGCCTTGGCTATCTCTAACAGTCCCTAGACTTCTTTCCCTTCCTGAAGCCAAGCAGATTTCATTTGTGCAACCATCAGCGCATGTTTCCTTCCAAAAGGAACATGAAATGAGAAGATACAAACCCAGAGGCATACAGTGGAGGGTGGTTGCTGAGGCTTTTGACGGCCCAATGAAGATGTGAACTGCTGACACCTAGTGCTGTGGACTACGGGGGCTGATATCCTCAAACTAATATTTTGGTATCTCAAACCCCATGGTCTCTGTATTTGTAGGTAGGCCTTGATGGAAGTAGTTAAGGCAAAATGCAGGCATGAGGATGCTGCTGCTGCTATAATATTGGGGTTTATATACACACATTTGAGGCCAAAAGCACACAGGTACAGAAAAGGAGCCAGGCTATGTGACACAATGAGATAGTGACAGAGAGAAGGTGCCTTTCCATCATCCAGGGAGGGAGTTTTCACTATAGCCCAGCTCTCCTGGCACCTTGATCTTAGGCTTGTAGCTACTGGCTCTTTGGAAATGCCTGTTATTTAAGCCACCCAGCCATTGAGCACTACATGATCCCATTCACCTGAGGGGTATGTGGCTGTCCTATGGTGAATGTCTGAAATTTCAATAGTACCAAACCCTATTAATATTGTAACTTTCTTATAAATGCATAGATAGCTGTGATAAAGCTTAATTTCTACCTCTGGCATAATAACTGATTAACAGTAATAATCAATAATAAAATAGATCAGTTATAACGACACACTATAATTACACCACAATACACTACAAGGTTGTTTAAAATGTAGGCACTATCTACTTCTGGAACATTCCGTTCCATATTTTCAGATCATGGTTGACTATAGAAAGTTAAATGTTGGACAGTGAGGGGTGGCGGTATTTTGTTATGGTGGCTGAGGCTAAGACTCCACAGTGAATTTAGTACATTGTGCTGGTTGAGTAGTCGAGCTCATTTTGTATGTGACGGCTGGCTTCCTCACTGGGGATCTTCCTTGTCTCCAGCACTGCTCTCTATGACTCATATTGCATAAAAGGGGCATAACAATTGTAGAGGTGAACCAATGAAAGGGGCCCAGTCTCATACTGCGGAAGTATTTAGTCCAGGTGAATCTGGGGTTCCCTGTGTCCATCCAGGAGGCCTAGGGCAGGCGAACTCACCTCAGAAAGCATAAGAAGGTATTTTAGGGCTGAGTCACTGTAGAAAATGCCGAAGGACTCTACCAGGGATGAGGGGACAAGACCTCCTGTGGGGAGAAATTCTGCACCCAGAGTCACACTGGTGAAGAGTCGTGTTGGAAGGTTGTAGAGGGTGAAGTGCACAGATATGGCCCTGGTGCTGCGGTCCGTCCACCCGCTGGCCCTGAGGGCAGTCAGAGCTGCATGGGTTTCATGCCTGGAAAGCAGCCCAGGTTCAGAGGGAGGGCAGGCAACGAGGCTTGGGAGTCCCAGGGAAAATCTCATCTGTGGCACCATGTCCAAAACACCTGATGAGCCTTCATGGGGACAGGTGACCCCTAGCCTTCTGATTTGCACAGGCAGGCGTCCTATGTGTCAAGAATCCCCACCAGAAGCCCACTGCCCCTCGTTCCCTCCTCTTCTCTTTCCTGCACCAGCAAGGATATTATTTCAGCCAACACTTGGCTTCTACCCCTCATGTATGCCCTGTGAGGAAGAGATACCCAGCATCCCTCCCCAAGGGCTCACACTGGACTTTTCGCAAGGATTGAAAGAAACCACATTTTACTAATTCATATTTAGTAGCAAATAATGCCTATTTTAAAATTTTCTGGGCACACTACTATAACTCTCAGATTGACTCCTATGCAAAGCCTCATTCTATAAAGAAGGCTGCCCCATGAACGGGGCCTGGGCATGCCGTGGAACTGCAAGGGTACCTGCCTACAGGCTGGGCTACAGGAAGCATGGTATATACATGCTGTATCCATACACACTGGAAGATCCAGCCCTCATTTGCTCACTGCAGCTCCAGGCAGCTTCTGTAGTCCTTGAGGAGTCAGGGGAGGAGTCAAGGCCATGTGAGGACCCTGCTTGGCATGCCGTAAGAAAAGGAGAAAGATTCACTTGACCCCATGACTGCAGGCTTTGGCAGCTACTTTTCAAGTGTTCCATTCCGATCTCCTCTATGCACATGGGTCTGAACACTGAGTTGAGTTCCTCCACACCATTTCTCTGAACCAGCAGCACTGCTCAATCCTTAGCAATGCTGGCCCTTTTCGACTTGCCTGGAAGCTGAGCCTGTAGAAGCTATGCTTTACCTAGCTGCATGGGGCCTGAGAGCCACACTTACTGATGCTCACTGACCTTGTTCTTCCTAGGCTATGCATGCAGCTCTCTTTCTTCACACCACAAGTCTCAGGACCACAAGGAGTCACATTCCGTTTCTCAAGGTCAAGGTCACGACTCTGCAGAGGGAGTACGTCTTCCACAAGCTCTGAGAATGGCCTGGGAGGCTGGAGTACAAACCATCAATTAAGGAACCTAATCAATCCATGTCCCCAAGTCCATCTGTATGGTGGGGCTCCCAAGATCTGTCCATACACAGAACAATCCAATGTGATCAGGGACCCAGCTACTCTCATGGACCATTCTGCAGCCTACTTCATGATTTCTGGGTTCTATCTCAAACTAGAAGGATTTAGGCTAAGCCTGCTGAAGGCTACAGCTGAGGAGTTAGGTAGGCAGGGCTGGACAATCTGCGGAACATTGCACTAAGCACTGAGGAATAATGTTGACTCAGGGTACCTCTCCCCATTGGAAAATAATACAAGAATATCTTTGTTTCAGATTTCCAGAAGAAAGAGCCTTCTTTTGCTTAGAATACCAATTCTAGAAGTGACGAGAACAGTCCTGGGACAGAATGCAGAGGGTGCAGGAGGGTGCTTGGACAGGACAGAAGCAAGGTAGGCCCTGGCACCTGGCAACCTCACACCACCACCTCCCAGCTGTCTGAGGAGCTTAATTGATCTCCTGGGTCCTTTCCCTGAGTTTCCCAGTGTGCTTACCGTGCATGCAGTGCCAGCAGAAACCTTCAGCTGCTTGATCACTGGGGGGCCTATCAGGTGGCACTGCCCTCCCAGAGCTCCAGGCTGAAAGAGGAAGAGAGTCAACAGGTAAGAGCTGTGAACTTCAACTGCCACCTGCAAAGCATCGCTGACAAAGCTGGGGATGCACAGGGCACTGCATCTGTGGAATCAGAGGTTCATTCCCCTGACGACTCTGAGGATGCAACCAGCACTCCCATCCCAGCCTCCTCTTTGGAGAAGGAAAGCATTCAGATGCCTTCCCCTTGAAGTCCACATCATATGAATGACCCCGGTGCCTCTATAACTCATGGAATACAACAAAAGAAAACAAACTGGGACAATGGTTCAGGAATAGAAGACAAAGATCTTATAGTTTTCAAAAGAGGAAAGAAAGTGAAAACTGACTAAGGCATTGGATAATACAAACTTTGGACCAACCTTGTCTTTTTCTGGAAGCTTCCCCAATGATGCTGCCTTAGCTGTTGGCTCCTCTTCTGCTCTGGGGACTCCTGAGCTTCTGACATGCTAGCAGCAAGCTAGATTCTTCCTCAGTCTGGCCCTGAACCCCTGTTTAAGTGTCTAGGTCCTGCTTGAACTGGCAAGCACTGACTAGAGGATGTGCATGGCTTAACACAGACTCCAGGCAAGAAGAATGACAGGTTTCATTGCCTGCCATGGCGCCATGGAGCAGCCCCTACACGGACTACACTGTGGCTTCTCCTCACTGCCGTATAGCATCAGACAGATAGGAAAGGAACGCACCTGAGCCCCCCAAGCTTCAGCTGAGGTTCTTTCTGGATGCAGCCCATCTAGCAAGGTGCTCAGCATCCAGTCCCACCAGTCTTCGGTGCTGCTGAGGTCCCCCAAGGAGTGATTGGCATTTCTTAATTCAAGAACAAAACAAAAAAGTGTACATGAATTTCTAAGAACGATTCCAAGCGAGAGGGAAAAGTTGCCATTTTTTTCCACCCCCACATCTGTGGGAATTAAGCCAAAGCAATCTGCAAGATGAAGGCCAATTCCAGAATTCACTTTGCTCTTCAGTGGCAGAGGGAAGAGAAACAGTTGGAAACAACATTCATTCATTCACTCAACAAACGTTACTGGGCAAATACTAAGCAACAGGCACTCTTGTAGACACTGGGAAAACACGATCAGACCCTTGTCCTTCTTGGGGAAACAAAGTGTATAGATAGATGTATATGCAGCCTACAATAACAGTTAAAACTGATGATCTTTTAACGCTACCGTGGTAAAAATTTTACCCACCAACACTTCGGTTTTTCCCTTTCAGTACAATATCCAACTCCATGAGATGTTCAACACCTGATTACAAAGTAGGCGTTGCCTTAGATCACCAACTGCGTGTGGATGGAATGTCCTGAGCACTTTTGGTTAGGAATGTCCTGAGTACTTTTGGTTAGCTGAGCTTCAGAGTAGGCCACTTGAGCCAGTGCACAGCAGCCAGAAAGCCTGTGGCAGGCATCTCTTAATTTCATGTTCAGGGACATGAGGGTGTGAATTCACACCTCAGAAGCAGAATTCACATCTCAGAAGCTGGCAAGAGGATGCTTCATGCCAGACAGTCTCTGCCCAGGTACAGGGCAGGGACTCCTTAAGGACTGTAATACCTTACAATCATGTAAGGAAGACAATTTAATCAAAAAGGAACCAAGAGCAAGGAAAAGCCTTCAAATTATGTTAATAGAGAAACAAACACCCCCATCAGCAATTTATATACACTGAACGTACACATGTCCAAAATTTCCCTAATGTGTGAGCATTAGCTCAGGAGCTATTGAGCTGATTGGTTTTAGTCCCTTCTTCCTTTTTCCCTCCCTTCCTTCCTCCCTTCCTCTCTTCCTCTCCCTCCCTCTTTTATTTACCTCTCTCTCTCTCTCTCTCTCTCTCTCTCTCTCTCTCTCTCTCTCTC
>JADRCH010000051.1:12734464-12787688 GCA_019843965.1 Rhynchomys soricoides
CTCTCTCTCTCTCTCTCTCTCTCTCTCTCTCTCTCTCTCTCTCTCTCTCTCTCTGTGATATGTGTGCAGGTAACTACAAAGACCAAAAGAGAGAACTGGATCTCCGGCAGCTGGAGTTGCAGGCAGGTAATTGTGAGCTGCTGGGCCTGGGTGCTGGGAACTGAACTTGGGTCCTCTGGAAGAGCACGACACACTCTTAACCGCAGAGCTTCTGAGCCCCAATTCCCTTTCCTTGAGTAGAGTTTGTCGCCTACCCATCCACATATGTGTATTGTTGTTGTTTTGGAGCCTAATCTATGCAGGCCTTCTACTGGCTGCTCGTTCTCCATTCCATACTTATCGAAAACTTGGCCAAACGTCTTGGCAAATCCCGAGCAAGTGGGAGAATGGCAAGGGATCTCTAGAGGCAGCGATGGAGAAACAGAGCATTTCCCAGAAAGGAAGCAGAGTCAGCACGGGGGTACAAATAAAGATGGTAAAACCCCTAAACTATTCGTAGCCCTGGGAGAAAGCACTGTAGGATGGAAGGGAGGGAGGCAGAGAGGAATATTGACAGATAAGCTGACTGCACACCTGCCACTAAGTAAGGCCCATATCTGTTTGAAAAAACAAACTAGCGTATGTTCAGTATCCATACTGAGTTCCCACAACCCTTAAAATTGTTTTTAAAAATTTATTTATTTATTACATGTTGGAGCATCTTCTGGATAGATGCCCAGGAGTGGTCTAGCTGGGTCCTCAGGTAGTATTATGTCCAATTTTCTGAGGGTCCACCAAACTGATTTCCAGAGTGGATGTACCAGCTTGCAATCCCACCAGCAATGGAGGAGTGTTCCCCTTTCTCCACATCCTCGCCAGCATCTGCTGTTACCTGAGTTTTTGATCTTAGCCATTCTGACTGGTGTGAAGTGGAATCTCAAGGTTGTTAATGATTTGCATTTCCCTGATGACTAAGGATGTTAGACATTTCTTTAGTTGCTTCAAGTTTCCTCAGTTGAGAATTCTCCATTTAGATCTGTTCCCCATTTTTTTGATAAGGTTATTTGGTTCTCTGGAATCTAACTTCTTGAGTTCTTTGTATATATTGGATATTAGCCCTCTATTGGATGTAGGATTGGTAAAGACCTTTTCCCAATCTGTTAGTTGATGTTTTGTCCTATTGACAGTGTCCTTTGCCTTACAGAAGCTTTGCAATTTTGTGAGGTCCCATTTGTTGATTCTTGATCTTAGAGCATAAGCCATTGGTGTTCTGTTCAGGAACTTTCCCCCTGGGCCCATGTTGGAGACTTTTCCCCACTTTCTCTTCTATTAGATTCAGTGTATCTGGTTTTATGTGGAGGTCCTTGATCCACTTTGACTTGAGCTTTGTACAGGGAGATAGAAATTGATCAATTTGGATTCTTCTACATGTTGACTGCCAGTTGAACCAGCACCATTTGCTGAAAATGCTGTCTTTTTTTTCCACTGGATGATTTTAGCTCCTTTGTCAAAGATCAAGGACACATGCTCCACTATGTTCATAGCAGCCTAACTTATAATAGCCAGAAGCTGGAAACAACCCAGATGTCCCTCAACAGAGGAATGGATACAGAAAATGTGGTACATTTACACAATGGAATACTACTCAGCTATTAAAAATGACTTCATGAAATTCACAGGCAAATGGATGGAACTTGAAAATATCATCCTGAGTGAGGTAACTCAGTCAAAAAAGAACAAACATGGTATGTACTCACTGATAAGTGGATATTAGCCCAAAAGTTCGAAATACCCAAGATTCACTTCACAGCAACCATTATACTAAGCGTGGGGTCCCAGATGGAGGACTTGGAGAAGGGACTGAAGGAGCTGAGGGAGTTTGCAGCCCCATGGAGGAAGCAACAGTGGCAACTGGCCAGATCCCCTGGTGCTCTCAGATACTGGACCACCAACCAAAGAATACACATGGAGGGACCCATGATGCTGGCCACATATGTGGCACAGGAGGGCCTTGTTGGCCATCAGTGGGAGGAGAGGCCCTTGGGCCTGAGGGTGTTAGATGCCCCAGTATAGGGGAATGCCAGGGAGGAAAGACGGGAGTGGGTGGCTGGGAGAGGGAATACCTTCATAAAGGCAGGGAGAGGGGGGAGGGTTTAGGGGGTTTCCAAAAGGGGAGACCTGGAAAGAGGAAAACATTTGAAATGTAAATAAAGTATCAAAAAAATCTTTTAAAAAATTAAAAAAAATTACTTATTTGTATGTGTATGGGTGTTTTCCTTGCATGCATGTCTGTGAATCACATGTATGCCTGGTACCTTGAAAGGCCAGAAGGGGACATTGGGACTACAGTTAAAAAACCACTATGAGCAGCTATATAGGTGTAAGAACCAGAACCAGAATTTTCTGAAGGAGCAGCCAGTATCCTTAACCACTGAGCCCTCCCTCCACATCCCCATCATAGTTTTTGAGGCGCGGGGGCATCAACACCAAGATGTCTTTGCCTACATTAAGCATGTGATGTCCCACTGAACTGCACCTAGCCTAAGCTTGCATAATTTAGAGAAATGTTATCACTTGTCCTACTTGCTTCCCATTGGGACTACATTAATGAACCTGTTGAGAAACCCTTGCTGTGACCCAGAGCTCACCCCTCCTCAAAGGACCTACCCTACTCCTTCCTGGCACACTGGAGAGCAAGAGGTGAACCAAAGCATCCACGAACAAACAGCCTGGTCCCATGTGTACTATTTACAGCAATTCTATCAAGTGGGCCCATAGCTCCAGTCCAGCGAGAAGAAAGAGCACTAGTGGTCATTTCTGAAGGGCACTGGGATGGAGCTGGGCTTCTGCCCCATCTTTAGGTACTGGTCCCTCACTTGTGATTTAGTTTTGTTGATTTGGGAGTTCATGAAGACTTTGCGTTCAGAAGTATTTCAAATACAAATTAAATGGGACACAATCTGACATTAGAGTAATTTTTTTTAAAGACAAAAAAATCTAGAATCTCATCCTGCTAACTTTCTAGAGGATGCTGTGACAGCCAGGAGCAGAGGTCTGCCAGCCACAGGGAACCAAGAGAGCCCCCCTCCCCCCCTGGATTCCATCGGATTCACTTTTCCTAGGCTTGCCCTGCCCAAAGATGCTACAAATAACAGCCTCTCAGGATTTGTTGGGTTTTAGGATTAGGTACTGGGGAGATGGGTGAGGCAGAGAGGGTCCACTTTAAACATTCCATTTTGAACCATGATATATAAATATAGCCCTGCCTTGTGTCCAGAGCTACAAGAGGCAGTGAGGTTTCTATCCTTGTGGGAAACATGAGGGCTCTAAGCCCACCTGGGTCAACATTTGGGAGGGTTACCTGAGTGTTCCAGATTCAAGAGCACAGGATTTTACAGATGTTATCTCAGCTGGAATAGTTGACAACCAAGAGGCATATGAGAAATGTCAAAGAAAAAGGAATTCATGAAATGTGAGATAAAAATAAACTAGCCAAATCAGTGGGTTTTGTGTTTTGATTTCCATGTCTGAAAAAAAAAATAAAAAAATAAAAAAAAGAAAAGAAAAGAAAAGAAAAGAAAAAGAAAAAGAAAAAGAAAAAAAAGAAGGCCCCACACGGTCTCTTTGTTTTGCTCACAGTGCCCCCTCCTGGCATACCTGTTCATACAAAAGAACTAAGTTGTCAAAGTAGAAGCTAACTGTGGCTTTGTCAAATGGGGCTCAGAAACTCCCATGAGGTTTCTCTAGAGCTGCAGCAGTCCTGGGAATACTGAGCCGGTGGCAAGTTCAAGCATTGGGGCTTCCAGGCAGTACCTTGTTAAAGAGCAATAAGATGAGAGTAAAGGGAATGACATCTGTGTGTCACCATCTAGCAGGGTGTCAGTGTTCCTCTGTCTCACAGAGTCTAAAAATATGTCCTTAAATCAAAAAGGTGAAATGGATTTTACTAATGTCCTCTCCTGCCAAAAATGGAATAAATATATTTACATAAAGCCAAATGAGAATCAAAGACAACACATTCATAAAAATGGTACAGAAATGAGTATTAAAATATTCCTTACAGAAGAGAAAGGAAACCCCAGAATGTATTGCTATACTCTGTCACTAGAAAGTAAGCAATAATAATTCATATTGCTAGAGTCAAACTGCCTAGAAGAAACTGCCCAGTTGGTAACTTTCACTGACAAAAGAATATTCTACTAAGTGTATCCACTCGTCTTCTTGGGCATCCTAATCTCAGAGGTGTCAAGACTGCAAAAAGGTACCCATGTGTCAGATGCATGGGAGTGTGCCTCTGCCTTAAACTGTTCCCTTGGTCAATGTTTCTCTATGATGCAAATTTGTTGCAGTTAAAAGTAGGAAAAAAGCCAATGAACACTTGCGATGTGGTAGGGAGCTTGGCAGCGAAGCACACTTTGCAACTGGGTATCAGGAATCATGAATTGTGACTGTAGCCTTTGGTTGAAGAACATGGATGTTCTTCTGCTAAATAGATGGTGTGACCTTCTTGGGCCAAGAACTTCTTTCACTATTGACCCCAAATGAGATGCCAAGCACCTGCCCAAAGTCTTCAAATGGAGCCTTTCGTTTACATGGGTAATTAGACAGCCGTTCACAGACTTCATACACAGGCTGTGATGAAGACCTTTCTCTAGGCGAAATCTCCCTCCCCCACCTCCACCCCCACCCCAGAGCTGAGGACCAAACCGAGGGCCTTGCCACTGAGCTAAATCCCCAACTCCTCTAGGTGAAGTCTTGTAATGTTGAAATTGATAGGTGTGGGTAAAGCGTCTGTAGGACTCCCCCTCTGGAACGCAGTGAAGGAAATGGATTCTGGAACCCAGAACTTGATGTTGACTT
Organism: Rhynchomys soricoides; assembly: GCA_019843965.1. Lineage (NCBI taxonomy): Eukaryota > Metazoa > Chordata > Mammalia > Rodentia > Muridae > Rhynchomys > Rhynchomys soricoides. The sequence goes on from JADRCH010000051.1 coordinate 12,739,304, forward strand.
TGAGTATGGGTATAATGACCACAAATTAGTGTGACACTCCTCAGATCTTTAAGGTCCCCCCAAACCTCCTACCTTGTGAATGCTTTCCTGATGGCTTGATTGAGAGAATGCTCTCCTGGGCAGAATCTCCCATATGCTATAAACAAAAGCAGCAGTAGCATGGTACTGTGCATGGTCATGTCTCTGGGAAAAGAGGCTGGGAGTTAGTATCCTTGGAGATGCTGTGTGCGTACATACCCATTTCCCTCATGGCAAGTATTTTAGGGAGCAGGGCATCTATGTCCAGGTTGGGATGTATTCGTATAAATCATGAGATGGGTTAAACGCTGTGTCTATTCTTCACACTTTTAAAGGACTCCTTCCTAGTTTTCATTAGTTCTTTGAAAACTTCTTCACAGAAAGTACTTTGATCACACTCACCCCCTCACTCAGCTTCTAGGTCCACCCACCTTCCCTACTCATTCAATTTTGTCTTTATTGTTTTTTTCTTTTTAACCAATCAAGTATAATTTGTGCTGCCCTTATGCTCTGCAATGAGTGGCCTTCCACTGGAGCTTGGTCAACCTACCCTGGCCAGACCCTTAAGGAGAACTGACTCTCTTTCTCCCACCAGCTATCAACTGCCAACAGCTCCTTAGCTCAGGATGATTGCTTTTGTTCTTTTATGTTATCAATATCTGACTTTGCCAGCCCCATTTTGAGAAGCCTACTCATTTGTGCATCAAATTGTCTTAATGCTTTTGCCAATAAATCTGCTTGGACCTATTCACTGGCTGTTTCTGGGCTCTCTCTTCTGTTCCATTGATCTAGGTGTCTATTTCATTGGTCTGTGATTTTCTGTTCATGACAAAGACTACAGGATTTTGGTATTTCTGAGCTAGAATCTACGTTGCCCTTCCTCTCAAGCTATAAACAATTCTCTTCAAGGACAGCAGCAATGACAAAACTAGACAACCATGCAATTGCTTGTATGCCCCATCCTCAGCGAGTCATTAATCTGAAGGATGACAGATGCCTGATGTACACTGATATAGGCACTGGTTCATTCCCACTGGTTTCAGGCTACATTTCAATCTTTGAAGACTGTTTCTTAACTCTCCTGACTGTTTTATGCACTTCCCATTGAGGTCACACCACAGCAGCTGTGTCTTTTTCTGTGCCGAAGAGTGGAGTGTTGCATCCAACTAGACTTATGAAGGATAATGGCTCTTGATGCTTAATTTCACTATTAGTTACTTTACTAAATTCTCTCACTGCCTATTTGTTTGTCTGTTTATTTTATTTTTTTGTGGGACTTTCCCAGACTTTTACTAATGACATCTACAAAAGAGTTAGCTTGGTCCTCTTCTGAACCTGTTGTCTCTAGCAGTGTTCTCAGGTGTCCACCTTGGCATGGATACTGCCTATGGCTCTCTCAGTATGAGGCCTTGGCCTGGGGAGCTGGATTTCTCAGCTTTGCTCTGCTCAGCTCAGTAAGTGATGTGGATATCAGCTACCCAGTGCTCCAGATATTATATGCACCTGTGAACTGGGGTTGTGTGGCACCACCGTCCCTGGGGTGACTCCTCAGGAGCTCCTGATAACCCTGTTCTCAGATGCCCAGACACCTACAGTTCCCTTCATGTCCTGGTCTTGAGAAGTGCAGTGGGCACTACAGAGCACTGGCTACACAGTGCTTAGTGTTTAGTGTACCGTGTGTCTTCAAGGTGTAAGTGTGTGTGTGTGTGTGTGTGTGTGTGATTTAGGTTTGCTGTTTTGGTTCATGGTACCATCCCTGTTTGTATGGGCAGTCAGAACAAATTTAAAAGTCTTTGTCAGCACCTTATCTTTTCAGAATTCCTTTTTCACTCACTTTAAATTTGACATTGTGGGGGCTAGAGAGATGGCTCAGTGGTTAAGAGCTCTTGACTGCTCTTCCAGAGGTTTTCCTGAGTTCAATTCCAAGCACCCACATGGTGGCTCACAACCATCTGTAATGAGATCTGATACCATCTTCTGGTGTGTCTGAAGACAGCTACAGTGTACTCATATACATAAAATAAACAAATCTTTAAAAAAAAATTTTAACATTGGAATAATGCCATGGTTCTCTTCTTTGGAAAAGAACCTGTCTCGGGACCTGTTCTTTACTTAAAGGAGAGCTGAGCATGTGCTGGTGATGAGAAGGAGTTTGAGGAAGTATTTTTATGAGAGGTGATAAACTGGAGGTGACACACACACTTTAACAACATCATTGGGGGAACATATCAGGAGCTTCTAGGTTCTTGATGGACTCAAGAAGTCTGGAATCTAGAATTCAGAACTGGGAGACGTTTGTTGACTAGTCCTTGCAGAAGGTTCCTCCTCCAGGAACTGCTATTCATATCTACCACAGATGGGCAGGGGAATGGGTACCACTGACAAAAAGAAGCATGGCTGAAGTCGAATTTGGAGAGGTTTGTCTCAGTATCATAGTTATTACGTTTGATGTTTTATCTAAACATTTGAAGTGGACTTTGTGTTGATCTCCAGAACATGTCTGTGTAAACTGTACTGTTGTCTTATTTTTAAATACTGGTCCCTGGGCTCAATCAATGCCTATGGAGAGATACAACATTTGCTTTTGGATTATCATAGCTCTGTGCATCCAGCAAGAGGAGCAGAATGCCAGGTCTGGTGCTGGGCACAATGTGATGCATGAGTCTGCATGGCTGAGGGAGCTGAGGGCAGAGCTCTGGGCCACAGATTACATCCAGGTGACAGAATGGTTTCCTTCTTCCAGTGCAGTGCCTCTGTCCCTCACCCTCTGGCATGGGCTGAGCCATGGGAAAGGATTTTCCCAAGTACAGGATGTCTTACCATTCCCTCTAAAAACGAAGGCAGGGCCAGAGGAAGCCCATTGTATTCTGGCCTACACCTACCTCAGGGCTGCCTGCATGAGGCTCTCTCTCCTCAGTCTCTCTCTGGTCACTCTGAACTTGGCCCTGGATGGTGTTTGAGCCCAGCGCAGGTGGCGTTCTCGTTGTCGGGCAGCCAAGACCTGTGATGGAAGAGGAACACCACGATACTGGAGTCAGCACTGGAGAAAGCGAGGCTTTCGGAGTCCCTGCCAACTCAAGAACTGTCATCATTTACTCTCTGCACTGCATTCAGGGGACAAAGAAGGACTTTGTTCAGTTAACACACACTGTGTTGTTGGGCAGGCAATGAGAGATCAAGTAGGCCAGTTTGAAATCTCTGCTATGTCCCAGGGCAGCTCCTTTGGCAAGGCTTGCATCTGGGCCTTTAGAAAGCATAGCTTCACAAGAGAGGCATGTTCACTGCTGCCCAGTCACAGGGACAACTGTCTTTCGTATTTGCATAGCAGTTCCTGTTAGAGACCTTTAAAGACTGGAAAACTGATTTTAAAGCAGTTTGTTTTAGCATGAATGATCTTTGTTTTGTTCGCCTTGTGTAATAAAAGCACTATTGCTTCTATGTTGTAGCTACATGTGTTCATGGGCAGGACTAACAGTAGCTAAGAGGCAAACCCATGGGAAATAGTCATTCATTCATTTCTCACTCATCTGCTTAGCCATTCTAGGCACATTCAGGGAGCAGCCTCTGGGCTCCTCAGTCCTTCCTCTCAGAGCTGCTGGACTTCTAAGAAATATAGAGCAAATGCTGTAAAATGAACCTTGGGGGATGGGCTTGTGGTTCAGATATGCCTTATGTGCTGAGGACTGTGCTGTAGCTGGGTGCATGGGAGACTCAGTAGGCAGAGCATCAGAACTTTAAGGTGATGGCAGACACAGGGTTGAAGAGTCATGCCTGATAAGGACTGAGCTCCTCAAAGGCTTTTCGGTTCTGAGATTAGAACCATGCTGATGGCCTCAGGGTTGGACCCAGTTGCTGACAGAGGAAGAGAACCTTGGAAGAGGGAAGCCTGCAGGTGTGTAGAGAATTGGTGTTAAGGATGGAGTCGAGAAGGCAGGAAACGGTGGGCCTACAGTTGGGCTGTGGGGATGGTTAATGCCTGTGTGGAAGTGAGGGAGGAGGGAGGCTGTACATTTCCTATGAGTGCATTGAAAAGCAAATGATCTAGAAGTTCTGAAACTATGGCCAGAAATTATATTTTTTATTAGCCTCTAGAGTCTTTCTTTTTCTTTTACAATTTTAAATTTGTTAATAACGCCTATTTATTTATTTAATGTGCATTGGTGTTTTGCCTGTCTGTATATCTGTGTGAGGGTGTCAGACTCTCCTGGAACTGGAGTTACAGACGGTTGTGAGCTGACATGTGGGTGTTGGGAATTAAACCATGGTCTTCTGGAAGAGCAGCCAGTTCTCTTAACTGCTGAGCCCTCTCTCCAGGTGCTAGTCTCTATGTTTTCAAGTGCACTCATTTCCTTGTGGTTCTGATATCACCGAGATTTGGGTAAATGTAAGGAAAAAAGCATAAGAAATTCACACACACACACACACACACACACACACACACACACACAGAGAGAGAGAGAGAGAGAGAGAGAGAGAGAGAGAGAGAGAGAGAGAGTATATAGGGCTCCAAAAGCACAGCCAAATTTGAACCAAGGTCTGAGTTCCCATCGTCATGGTGGGAACAGAGCAGTTCTGAACGCTCTCCCTTCTGCTCACCCTTTCGGCCTCCTCAGCACTGTCAGGACTATAGGAGATAGGAGGAAGAGGAATGCGGGTTCTGGAACGTTCCTCCAATTCCAAATCCAGATCCTTGGTCGCATCTTGTAAAGACTCAGTAAAAAACTCGCTGTCATGTTTCCGTTTCCAAGCAAAGGCCAGTGCTGCCAAACAGATCTGGAAGAGAGGTGCCGTTTGTGCCCCTCCCACAGAGCCATCTTCCTGGTCTTGCCATCGGGTGTTGTCTCACTTCAAAATAGATATTGGAAGCCACTGCCCTGAAATCCCCAGTACCTAGTCACCAGGTATGGCCTCCACCAAGAGACTTACTTAGGACCTCTAGGGACCAGATTCATAAACTGAAAATAGAAACAAAGTGTTTCATCTCTTTTGGGATTTTTAAAAATAAGGATTCTGAATACCAGGTTGAGGTGGAGCTTCTCAGCCCAGGGCCTGGCTCCCAGATGTTCTTATCACATTTAAGTCAAACTCTAAAGAGGAGACTCAAACAACCCAAAACAAAGTCCTATGATCCCTCTCCTCCCTGGCCCCATGTTGATGAAGGCACCTCCACCTCAGAGGGATTTCTTACCATGAGCGGCTGAGTGATGAATGCACAGCAGACCAGAGAAAGAAGCAGCAGCTGTAGCCACCACATACACTGTACTGGCACAAACCTGCCCAGGAGAGGGGTCTGTCATCAACTTCATGGGAGTAAGCTACTTACGAAGTCAGTTACAGCCAGAGGCAATGATGCCTTCACTGCTGGGAGACCTGGGGGGTACTTGAGGAGGGGATGTGGGATAGGCACCAGGTCTGTCTGCCTATCAAAGCAGAGGCCTTCCCTGCTGAGGGAACACCAACCTCCCTGAAAATTCTCAGAACCAACAGTAAGAGAGCCTGAGGTAGAGACAGGACAGATCACAGATGAGGAGTTGGCAGATGTAGATGATGGAACACTTCGATTTCATCCCCATGACTCTGGATTGTGCATGCCCAGTGTCCATCTTTTACAGATAAGTAAACTGAGGTATGAAGAAACTTCTAGTGCCTGTCCTGTCCTCACACAGTAGCCAGCAATGCAATTGGGAGAAGGAATATTATCAGGAAGGAAGGGCCTTGGGTGGCTACTCTTCTCATGGGTTAGGAACATGGTGTGGGCTTCTCCAGAGCCACAAGGGGGTGGCCCTCCAGTCTTCTGTGATGGCCCAAACTACACAGAAGCCAGATGAAGAGGGTTGAATAGGAAGGACTGGTTAGGATCTATGACATGTGCATAATAGCCAAGCTCAATGTTATACATTTTTCCCAAACAACATCAGACAACAAATGGATGCCTTTGGCCAGTATCGGAGATTTTCCTCTGATAAGCTTAGAGGCAGAATGCCTCCCTTTTTAATGCCCCCCTCCACTTTTTTGTTTCACACCCAGGACTCTGTCTAGATAGAGCTTCTGTTGAAGGCCAAGTGACCCTTTTGGGTTTGCACATGATTGATTCACCTTCAGAAGGGATGGAGTAAGGGAAAAAATAGTGACATTGGCAACTGAATGGGTTCCCGGAAACGCATGAGTCTCCTCACAGATCCTAGACATCTATCAAGCACCTGATGATCCCTAAAAACCTCAGTACTCACCTGTAGCTTAGGAATCCTGTCCCCAAACTACAGGCCAGGGAAGCTGACCCAGAGATGGCCCAGGCCACAGAGCTTGACCAGAGCAGACAGACCCTTGACTGCTGGGACCCAGGTTCTTCAAAACCACTGCTGGGAGCTAAGGAGAAGCAAGATGGAGAATGACAGGTTAGCAGACCTTGTCATACCCAACCACAATGTGATGGGAGCTTGTTACCTTGGTGGGGCCACAGGGTACCAGATATATGGTTACACATTATCTGAGATGTGTCTGTAATGAAGATCCAGAGAGGACAATAACCTTTGAATCAGTGGGCCGAGCAAAGCAGATAGCCCTCCACACGTGGGTGGGCCTCATTCAATCAGCAAAAGTCTAAACAGAACAAGTGGGCACAGAGGGAGCTCCTCATGATAATGATCCTTGTACTGGACACTGGTCTTTGCCTGCAGAGCAGAAGTAGCAGTGGGAAATGAAGACTATGGAGTTGGCTGATATAGTTGGGCCATGTGAACTCATAGACTGTCTCTACATATTCTGCATTGAACTTCTCATTTCTGTATTCTGACTTCAATGCCCATCTCTCTGCCCAGCATATGTAGCCAGGAATCTTTGGATAGCCTGCCAGTAGTGGTACTGCCTCAATAATCATGTCTAGCCGAGTGCTCATTTACACATAGACATGACCGTTTCCTTCTCCCCTAGTGTGTACCAGGCACAGTTGACCACTTGGTGACCACTGTCTATATAGTAGTGCCCACCTTCTGCCCAAAGCCTCTGTTGACTATTTGTCCACATTGCATGTGGCCTCACATTCCTACTGAGCCAGGTTCATCAGACCCTTCAATCCCAATGATCAGACCAGATGACAGTCATTTCCTAGGACCCAGGTTCCAGTGGGACTCACCCTGACCTATGGAATGGTCTTTCCTATTATCTCCCCTCCTTTTCCAGCTCAGTCATCATCTGACAGAATTTGAAGCTGGAGCTAACACTGTTTTTGCACAGAAAGAACTAGAACTTTAACTTTCAGAATCTTTAAAGTGGAGGGTCTCATAGTGTCTTTTAAAAAAGATTGTATCAAGCTTGTAAACCAGACTCACCAGGATTGGACTAAAGCCAAATGCTATGATTTTTAGATAGGCCTTCGTCCATACCCCATGCTTGGATTTTAGGGGAAACCAGACTGGTTAGTGTCATTTGGACCAAGTACATTCTGCTTGTGCTGCCTCTCCAGATGGGCACAGACCACTGATTTGTCAGCAGGAACATGGGCTACTCAGTACTGCCATAGGGTGATGTCACCTTGTGAACTGGGAGGAAAGTAGTGGCTCTTCTCTCTCAGAGCAAGATGTTTATCCCTGCAGGCCTCCTGTGGAAATGGTGAACAGACCACACCACTGCTGCTGGCTGTCATCCTCCAAGCTTGGTCAGTCCCAGGCAGGTCTGATGTGGGATGCTGAAGTTATGACAAGGTTAGGCCAGGTCAATGCCAATTTTTCTGCTGTGTCTGAAACACTAGTACCTGTTGTAGCCAGCTCTGAGGACAGGCATGGTCAGATGGGGTCAAGCCCAGGCCTCAGATGGCTTTTCAAGGATACCATCTTCTTCGTCTGGCCTAGCTCCCTTGTTCCTAACCTCCGATTCCATCTTCCTACCACGGGACTAATGCTGGTGGCCTCCAGGCAGCTCCAGGCAGTCAGACTGTTAGATTGCAAAGCCCACTAGAGGAAGAAAGGCTGGAGGGAGAGGGCTAGAGTGGGGCCTGAGAGTGCCTTACTTAGCAACAGGTACTGTGTGCTGTGAAGCAGAGGAAACCATTGCCTGGAGCATGGGAATCAGGATCCAGCTATTCACTGGATCCAACCATGGCCAGGCCACAGATACAGGAAGATGTCAGAGAAATCCAAACTTTAGCATCTGTAGTAGTTTGAATGAAAATGGCCCCATAGGCCCATAGTAAATGTCACTATCAGGAGGTGTGGCCTTTTTGGAGTAGGTGTGGTGTTGTTGGAGGAAGTGTGTCACTAGGGGTGGGCTTTGGGGTCTCAGATGCTTAAGCCAGGCCTAGTGTGTCTCACTCTCTTCCTGCTGCCTGTGGATCTCCTTATAGAGCTCTCAGCTCCTTCTCCAGCACCGTGTCTGCCTGGACACAACCATGCTTCCCACCATGACAATAATGGACTAAACTTCTGAATTGCAAGCCAGCCCTAGTTAAATAGGGCTGTTAGAAGAGTTATCATGGTCATGGTGTCCCTTCACAGCAATAGAAACCCTGACTAAGACAGCATCTTATGCTATAGAATTAGCAACTGTATGTCATGCAACTTACTGGTGAGGGCTGCCTCAAATCTGGTCTCCCATTGTGATAAGGGCCTGATGGGAAGAAAAAGCAAATGTAAGACTCTGAACTAGGCATAGTTGTGGTACTACAGGAGATGCTTCTCTCTTGTCCCCATCAGGGTGACCCTGAGAGACCAGGCAGGGCTGAGATGAGGACTCTTGATGTCGCCATCCTGATACGGGCCTAGACTAGCCCCCAACCACCCAGAGCCCCTCACCAGAAGCCACAGAGCCAGAGAAAATTGTGTGGCTGAAAAATTAAAAGAGCCATAAGAGGAAAGAGTGATGCACATGACCATACGAAGTTTGCAAAAGGTGATTAGTGAGGAACAGGATCCAGGAGAAGGGGTTTGCTCCCCACACAGCCATGTTTTCTTGTCATGGGATGACTGGCTACCATTCATATTATTTTGGAAATGGTGGTTATAAGATTATTATCTACAAGGGATGATGGTCCAAGAAAAAAAAGTGATTTTAAATATGTCTGGTGATATTTATTTTCAATGAACAAGACACACAGAAAGCGTTAACCCTGGAGTCAGCATAGCTTCTATTTTTAGTTTGCCATACCCTGAAGTGTCTCTGTCTTCACTCCTCTTAGAGGCCACTGTGGTGAAGCCCATAGATGCCCTCTGGCTTCCTGTAAAGCAAAGAGGTTGGCTGATAGGGGCATCTCACATGGGGGGGGGTCTCCTCAGAAGCCCAGGGCCACACAGCTGCCATACCTTGCTGTACCTGAAGAGCAGTGACAGGAACTGTGCAGCTGGCCAGGCCAGGAGGGTGCACAGCAGAGCCAGACTGAAGGATTCCAGAGTGATAGCTGTGGGACCCACATCCAAAAGGTGCTGCAATGGTTCAAATACATGGTAGTTATGTCCTTTGAGTCCAATGCGTTCAGAATTCCAAATGTGTTCAAAATGAGTATGAGTCCTGTTTAGCTAATAAAGCCCTTTCTCCCAGAAGCCTTGCCTATGCTATAGGGGTTGAGCAAGACAAAATGTGCTTTTCCTCCTAGACACATCTTGTGAGCCAAACAAATGCTTGCCAAACATCCACAAGATCTGTGCTCACAACAGATCCTATCCTGACAACAATCCCAAAGGAAGGTGCCAAGGGGTTCGGTATGCCTCCAGCAGAGGAGGAGATGGCATCCTGGATCAGACCCCTGAGACTCTCCCCACCAGGGAAGCCAAATTCCCCAGAGAGCATAGCAGGTCCCCACTTGTCACTTGATGACATTTCTTCACCATCATTTGTTTATTGTTATAAGTTTTACCAACACATTATGCTTTAAAATCCTGTGTATTTAAGTGTAATCATATCTGCTGCCACATAAAGAATTTTCCACGTCCTGTTGTTTGAGGATAGATGACAGAACTCAGCCTTGACACAGCTACTGTCATTGTATTGTCCAGCTGTCTGGAAGACCATGTGAATCTGGGGGCTGGCCCTATGAATGATCAAATTTATCATAGGAAACAATCTTGGGTTGGAGAGATGGCTCAATGAATGATTAAGAACACATATTACTCTTGCAGAAGATCCTAGTTCATTTCTTAACACCCACATCAGGCAGCTCATGAATAATCTGTCACTCCAGCCACAAGTGGTCTCTGGACACTACGGGTACCTCATTCATAAGTTCACATTCTTACCCTCCTTGTAACACATGTACACATAATAAAAATAATAAAAATAGACCTTCAAAAAAGATTAGCTTCTTTCCCCTCACCCTGAATATCATGTTGTATGGAACCCAGGGTGTGAATTCTCACAGGGAAGCAGTCTGTTGAAGACTTGCAGACCCTCCCAGCTTTGATTTCAGCCATGTTACTTGCTAGAGCATGTGAATCAGGATCCAGCTATTCACTGGATCCAACCATGGCCAGGCCACAGACACAGGAAGATGTCAGTGAAATCCAAACTTTAGCATCTGTAGTAGTTTAAATGAAAATGGCCCCATAGGCCCATAGTAAATGTCACTATCAGGAGGTGTGGCCTTTTTGGAGTAGGTGTGGTGTTGTTGGAGGAAGTGTGTCACTAGGGGTGGGATTTGGGGTCTCAGAAGCTCAAGCCAGTGTGTCTCACTTTCCTTCTGTTGACTATGGATCCACATGTAGAACCCTCAGATACCTTAGCACACTGCTAGATTGCTCCCGCTAGCTTAAGCCCTTCTCCAGGAGCTTTGAGTTTTGCTTGTTAAAAGAACAAACCATACGCTTGAGATTAGGAAGCTAAGGCTGGAAAATTGCTGCCTCGCACCTGTTCATGGCTTCCCTCAGTGACCAGGGCAGTGAGGCACGAGTAGACACACAGCAGGCAGAAGGACACGGCAAGCCGCTGTGTGTGTAGGTAGCTGCTGGATGGGGGCTGACTGTACAGTGAAAGCCAGATGTGGAAATCCTCCAGGTTCTCCGTGAACTTTGAATAGAAAAGCTGAAACAGAAACCACAGGTGTTTCCCCAGACCCAAACATGTTCAAGCTGAGTGAAGTCCTGACTCTAGAATGAGTCTCTAATCGTTTCTTGGCTTTCACTTTTCAGCTGGAAGCTGGGTACTTCCTGCCTATTGGGTTGGTGCAGGTAGATGCCTCACATGATAACTTGTTCTGTCTCCTTCCTCCCTATCCATTTCAGCAGTATCTCCCTGGGTCATACATTTGCCTCCTCCTGATGTTTCTGAAACTTTAGTACCAGCTAGCTCTCTGCTTCTCTCATGCTAGCTCACACAGACCTCCTGTCCTGGCTTACCACCATTTCTTTCCTTTATGCTCTCAAAGGACTGTCTAGATAGTCCCGTTCTCAGCATTTTCCCCAGAAACGCAGTCACATTTTATCTGGGCACCAGCTCTGCATGCACTGAGACCTGAGACTGAGCTGCCTTCTACTAAGTAGTCTTACAAGGTCGACTGCTCAGCAAGTCATAATATCTTGTGGAATTTCACTGGATTTAAAAAATCTCCATGACACTCAAATAATATTTGGTGTTAAGCATTCTATAAAAGAACTATTTATGGGCAGAACTGGTATTATGAATATAATCAGAATAATCCACACACACCAACAAAACAGGTTTAATTGACGGAGGATATATCTTTTGCATATATAAATTCCCAGGTGATCACTGATTTCAGGGGCCCAGTCATATGTGCTTATGGATGACGTAATCAGTCAGGTTAGGTTTCTCACTTAAAGTTCTCAAGCTCAATAGCTGGAGAAACAGCCACAGAGATGGTTATCCAGTCTCTGTGGACTGGATACACATGTTACAGTTATGAGGGACTTCCAGTTTATAGTGCTGAATTTTTTCTATATTCCATGGCTATTTGGAAATTATTGTTTCAAATTCATGTCGATTTATATTTAGCCATGCTTTATGCTAAATTAGGCAATATCAGATATTCCTCACTCCAGTGACAATGGAAAGAACAAGACCCAGTGCTCAGGAAATGTCAGGTAGACAAGATGGCTCAGAAGGTAAAAGAGCTTTCTGCCAAGCTTGATGATTTGAGTCCAATCCACAGGACCCATGTGAGGGAGGAGAGAACCAATCCTTGTAAGCTGTTATCTAACCTTTACATGTGGAGTATCACACACACACACACACACACACACACACATGAATAAAAATGTTATAAAAATTAAAAAAGAGAGAAATCTTTCTTCAGAAATACAAGTCTCAAAGAAGTAAGTGTCTCCTGTGACATTTTGCTGCAATGGAAATAAATGAAGAAAAACTGTGTCTGTGTAACAGGTAGCCTCAGCAAATAGCAGTGCACAGTAGGTCTTTAAGTTATCTAAAACAAAATTCAGGGAGAGATTTATTCTAAAACATTGAACATAAAGTGTGAATGTTTGCAAATGGGCTAGTGCCCATTAACAGAGAGTAAATGGGAATATTCAGGAAACAAAAGTTCACACTTGGTCTGTGAGGTGGTAGGCAATTTTGTCACCTATTGGGACTTATCTACCATCTGCCATTGCAGTCATGACATGTCTGTATTCTGTGACAGTGGAACTGTTTATGGCCCACGGGTTAACAAGTCTTTAATTTGGGACCTCTCAGATGCTACAGATCACCAGCAGCCAGAAGTTCTAGAAATTTATTATTGATGCAGATCAAAGAACTACATTATGGTAAAGACAATGAAGCTATTTCCTTCAGACTGAAATGTCCTCTCCTGGAGGAGAAGGACAGTGCTAAGACACAGGGAGCTCTCAAAACAAGAGCTTCACAAATATCCTCTCCAAGGTTAAGAAAACAGTAAAACAATTGCTATGGAGAGGCTGGGGGGCTGCCAGTAAGGCAGTGCTCCAGGGATGCTGCATTAGTGGTTTGCCACCCATGCTGGGGTAGCCTTTTTCGTGATGTAGCTTCTGTTGAGTCAACCACACCTTGTAAGTAATCTACAAACCAGTTGGCTACCAAGACAGGCTTGGATGGAATAATTTCTTTGATGTGTTGTCAGTTCCTATCTGGGTGAACAGAGTCTTCAGAAGTTACATGACATGACTATCTTGATAGTTAACTACCTTGAGTTGGGAAAGTTCAAATGACAACTTTAGAAAGAGAAGCAAAAGTGGGCACCAAAGAATACTCGCCATTCTGGTATGTCACGGGTCACTTGCATGGAGCCTACCTTCCAGAAACTGAGACCATGGCTCAGGCAGAGGAATTCTCGTAATACTCGGCCACCACATTTGCTCACAGCCAGCCAGCACTGAGCAGAGAAGAACCAGGCTTGTCCTGAGCATAGCTCCTTCACCATCACATGGCTGATGAACCAGCATGGGGAAGGTCCACTACTGTCGTGCCAGAGGCAGATCTTCTGGAGTGGACCCAATTGGTTAGGTGTGCTAGTGACACACAGAAATGTCTTATCAGCCATGTGTATTCAGTGCCTATAGAAACCTGAGCAACTCTGACACGGCCTTTAGGGACAGTGGGTTCCAATTGGCATTGTGACTGATAGGGGCACACAGACCTACAGGATCAACTCTAATGCCCCCTTTATCATCAGTTTACTTACCATAGATTCAGTTATTAAGAACAAATGAAAAATAAAAACAGAAAATTCTAGAAATAAACAATTCCTAAATTTTAATGTTTTATTGCACTGTGTTGTTAGAGATAATCTTGTGCTGTACCTCATTAATAACTCATATTCTATCTCAGGGTTGAATGTCAAAGGACAATCAAGTAGGTCCAGGGGTCAGTGATCTCCTTTCATTCTGGTATCTACTATGTGGCCTGGAACACATCTCTTAGAAAGGGAATAGCTATAACTTCAACTCACTCCACTCTCCATCTGTCCATGTTTGGTGGGAATTAGTCTGAAGTTAACTGTTACTATCTTCATAAAAACATGCTCCAAAAAATAAACATTATACATGAATTATAATAAATGTAAATTTTTTGTGAGGAAAAATGACTTTAGTGTTTTCATGTTTTCTAAGAATGTCAGGTATTTACACTTCTACCTTGATAAATCATCTCTCTTCCCATGACTCTCCATCTTTGTGATGCTATGCATCATTGCTCTTCCTAGTTTTGGGTGGTGGCACTAATCAATTTAATCAGGTTTTGACATTAAAAAACAATACTTATTCTAATAAACAAGCTTAGTAAGCTGACACTTTTTCCTGCCTTTATTCTCACCCCCATGCTTAGAAACCATGCTAATCTATACCAAAGAGTAGAAATATTTCATACATTAGGCATGCTTGTTATTCCAGCCCCCACATAGCAGAGGCAGGAGGATAGTTGCAAGTTCAAGGCCAGCCTGGTCTATATAGTGAATTTCAGACTTGCCATGGCTACATAGTGAGACCCTGCCTTAAAAAGACAAAAGCAAAACCAGAACCTTCTTAAAACTGTAAGTATGTGAGCCAGTGATCATTACCCTTTCTATGTTTCATCAGCAAGCTTTATCTTAGGGATGATGCTCAGAAAGCCAATGTTCCTAGAACAGTGTCTTTGTGATACCCCATTCTGACCATCCCTTTCCCCCAAACATGTGATTGCAGTAGTCATGATACCTCAGGATGAAGGTGTGCCTAGAATTCCTTCCAAACAAGGGCTTCTCTGGGCAGCAGAGTTCCTTGGTTTCTGAGCGTCCATTTTCACCACATAGAACAATGAAAACCTTAAGACAGAAGCACACATGAGAGCTGAGGGTGTGTCACAGAGGCTATGGGGTATTACCTGGCCTCACTTCAGCTCAGTAGCCCAGCTGTGAGGCCTGCATGGCTTGCAGAGCCTTCTCAGACCAGGGCTGACATCCTTCATGTAGAGTCTCCTTGACTAGCCAGTTCTTCATGAGCTTTTTCTGGAAGAGTGGGATCCCCTGTGGGATCCCTCAGCAAGGCAGGAGAACTCCATGGAGGGCAGCATCTCATACCCTCAGCATGCTGGCAGGAAACTGGGAGAGGCCTGCAGGACACCTGAGTGGGGGCAGGGCTGGTGGGTGAGGTACTGATGTCCACAAGGAACACTCTAGGATAACACACTGGGTTGTGCTTATTACTCTCCCTGGTATCTGTCATACAGGAATCTTCGGCTTGTGGTATAATTTTAATCTTCATTAAAAAGCATTAATCTCTTGTCATTGAATTTCTGCCCTAGTCCAAAGGAATCTTCTCTGAGTAGTTACTGAAATTTTTTTTTTATAAAATTACCTATCTGTTTTTAGACTTCTGGAATTAATTTTTTGTCTGTATCTAGTGTCAATTAAAGATTTAATATTGTTTTCTCTGGCAAGGTCTGTGATTGCTCTGAGACATTTTGCTGAATATCCTCTCTGGTCTATAAGATCTAGACACACACAGGGGTCATTTCTAAGGTATCTAGCTGTTCTCCAAGTCTCCTGGCCAAACCCCATAAGACAATGCACTGTGATGGCTCTTGCCTGGATGTCTGGGGGAGTCAACCCTGTTCTCTTTTAGATTGTTAGGCTTATTATTCTTCTGTACACTAGTGTTCCTTTCCACAAGAACTTTATAATCAATAAATCCTGTTCTGCAAGACATGTTTTCCTGAAATTATAGTTGGCTTCAGTGGCTTTAATCTCTTTATGTCTTAGGTTTGTTATTGTTGTTGTTGTTGTGTGTATGTATGTGTTTACAGTAAAACAGATAGTATGGTGGCTGGGTGTGGTCGCATGCCTTTAACCCCAGCACTTGGGAAGAAGAGGCAGGAGTATCTCTGAGTTTGAGGCCAGTCTGGCTTACAGAGCAAGTTCCAGGCTAGCTGGGGTTATATAGTGAGATCCTGTATCAACAAACAGATAAACAGTTCAGCAAAACAAAACCAAAAAAACCCTTTATCCCCAAAATGACTCAGGTGTGCTTTAAGGTCTTATAGACCAGAGAGGCTGTTCAAAAAAAAAAATGTCTGGGAACAATCATAGTTCTTGCAAAAGAAAGAAAAGCAAACTTCAATTAGACAAGTAATATGGATATAGGAATAGACCAATTCACATTATCATCCAGTCCTAAAGATTTATTACAAGGGAAAATTAGTTGTGTTAGCCATTACATAAAGATATCTATTTATTTAAGTCTTTTATTAATATTGAGCAAATTTTTTCCTTGTTGCTCCTATATATGTTACGTGAGTTCACCTTCAGGTTCTCGATGTTCTGTGACTAGTAGGAAGATCTTGCTTCCACTCATGTGCAATGAAAGTCACTGACTCCTGTGTGGAGGAGTGGTATGTTCATCCCGCCCCAATCATGAATCTAATAAGGCTGTCCAACTCACTGGGCCTAATCATTTTACATTGTTTTTGTACAAGCATATCAAGAACACATAGATCTATCTTCTGGCTTCTAGGGGAAGCCATACTCCCCTGCCTCTAGTTCTATGGTTTCCATAAAACAGACACGTTTTTTGGAGAAAAATGGAGTACGTATCAAGTACACATGCAGACTTCCATGTGTATTTGTAGGGGCACATTGCTAGCACATGCCCCGGAACCAGTTTGTCTCCGCCCCTGCAGACCTCTCTTCCATGGTTCACTTTGGCCTGGGTGATTCCCTGGGCCCCTAGGCTGGTCTCTGTCTTCCGTTCTTCCACCACTTCCTCCTTTCCTGCCACCTCATCGTTCATCTGCTTCTCTAGGGAACTCTGCCCTTAGTCTCAAACTCCCAACCTAGCCCTGTTCCCACTTAGCCCACAAGCTAGTCTAGGAACTTCTTGTTCCTTTCTTGCTAGATCCTTCTCTGGGTGGCCATGCATTCAGTGTTAACTCAGAGGAGTACAGTACAGTTCTCAAAATCTCAGAGACCCATTTAGAAGAAAACCATCTCCGAAGCTGCTTTTTACAGGAAGGCAGAAAGGGGAATGAGAGTCTTGGGGGCAGGAGGCGAGGGCCCTGCCCTTTGCCCTTACAAATATGCAGTACAACAAGGGATCATCTCATTGTCGAGTCATACTATCAGGCCCTCCATACCCTTAGACCTCACTAAATGCTTTGCTAGGAGCTCACATTACCTTTGAGGTAAATCTGGCCGGTGACCGGAAGCCAGTGTCAATGACTACTGCATACAGGTGGTGGCCAGGCGGTGTATCTTCTTCCAGAAAAATATAACCAGGCTTCTTTTTCTCATGACAATCTACACATCTGCTTTTGCTCACCAAAAATCCATAAAGAACCAAGAAAAACACACTGAAAATACTCGGAAGCAAGTTGTGTGGGTGACTGTAAACAAAGGAAGAGAAATTAAGGAAATTCCTCACTGGAACTGGCATTCAGGAAGACATATTAGCACTTCAAAAATTTACAAGCTTTCCTTGGTCATCATGGACATATTTTCCAAATGCCTCATACTGGTTGAGTAGAAGGAGATCAGAAAGCACAGAGTTGCCTGTGGCAAATGCCAGGCACCCCACAACCTACACTGAAGCCGCAAGGGGCCTGTGATGATCCAGCTGGGGTGGTAGAAAGCTGTACCCTGCTAGGTCCAATGAACTTAGACTGGGAAATTGGAAAAGAGTGCCAGGCCAGGGGGTATGGCTCAGTGGTAGAGCATATGGCCTAGCATATGTGAGGGAAAAAAAAAAATGGAAGAAGAGAAAGAAAGAAAGGAAGAAAGAAAGAAAGAAAGAAAATCCCTATGTGAGGAGGCATGCTTCCTAATACTGATGTGCCTTTCGGTTCTCCTCCTGCTGCCTCCAAGCAGAGCAAGACAGAAGCTCAAGATGTTCTAGTGTGCCTCTTCTACATAGCCATGTCCCCACAAGGGAGGCTGCTTGCTCTCCACCTGCGACTTAAACTCACCTGGTCCCACTGATGCACCAAGTCTGCCTGGGAGAGCAAGCACCCAGCCCCCTCCTCTCTGTAGACCCACAGAGAGTCACCCAAAAAGTCCCTCCAGCCGGAACCTTAGCATACCTGGGACTTGGGCTTTATCTGTATTTGACAAATTTCGGAGGGACTATGCTGTGTGGGAATGCTGTCTTCCTAGTCTCCTGCCTCATTACTCTGACTCTGCCTAAGAACTGGGGTATGCTCTTGATCCCCAGAGTTCGTTCTTCTTCTAGAGCAGAACCAGATCTAGTTCGCACTTTCTCTCAAGTGCACATCATGAGCTGACAGCCTCTGGTTCTGACCCACCCTTTTTTTTCCTCCCATTACGTCCTGGAACCTCCCAGATGTCACCAGTGCTTTGGGTGACTTTGGGTGCTACTTAGCCAAATGCCACACTCCTCCTTGTTTACTCACAAATAGCATTGGTGTTGCAGAAGCCAGGACTGGCACCATTGTACTCCACACCCTGAGAATTGGTTGCCTGGAAATCTTCCCTGGTGTAGCATTCTTTCTTAGTAACTAGTGATTTACTTGCTACGTGCGGTGGTTTGAAGGAAGATGGCTCTCAAAGGTTCATAAGAAGTGGCACTATTAGGAGGTGTGGCCCTGTTGGAGTAGGTGTGGCCTTGTTGGAGTAGGTGTGGCCTTGTTGGAGTAGGTGTGGCCTTGTTGGAGTAGGTGTGGCCTTGTTGGAGTAGGTGTGGCCTTATTGGATTAAGTGTGTTAGTAGGCGTGGGTTTTGAGGCTTCAAATGTTCCAGCCAGACCCAATGCTGCTCTCTCTTTCTGCTACCTGCAGATCTAGATGTAGAACTCTAGATGCAGACTAAGGTAGGATGAGTAAACTAACGCAGGCAAACTGAGGATCAATCTTTATTGCTGTGGATATTAAGTTGGTAATAATTGACCCAGCCTAGATTCAAATATAGCCAAGCTTAAAAGTTAGAAAGATATTGGCTTCCTGCTGTTCACAGTGTCTGTAAAGTATAAACAGTAATATAACACGCAAGACTAGCAGTCCTAATATCTGCGCTCCAGAAAATAAGCATGCTACATAAGTGTTAAGAATAAACTCAGCAGGGCACGGGCATCTCTTAAGTGGTCACATGGAACGAAGTTTTCCCTTAGAGAATGGAACTCACCTCTGAAACTCAGAAATGCTGCTCACTTCAAAAGTGGCATTCAGCGTTCTTCTTAGGATAGAGACAGGCGCAAGGTGATGGTAGCTAGCAGGGAAACGGAGAGAAGCTTAGTAATATTGGGTGGGTACAGGCGTTTGGGATGGGGCAGTGAGAAGCTGGGAGGAAAGAAGCACCAGTCGTTCCAACTTATGATGTTGGCCAGTTTGCCATGTCTTCATTTGTAACTGTCTCATGGACCACAGAGCCTCAAGCCTGGTACTAGGAGTCAGTTCCCAAGGGGACTGTCCTGAAATGTCAGTCATGGGGTACACTGCCTCCTACAGGCAGGCTCACCACAGCACATCCTTACATGAGAGTCAGGTTAGAGCGTCATGTGAACTGACTTTTGCTTAAGAACCTGTCCTGGTCTTACAGATATCCCATCATTCCTCAACCTGTCGTGACAACTACTGTAAACACTATTTGTTTAAAAACAAAGTTGCTTCCCCTTTATCGCCATGAAGATAGTTTCTGCATGTT
Organism: Rhynchomys soricoides; assembly: GCA_019843965.1. NCBI lineage: Eukaryota > Metazoa > Chordata > Mammalia > Rodentia > Muridae > Rhynchomys > Rhynchomys soricoides. The sequence continues at coordinate 12,758,859 of JADRCH010000051.1, forward strand.
CTTCTTTGTGACCCTGGCTCTTGGAGGGGAAAGCGTACTTTGTAGTAGAGAACAAAGAATTGTTTTCATGTATAATTTAACAGCAAAGAATGCTGAAACACTACAACATTATCAGTGACTTCCCATGGCACCACATTATTGTAAAGGGCTACTACAAAGCCACAGTAATAAAAACAACATGCCCCCCTCTCATATACACACGCGTGTACACACACACACACACACACACTTAAATTTGCAGGATAATGGCTGGAACTGGAAAATATTACATGCATGAGTTAAACCAGTCCCAGAAAACAAATGTCCTGTTCTCTTTCACATATGGATTCTAGCTTTAAATTTTTAGATTTCCATGTTTAGTTGGAGTAAGTGCCAGTAGAAGCCAGGAAGCAAGAGAGGAACCATGAGAGGCGGTGGCAGGAAGGTCTTGGGAGGGAAGCAAACACATATGAAAGTTGGGGAGGGAAGCCTGAGAGAAAACATTCAAATGGGGAGGGGAAGATGTAGGAAAAGGTGAGGGTTGGGTGAAGCAAAACGAAGAACTTACAAAAAGAAGTGGACAGTTGCTACTTTATAAACTGGGGAGATTCTAATAATAAACAGGTTGAGGTGAGGAACCCTGCACGAGTGTGCATGAGTGTGCAATGCTGGTTCTAAAAGTGCCAAGTGTGGTACACCTTCTCATGACTTATCGGCCAGGGAGTCCCCAGAAGCTCCCCAAACAATACAGACTCCTACCATTTATCTGGGTTATGCACCAGAACTAGATGGTAAAATCCTATTGCTGAGGATTTTTGAGGGGTTGGAGAGATGGCTCAGTGGTTAAAAGCACTGACTGTTCTTCCAGAGGTCCTGAGTTCAATTCCCAGCAACCACACGGTGGCTCACAACCATCTGTAATAGAATCTGATGCCCTCTTCTGGTGCGTCTGAGGACAGCTACAGTGTACTCATATAAGTAAAATAAATAAATCTTTCAAAAAAGTTTTTGATTAAACACACACACACACACACACACACACACACACACACACACACACACCATTTGAAGGCAGGAGGGGAACCAGGAATGAGAGGTGAACAGAGAGGGTAATGTGGGATTAGTATGATCAAGTGCTTTTTAAATGAATTAAAACTGGTCAACCCAGGAAAGGTAACAAATGGATGTAAATGTCACCAGCTCAGTACAACTTGAACAGGTTTGACCACTAATAGACAAATACAACACACAACTCCTTGTGGCTTCTCTCTTTTTAACAGGATAAGACCTTCTATATTAGTAATTATTGAATTTCTACGCTGTTGAGAAGGTAAGGGCAGCACAAATGAATGGACTAAAGCAAGCAATCATAAGATTGTTAAATCTATGCCTAGATGATAAATAATGTTTAGTATAGTGATATGACCTCAATATCTCAAAGTGGCCAGGAAGGCTGCCTACCTATATCCATACAGAGACTTCTCTTTCCAGGTGAAGCTAACTTTCAAACCATGCCCTTGGATGGAGAATCCTCTGCACATGAGGGAATGGGGTGACAGGGATTGTAACAGTAGAGAATTCACCTGCCTGAGTACAAAATGCACAGTCACAGGATGCCAGAGCATCTATGCAAAGACATCTGGTGAGCTCATGTGCCACTCATCTGCCAACTTATTTCTTAGTGGGCACTGACTACCTGCAACATGCTAGGCATTACAGGTGGCTCAGGCCAGAGGCCCAGCAGATACCTGCACCTTTCCTTGGAAGCCACAAGACTGGCATGCAGACAGGTGTAGCAGGCACATTCTGCTAGGCTAGCATCTATCAAGATTGCTCAACTTTCATGAGAGGACATCGCCCATGGAAGACCCTAGTGATTGGCACAAATAGAGAACAATAGGGAGTCAGTTGTTAAAATTCCAGGCATTCCCCCAGCAGTAGTGTACCTGTACCTGCAGTTGACTTTTTCAGGAGAAGTTCCTTGCTCTGGACAGGGACCTTCAGATCTCCACTCTGTCTTATCCCAAAACACACATTGGATCCACTGGAAATGCACTGTATAGTTTACAGCCCCAGCAAGGTATTTATTTGGAGGTTTCCTGTCATAATCAGCATCTAATAGGGATAAATATCCCACATTGGCTCCTAGGGGGGAAAAAAACTATCAATAAACATGTGAACTTTGCAAGGGGCATACTTCATCCCCAATGTAAATGGAAGGGCAGCTGGGGACAGAGAGACAAAGAGGGAAGGATTGAAAGGTGCATCATATTCTGGCCATTTCCCACTTTGGAGAATTTACAATGAATTAAACGCATCCAGACTTTCATTTGTGAGTGACAGAGTGCCTGGGAGAAAAATAGTGTTTCCAGTGCCACCATGTTCTAAGTCCTTCCTAACATCCCAAAGGGGTCATCGCACCTTGGTGACCCCCGGAGTGAATGGAGACAGATTAGCTCCTCTGTAGCTACCATTCAAGCCTCTTCTGCTTCTTCTCAGACCATTAGCCACTCTGTCAAACACTATGCTTCTGGAGACAATACACAGATTGGGTTTAGCCAATCATCTCTTGATAAGTTTGATGTTTAAAAAGTAAAAGCACTTAACTTCCACTTATGTGATGTTTTCTCCTGAGATTTTTAAATAAATAGTTTGGAAACAGAGATCACTTGTTTGCAAAACTATGGAATTGTTAGGGGGATGGCAAGTGGGTAAGAGTGCTTGCCGTGCAAGCACCAGGTCATGAGTTCAAATCCCCAGAACCTGCATAAAATGTTTGATGGGGTCATGCATTTGCTTGCAATCTAGTGCTGTGGTGAGTGGAGACAAGATGCTTACTGGCATTTGCTGGCTACCGGTCTAGTCTCAGGTTCACAGAGAAGCCTTGTCGCAAGGGAATAGGGTGGAGAGGGATAGAGCAGGGTATTAGACACCTTTCTCTTTCTTTGTACATATGCAGATTTGCACACCTGCCCACATATGTGTGTATAAACCACATACAACATAAACTTACACACACATTCTCACAATAAATAAATAAATATATAAAAAATAACATTTGGACCATTCTTCATACAATATGCAATAATAAATAAGCCAGAGATCTAAAATGTTAAAGTACTTATATTGTACCTGTGCTAAATGATATGTAAATATTTCTCTTAAAACTCAGATATAAGAATTGATTTCTAACAATGGCCTCAAACCTAAGAGGATAATCACAGGAAACCACAATGGTCAAAATGCAGTGAGGAAGTTGTGGTAGAGTGTCCAGAACCAATCGGTGTGTTTACAACAGTTCCTGCACCTCAGGTTCAAGGAACATTGCAGAAGAATGGCTGGGAAGACTGTAAGAGCCAGTCAACCAGAAAATCTACTGAGCAATTGTGTCTTTTAGAAATGGCAGGGAAGCACCCCTCATATGACTTCAGTAACAACAGCTGCCTAACTAGACCCGAAGAAGTTCCACACCACTAGAGCTGATACATTGAAATGGGACAATCGAACTACAGGCAACTAATAAATAATGGGAGTGAGAGAACTGGTCTTTCCCAGGGGTGAGCCATCTAACTGGTTATCCAGTACCATGCAGTGGTCAGCCTTGAAACACACACACACACACACACACACACACCAGTAAGTGAACTAAGCAAGTTGTATTTATATATTTAGGCATTTGTGTGTATGTGTGTGTACCACAGTAAATAAGGCCATAATTTAAAGAGGGAGCAAGGGGAAGCATAGGATGGATTGAATAGAGGAAAATTAAGGGGGAAAGTTATGTAATTTTAATTAAAATAAGGTTAATACATTTTACTATTAAGATATTTTAGTTTTATTGGGTTTACCATTTAAACTCTTTGAAGCTTGTTTGGTGATGCAGCCTTGGATGCTAATACAATAAAGAAAGAACAATGCTGCCATGCACATACAGGCCACAGCATGTCCTCAGCACGTAACAAGAATGGAGAGCTGAAAGGCTTAGCATCCACTGACCTTTCCATGGAGCAGCAGGTACATACATTTGTACAGTCTGCTCATCCCAGAAGTAGACCCTCTTCACAAGAAAATCAGAAGGCGTGGCTTTCTCAGAGAACCTAGGGGCAAACATGATGTAGTGAGGCACACCTTTTCTTGTCTGTGTATACTTATGTTCTTTGTAACAAACATTCTTTGCCTTAGAAATGGATAGCCGGAGATAATTAGGGCTAAAAAGAACCAATGTGGATTATCCCCTGATGCACAGCCTCTTAATACCCCCCCCCAACACACACTTAATACTTTATCCCTTATATCTGTAAAGGACAAACAAAAAACCCCAACCAAACAAAACCTACTTCAGGAAAAAGCAAGAATAATAACTAGCTCTCCTTGTGGAATGAGAGCAGACATCTGGCTGTATGCCAAGGAACAAAACATGTGTATACTTATCTGCACCAAGGCTTCGACATATTGTCAGGAAGTGTGGAATTGGCAGGTAGAGAAGAGAGGCTCAAAATAGTCAGATAAAAAAATTCCCTTTTGCCGGGCAGTGGTGGCGCACGCCTTTAATCCCAGCACTTGGGAGGCAGAGGCAGGCGGATTTCTGAGTTCGAGGTCAGCCTGGTCTACAGAGTGAGTTCCAGGACAGCCAGGGCTACACAGAGAAACCCTTTCTCGAAAAACAAAAAACAAACAAAACAAAACAAAACAAAACAAAATCCCTTTTGTGTATGACTTTGAAAAATTAGGTGAAAAAAAAAAAATCCAGATTCTTTAGGCAAACAGAAACCTTTGGACCTCCAGTGGCTCAGCTTGCTAGGTAGATAGAGTTAAACCAGGGAATGGAGACTCAGCTATGTGTGGAGCCTATCTGCGCAAAAGACACACACACCCTTGCTCCTGAGTCCCCTCCAGACAGTCGAGGGACTCACCTGGTCAAGCAGGTATGGTGGAACAGCTGACATCTGCCCAAACACATGGAGATTCTGAGAGCAGAAAGACCCAAGGCTGCTGCTCCTAGAAGACACTGCCCCTCCCCACCTGTCAGTCAGTCACTAAGGTGACTTCTAGCAGTGTTTTCAGCCTGAGAGTCCAAAGAATCTCCAATAGCCTTTCCACATAGTCGAGCCACTAAACGAGACCAATCTAATCTAGCATACTCAATGTCACTGAGAAAGAGGATTAGTTTATTAAGTCTCTTTGGGAATATAAATTTAAACATATTTACTCCTGGGGGAAAAGGAGAAAGGAAACAAGTGTTGGAGGGAACAGTAGAATAATTCTGGCCCAGGTCTGTGGTATCAGACATCACAATGAGGTCATCCACAGTATAACTGAAACTCAGGTGTTTCACATTCTAGTCAACAGGCAGGAACCCAGCTTCTTAAAACATATGATAGCTCTAAGAACTCGAGCACATGCGTGCATGCGCACACACACCTATGCATACACACACACACACACACACATACACGCACACACAATTTCCTTAGACAATGACCCTCATTGTTCCTTTAAAACTAATACACTTTCGTTCACAAATCCCCTTCAGGACCCCCCATCATGTTGTAATCTCACTTCCACTGTAGCTGCCACCTTCACACACCTTACTAACAGTATGATGGGAAAGGCTCTTGTAATGGGCTTAGAGAATTCGATGTGTATCTGTAAAGATTCCTGGGAGTTTTCTGAAAGCCCGGTGAACCGGTGGACATTCACCTGATCCCGAAGCAACACAAACATGGCTGGATTTCTTTTGTGCTGTCATTGGAAAGAAACCAAGTCAGGCCAAGTTTATTTTGGGAGAAGGAAGTGCAATACAAAGGAGCCATCCCAGCCTGGATGAAGCAGAGGCAGTAGGACAGCCATCTTTACCAGATGGTCCTCTTCCCCAAACTCCATAGTCACAGGTGTCTCCAGTCGTCCTCTGAGAATAGGTCTTCTGCTCTTGCAGCTGTAGAGCCTAGGGCTCATGACCCCACCCACCTTGGGGAACATAAATAAATAAGTAAATAAGTAAGCAAAGAAAGAAAGAAAGAAAGAAAGAAAGAAAGAAAGAAAGAAAGCCAATAGTTGACCCAAAAGATAGAAGCAGGCATAGTGGTGCATACCTTTAATCCCTGCACTCCCTGGAGGCAGAGGCAGATGGATCTCTGTGAGTTGGAGGCCATTGTGATCTATATAGTGAGTTCTAGGACAGCTGGGCTATGTAGAGACCCTGTCTCAATAACCAAACCAAACCAAACCCAAACCAAACAAAAGAGAGGGAGAGAAAATCAGGACGTAATTGGAGCTATACTGTCTTTTCAGTTCTGATCAAACAAAATGAGTTTAACAAGGTAGGTTAGTGGAATTTGTGGGGGTGGAGTACGGGGTGGGATTTAATGCTTCTTATGTTTTTCTTGCTAAAATAATAACTTTTTAAGTTAAAATAAATGTTAAGAGCTCTTATAAAAAGAAGTATCTGGGAAGGGTGTGCTGGTGCAAGCCTATAGTCCCAGGAGGCAGAGACAGGTAAGTCTCTGTGACTCCAGTGTCTGATTTTTAATAAAAGGAGAAAGAGAAGGATGGGGGGGGCGGAGCCCCATTGAGCTGAGCTGGGTTAAAGAGTGTGGTGCATGCTATCTCTCTGTCTTTCCTGATCAAGTGATCCACAGACCCAAGAACACTTGTGGATTCTGAAAGTAGATGCTCACATCAATGTTTAAAGAGCTGGGAAGCTCTTCCTGACTTCTGCAACCCTAACCAGAGTTATTGTTACACAGATTAGAAAACTCTGAGGTAAACACTGATGGAGCCACTTAGCAGAGACCAAGGAGCCCTAATTCTGCTAAGATTATTTTTTTTTCCCGGAGAAATTTGTAAAGACAAAAGACCCAAATGAAAACAGAAATTCTGATACTTGAACAATCAGGTCATCATCACCTAGAGCCTGACTTCAGAGACTCGGGGTATCTTATGGAAACAACTAAATCTTAACTCCCAATGGCCCATGGAGTCAAATGAATGAGCTCAAATGGCCAGTGTCAAAAAGAATGACTTGTACTAGAAGCTGTACTAATTAACAAGATTGTGAGAAACCTGCCTACCCATCTAGAAATGGACTCCATACAAACAGCTCATGAGATAAGACTAAGCAATGACCCCTCGGACTTGCCCACAGTTCCTTTTGTGGTATAGTTTAGTAAGTCTTCTCTTTTTCTCTCTGGTCTTGTTTCTAAAAAATACATTTCCTACCAGTTTGTCACTAGCTATCTAGAAGCCACCTTGGACACATCAGAAGTGATCTTTGACCTCTTTCAAGTGGCATGTCTTTTGAAACTAAGACAATGAGCAAGCATGCTAACCTACTCTCCTTTTTTGGCATGAAAGTGAAGTCACTGAAAATTCGAAATCACCATTAGAAGTGTGCCTTGCTCTATTCCATGGACCACAGTTCTGCTTGCATTCCTGGAGGCCTGCTGTCATCTGGGACAATCAGAGGCCTGAGGCCACCAGGATCTACCAGCTCTGTCTGCATCCTTGGACGCTTGCTGCCAACTGGGACATCCAGCTCTACCTGCAATCCCAGATGCCTGCTGCCATCAGGAACTACAAGGCCTGCCAACACTAGGGACAAACAGCTGGTGAGAGGCTAGATCAAGACACAATCAAAAGTCAGAGCAATCTGCCACCACGAGAACCCAGCCATCCTATGCAGCAAGCCCTAGATATCATAACACACCTGAAGCCCAAGAAAATGACCTTAAATCTAATGATAGATTATGGAGATGATAGAGACCTGCTGCACATATTCATTCTGCTGCATATAAAAAACACACTTCAGCAACAAAAATAAACATCACCTCAAAGAAAAGGGATGGAAAAAAGGTTTTCCAAGCAAATGGACTAAAGCTAGAGTAGCCATTCTAATATCTAAAAACAGTAGACTTTCAACCAAAAGTAAACAAAAGAGATGGTGAAGGACACTTTATACTCATCAAAGGAAAAGTCCACCAAGATGCTGTCTCAATTCTGAACATCTATGCCCCAAATGCAAGGGCACCCACATTCATAAAAGAAACATTACTAAAGCTTAAGTCACACATTAAAGTGGGAGATTTTAACACCCCACTCATCAATGGACAGGTCATCAAAACAAAATCAAAACAGAGAAATAATGAAACTAACAGAGGTTACAAATCAAACAGACCTAACAGATTATCTATAGAGCCTTTCACTCAAACACAAAAGACTATACCTTCTTTTCAGCACCTCCTAGAAGCTTCTCTAAAACTGACTACATACTGGTCATAAAGCAAACCTCAAAAAGATAAAGAAGATTAAAATAACCCCTTGCATCTTATCAGATCATAATGGATTAAAGTCAGATTTCAACAACAATATAAATAACAGAAAGCCTACAAACATGTGGAAACTGAAAAACTCTCTCCTCAATGAGCACTGGGTCAAAGAAGAAATAAACAAGTTAAAGACTTTCTAGAATTCAATGAAAATGAAGGCACAGTATAGCCAAACTTATGGAACACAATGAAGACAGTGCAAAGAGGAAAGTTCACAGCACTAAGCACTTTCATAAAGAAAATGGAGAGATCTCACACTAGCAACTTAACAGCACACCTGAAAGCTCTAGAATAAAAAGAAGCAAACACACGCAAGAGGAGTAGACATCAGGAAACAATAAAACTCAGTGCTGACATAAATAAAATAGAAACAAAGAGAAAAACACAAAAAATCAACTAAACCAAGAGCTGGTTCTTTGAGAAAATCAACAAGGTAGACAAACCATTAGCCAAATTAACTAAAAGGCCAGGAAACAATACCCAAAGTAATAAAATCAGAAATGAAAAGGGAGACATAACAACAGAAACTGAGGAAATTCAAAAGAATCATTAGATCTTACTTCAAAAGCCTGTACTCCACAAAATTTGAAAAACTAAATGAAATGGATAATTTTCTGGATAGATTCCACTTATCAAAGTTAAAATCAAGATCAGTTGAACAATCTAAATATTCTATAACCCCTAAGGAAATAGGAGTAGTATTAAAAGTCCCCCCCCCAACAAAACAGAGGGCCAGATTGTTTTAGTGAAGAATTGTACCAATTTTTCAAGAAAGAGCTAATACTAATTCTGCTCAAACTATTCCACAATAGAAGCAGAAGGATCATTGCCAAACTCATTCTATGAGGTATTCCTCTGATACCTAAACCACAGAAAGACTCAACAAAGAAAGAAAATTTCAGACCAATTTCCCTTATAAACATTGATGCAAAAATACTCAATAAAATACTTGCTAACTGAATCCAAGAACACATGAAAAACATCATCTACCATGATCAAGTAGGCTTCATCTTAGTAATGCAGGGATGGTTCAATATATGAAAATCCATCAATGTAATCCTCCATGTAAACAAATTGAAAAAAGGAATACACACCATCTCAGTAGATGCAAAAAAACAAAACCCCCCCCAAAAAAAACCCCCAAAAAACAACAACAAAAAAAACTTTGACAAAATCCAACACCCTTTATGTTAAAAGCCTTGGAGAGATCAGGGATACAAGGTCTATACCTAAACACAATAAAGGCAATACACAGCAAGCCAATAGCCAACATCAAATTAAATGGAGAGAAACTTAAAGCAATTCCATTAGAATCAGGAACAATACAAGGCTGCCCACTCTTTCTGTATCTCTTCAATATAGTACTTGAAGATCTAGCTAGAGCAATAAGACAACTAAAGGAGGTCAAGGGGCTACAAATTTGAAAAGGAGAAGTCAAAGTACCGCTATTTGCAGATGATACCATAGTATACATAAGTGACCTCAGAAACTCTAACAGAGAACTCCTGCAGCTGATAAACACCAACAGCAAAGTGGCTGGACACAAAATTAACTGAAAAATCAGTATCCCTCCTTTATATAAACAATTAATGGGCTGAGAAATAAATCAGGGAAGCAATACTCTTCATAATAGCCACAGATAATATAAAATATCTTGGTGTAACTCTAACTAAGCAAGTGAAGACCTGTGTAACAAGAGCTTCAGTCTCTGGAGAAAGAACTGAAGAAGATATAAGAAGATGGAAAGATCTCCCATGCTCATGGATTGGTAGGATTAACACAGTAAAAATGGCCATCTTACCAAAAGCTATTGACAGATTCAATGCAATTCCCATCAAAACCCCAACACAATTCTTTACAGACCTTGAAAGAAAAATTCTCAAATCCATATGGAAAAAATGAAAAAAACCCAGATTATCTAAGAACTTCTGGAGGTATTACCGTCCCTGACTTCAAGCTGTACTATAGAGCAATAATAACAAAGACTGCAAGGTATTGGTATAGAAACAGAAAGGCTGATCAATGGAATATAGTCAAAGACCCAGAAATAAACCCACCCATACATGGACCCTTGATTTTTGACAAAGGCAAAACCACAAAATGGGGGGAAAAAAGAAAGCATCTTCAACACATGGTGCTGGTCTAATTGGATTGTTTGCATGTAGAATAATGCAAATAGATCCCTGTACAAAATTCACATTCAAGTGGATCAAAGACCTCAACATAAAACCAGATACACTAAATCTCATAGAAAGGAAAGTGGGAAATAGCCATGAACACATTAGTATGGCAGACAACTTCCTAAACAGAACACCAATAGCTTAGGCATTAAGACCAACAACTAATAAATGGGATCTCATGAAACTGAAAAGCTTCTGTAAGGCAAAGGATACCATCAATAAGACAAAACAGCAGCTTACAGAATAGGAAAAATTCTTCACCAACCCTACATCTGACAAGGGGTTAATATCCAAAATATATAAAGAACTCAAGAAGTTAGACACCAACAAACCAAATAACCCAATTTAAAAATGGGGTACAGAGCTAAACAGAGAATCCTCAACAGAGGAACGTCTAATGGCCAAAAAACACTTAAAGAAATGTTCAATGTCCTTAATCATCAGGGAAATTCAAATCAAAATGACTCTGAGATTTCACCTTACACCTTAGGTATCAGAATACCTAAGATCAAAAACTGAAGTGACATTGGGAGGCAGAGACAGGCGGATTTCTGAGTCTGAGGCCAGCCTGGTCTACAGAGTGAGTTCCAGGACAGTCATGGCTATACAGGGAAACCTTGCCTCGAAAAAACTGAGAAAAACAAAACAAAACAAAACAAAACAAAAAAACTGAAGTGACATCCCATGCTGGCAAGGATGTGGAGCAAAGAGAACACTCTTCCATTGCTGGTGTGAGTGTAAACTTTACAACCACTCTGGAAATCAATTTGATGATTTCTCAGAAAATTGGGAATAGTTCTATCTCAAGATCCAGCTATACCATCCCTTGGCATATACCCAAAAGATGTTCCACATTACCACAAGGACCCTTGCTCAAGTATGTTCATAACAGCTTTGTTCATAATAGCTAGAAACTGGAAACAACCCAGATGTCCCTCAACTAAGGAATGGATAAAGAAAATGTGGTTCATTTGCACAATGGAATACTACTCAGCTATTAAAACAAGGATATCATGAAATCTGCAGGCAAATGGATGGAACCAGAAAATATATCCTGAGTGAGGTAACCCAGACCCAAAAATACAAGCATGGTGTATGTACTCACTTACAAGTAGACATTAGCCATAAAGTACAGGATACCCATGCTAAAATCCACAGACCCAAAGAAGCTAAGTAACAAGCAGGGCCCAAGAGAGGATGCTTGAATCTCACTGAGAAGGGGAAATAAAATAGTCATTAGAGGTGGGTGGAGGAAGGGAACTGGGTGGGAGAGGGGATGGGGAGGGGAACGGAGTGTGGTATGAGATCAGGTTGTAGGGAGAGCCCAGGGTAGAGGGCCTGGGGAGTGGAAGGAAATCAGGGAGGGGGGTTTCCTCTGGGAAGTGCTGGAGACCTTCGATCAGGGATGCTCCAGGGAGTCTATGAGGGTGACTCTAGCTGAGTCTCCTAGCAATGGGGGTGATCTAAAATTTGTCCTGTGTATAAGAACACAGACAAGGATGGCGCAGAGACAGATGGAATGGCCAACTTGAGACCCATTCTAAAGGCAAGAACTAATCCCTGACACTATCAATGATACTTTGTTGTGCTTACAGACAGGAGCCTAGCATAACTGCCCTCTGAGAGGCTCCATCTAGCAGCTGACTGAAACAGATGCAGAGACCCACAGCCAAACATTGGAAAGAGCTCAGGAAGTCTTGTGGAAGAGCTGGAGGAAGGACTGAGAGACTCAGAAGGGACTGAGACTCCACCAGAATAACAACAGAGTCAACTAACTTAGACCCTTGGGGGCTCCCAGAGACTGAACTACCAACCAAAAAGCATACATGGGCTAGACCTAGGCCCGCTGCACATATGTAGCAGAAGTGCAGCTTGGTCTTCATGGTCAAATACTGGAGTGGGGGGCTGTACCTGACTCTGTTGCCTACCTGTGAATCCTTTTTCCCTAGCTGGGCTGCCATGTCTGGCCTCAGTGGGAGAAGATATTGAATAGTCCTGCAGTATCTTTATGTGCCAGAGTGTGTTGGTATCCAAGAGGAGCCTCTCCTCAGAGGAGAAGGGGAAGGGTGTGGGGGAGGGTCCATGTGAGGGGATATCTCGGAAAAGATGTCAGGGGGAAGAGGGCTGTGATTGGGATGTAAAGTAAATAAATCAATGGGAAAACAAAGAGGTGTGCCATTGTCCTGTACCTGCCCAGGAGCTTGTCCCCCTGGATATGGGCTCTTCATGAAGAACATGAGCTGGCTGATGTAGCATGGGCTTTGTGTTTCCTCTTGAGTAGGACTGTGCAAGGCCAGGTCACTGGGGAAATGTACCCGGACGAAGCCTACGTTCTGGATAGAGCTCTGAGGGCTATGATGGAGAAGGGTCTGGAGCTCCATCTGCCCAGTGCTTATGTGAATCTGATGCTTGTGGCTCAAGGAGAGACAGGCCTGCAAACAGAGGTCATGTGGAACAGGATGCTTGCAAAGTGAATGAGCAAATGAATACAGAACATAAAAGGCAATAATACTAAAAGCACTGTAGGCTTTTCCTGATTTCCGTGCATCTTCACTGACATTTTATTTGTTTTTTAAAGATTGCTTGCTGGGCAGTGGTGGCGCATGCCTTTAATCCCAGCACTCGGGAGGCAGAGACAGGCGGATTTCTGAGTTCGAGGCCAGCCTGGTCTACAGAGTGAGTTCCAGGACAGCCAAGGCTATACAGAGAAACCGTGCCTCGAAAAAAATAAAAAAATAAAAAGACTGCTATGATCCTTGGTGCTTCCTCAGAAGAGCTTCACTAGTATGATTTCTGTTAAAGACCTTTACGTCAGTAGGTGTGTGCACAAGCCTAAGGCTTTAGTACAGGTCAGATACAAAACATGTTCACATGTGCACATGAAGAATAATGACAACCTCCAGATTCAAATATAGTGTTATTTGCTCTATATTTTCCAAAGTATTTTGATAACTATTAGTTACATAAACCAGCAAACTTGGGTGGGTGGAATGGAAGACGGGAGAAAGGAGAGAAAACATCTAATACTAACTTAAGGCTTCCTCAGAACATTGGGCATTTCATGAGATTAAAATAGAGTAGCTGAGACAACTTCTCAAAATCATTGCAGCAGAAATAGATGAAATAGACATTTAGGGTTTTTTTTTTTTCAGTCATACATCAGCAAGGCTACTTTTAAAGTTAATGTGTGCAAGCAATCATTTGTGTGATTTCATGACATGTCATTGGCAGATGACAAAGTATGTCCCAAACTCCCAAATGAAAATCTATCAGAACATAACACTACTACCACAAAACACTTAACATTCCAAATGAACATTTCCAGATGCTGAGCTCGAGTCTTTAGGAACTTGCTCTAATTTTCACTGGGAAAGGGGACACAAATACAGCCTAACAAGTAAGTGATAAGGGAAACAGCTGTTTTGGTGTTTGCATGTGTGTGTGCATGAGTATGTGTGTATATGCATATGTGCATGCATGCATACATGTGGTGTGTGTGTGTGTATCTGCTGGGGATGGAGCCAAGGGTCTTGTGCATCCCATATACATGTTCTACCACTGAGCTGCAGCCAGGCCCGTGGTTGCACTTCTGTGATGGATAGAACATCTTACTAGTAACATGTCAGAGATGATCTTCATGCCTTCTTCTTGCAGATAGTCCCCATCCCTGGCATCCTCTCTGGCAGCTTCCCAGACTCCAGAGATGAGAAGGACAAATTCAACTCTCAGTTTTTTGTTGACCAGCAACCTCCTGAAGGACTGACCTTGAGCAAGGAACATCTGGGCATATCTGAAGATGTGCATGGCACTTGTCAAGCTCAACTGCATGGGAAGAGGAGATGGGGTCAGATGATTCCTGGCATGGGGTGTATGGAGTTTTGCTTCTGTCCCTGTTGCTAGGGGTTGAAATGATTCAGCATGTGATTGAGCTGATAGAGTCCAGCTCATGTTTGCTATTGGGTGATGAGTGGACAATATCCCCAGGACCTATTTGTTCTGGGATGTTCGGCTTCCCCATTCATGCCATGACCAAGGAAAAACAAAAGGTCCCTTATAGCCCTTTGGATTTGAAGATGATGTACTTTAAAAGGACATCATGTCATAAATCATTTGACATATTGGCCCCAGCATTATTCCACATTCTTTACTCTCTCCATCACCGTTGCGTGGTCTATGCTCAAGCCATATGGAACTTTTAGCATCTCTCCATAACCAAGGCTTTCTCCCAAGAGCATGCATGCTCTGCTTGTCATGTCTTTGTTCTCTGTTTGCCTAGCAAAACCCTCCTTCTCTGCCTCTCTCTTTATACAGCCTCACTATACAAATTTTCCAGATGTTTGTACAGGCAGAGAGGGTAGGCTAATGTCACTACATGCCTGCTGCCCACCTTCAGCAGCCATCCTCCACTGGCAGCATTCTTTTTTAAAAAAAATTTATTTATTTATTATTATATGTAAGTACACTATAGCTATCTTCAGGCACACCAGAAGAGGGCATCAGATCTCATTAGAAATGGTTGTGAGCCACCATGTGGTTGCTGGGAATTGAACTCAGGACCTCTGGAAGAGCTGAGCCATCTCTCCAGCCCCCCACTAGCAGCATTCTTAGGAATTAATGTACATTTATTGATTCTCTGAGAATTTTATGTATGGATACTATGTAATTTGATCATATCCTCCACCCACTCCTTTACCTAAATTATCCGAGACCTACCTACCACCACAATGGCTCCACCCAGTCCAATTTGTGCTGCCCAAGTATTAATGGATGTGGAATCATCCACTGGAGTGTGGTCAACCTACCAGGGGGTATACCCTTAAAGAAAACTGACTTTCCCCTTCCCAGAAGCCATCAAATGTCCACAGGTCTCAGCTAGGATGTTCATGGGCCCTTCCCTCCTTCAGGCAGCATCTGTTCTTGCTCTTTAGATTCTCTTTCTTAATGGAAAATCTTAGATATCACTTTTTATCTCTGAATACTTCGGTCTGTAAACTGACAGAGAACGACTCATTCTCACTATGCCAAGTTAAAAGAGCCATGGTTCTATCTTACTCATTTTGGAAACCAACAACTCCTAGCATCTATTGGAGTTAACTGAACTCTCGCCTGTGCTTCTGTTGAGTCATGTCCCTCTTCTAATGACAGTTCTTAGCACCATTTTCAAAGGATGGCCGTTTCCATGTTTAATTTTTTTCATCAGTGCCTACAAGAGAGATTAAATATTTCCTTCTTTGGTCTTTAGTAGCTTCCAGAAACTGCTAAGTAAATGTGTGTGGTGAAATAGAGTAGATTCTGTTTTCTGATGATCACAGTTATTTATCCAATAATGAGCTGTAGCTTAGAGATAGCTTTAAAAATAAAAATTTCTCCCAAACTGTAAAAATAAGGTAGTTTGGAAGTGAACTCCTTTGAATTTTGTGTGTGTGTGTGTGTGTGTGTGTGTGTGTGTGTTCATACATTCATATAGAGGCAGGTGGTCAATGACACACGTCTTTCTCAGTCACTCCTCCTGAGAAGTCATGTCTGGGCAGAAACTCCACACCCCAGGACCTTGAGTCCAGGAGAGGCCGTATATACAGTAGTCATGAGGAGAATGTGTGGAATGAGGCTTGCTACTTCCAGGGTGACGTTACTGAACTGGGGAGCCATAGAGTGGAGATGTCAGAGGCATGAGAATAAAGGAGGGGAAGGTTGAGTCTCCATGACAGGAACAGTCACAAAACACCTTCTCTGTGTTCACTTGGTAGGTATAGCAGCTGACGTTACTCAGCCACTTGTATCCTGGGAGATCTAGAGTTAGAAGACAGATGTACCCCTAATCCCTCTTCAGGTGCTAAGTTTATGGGGAGTCAAATGAACTCTGAAATCAGATTGCCAAGGTTTCAGGGAGATTATGGTATTTGACACCAGCTTTGATAGGAAAGTAATATTTTCAAAGAATAAGAAGTAACCTGTTCCTGGTTAAGAAAAAGCTTACTATTTCAAGACACTGAGAAACATCTAGAACAACAGAACCTAGAATAGATGGCATGCAAGGGGAGGTACAGAGATAATGAGCTGGGCCAGGTAAGGTCTCTGGATGCTATGCAGAAAATCTTACTTTTCTCATGCAGGGAGACATCAGGCATCTGATAGGAGCAGGTGACATGACCAGATGTGTTTTATAAAGAGAGGTCTGTGAGAGGAGAGGAGTAGGTGGTCACAGGAAGCCCAGCCTTCCTCCCCAGCTTGGATATGATTGTAACTCAGTATTCAAGATGAAGACTTAGGAGGAAGAATGGGAAATATGTGACAGGGCCACCCATTGTCTCTCAGCCATTCCACTCTTGTTTCTACACTGTCATGTCACTTAAACTCCAGTGGTGGAAAGAAGAGCAACACACACACACACACACACACACACACACACACACACACACACACACGACAGCAGCTAGGTACTAATGTACCAAAGGAGTAAGGAGCGAGGGTACAGGGTGACTTCTATGAGGAAGAAACACTTGAGCTAAGTGTCCAAGGACCATTTTCATCTCTGTTGAGCCAAAGGCACAGTACAAGACAAGGACAATTACTCTAGTCATGGGCCACAATAACTGGAGAATGTGGTTGGATGAAGGAGACAAAGACCAGGTGAAGAAAGTGTTGGTCAGAAGGAACCAAAGCATGAAGGTCAGGGTAAGATAACTGAGTGTTACTGAATGTGTAACACAAAGCTACAATCGTATTAAGAGAGAGGAGGTGACTAATTGAGGCTTTTCCATAATAACGTTCTGATTACTGCTGTGGCAAGTGTTATCAAGGTTGAAAGAGATAGCCACCATGCATGAAAGATGGTCAGCTTGTGGGTCAGTGGGGGAACAGGAGATATTGAAGAGACAGGGAGATTCTGGTCACATTTATTTTTTAAAGGAAGAACTCACTAGTTCAGTTATAATTGATTGGTGCAGAAAACAAAGGATGCTCAGGTGACCGTGGGTGTTTTGACTTGATTCTGGGTATCAGTGCTGTCCTGCCTTGAGCCAAAGGAAACAGGATGGAAATGAGTAACAGATTTGCAGCACTTGAGAGAGGACTGGGCTGAGGTTATGAAATACACAGTTTGATATTATCACAGTGATTTAAGACTAAGAAGCAAGAAGAGGTCATCAGGACAGAAAGCTGGAAATAACTCTAATTCCAGTGTCAAAATATAATTCTGAATAGTACATTCATCAAGTTCTAATCATGGTCTTTATAATTATGCAAAATCCAGGAAAATACACTGAGGAAGAAATAGCACTTACCTTATTAGGGAAGCTTAGAAGGTCTCTCAGTATATGAATAGAATCCATCATTGCTTCCTAAATATCAGAAACAAATCACCAACAAATGAGAGAGAGAGAGTGAGTGAGAAAGAGAGAGAGAGAGAGAGAGAGAGAGAGAGAAAGTCAATATTATTTCAAATGAATATTGCTTATAAAGAAATGGAGCATATATTGTGTTTTTCTATAAAGAGGCTTCATAGAGGCTAGCCCTTTTGGAGCAAGACCATGACCTTGGACTCAAAGTTTCCTTCCAGTCCAGCATTACTCTGGTGTGTCTCTGGCCAGCCTCAGCAGATCCCAGAGGAAACTGACAATAATAGAAGCCGAAATAAAGGGACAAAACTAAATAGAACTTTGAAGAAGGGGCAGAGAAAATGTCAGAGGAAGGAAAATGATTAGGTCTAAAAGAGTATCTTGTAATTCTAGTGAAACAAAATATGCTCTTTGTAGACATAAATGTCCTCTCATGGCCATTATAAAGCAAAGCTGCAGAAGTTGTGTAAAGGCAGTAACCTTTGAGTGTATGGTCATGTACTAAGAAGTTGTGCTTGAGGCAGGAGATATGGTTCACTTACTAAGTGTAGTGTTCTTCTAGAGGACCAGCGCTCAGTTTCCGGTACCCACATGGTGGCTCACAGCCATCTGTAATTCCAGTTCCCGGGAATCTCATACTCACTTCTGGCCTCCATGGGCACCAGGTATGTGTGTGGCACACAGACATATGCACAGGCAAAATACCCATACTCGTGAAATAAATAAATCTTTCAAAACTTAAAAAAATGATGTTTATGAACAAGAAATTGCATGTAATTTTGACTTTATCCATTTGCTTATGTTGCTAGCAGAACAAAAATCAGATTTATAAATATTTTATTCATAGAAACATTAGAATTATATATAATGATAACCGATTTGTGTCACTTTTTCTATCAGCAGAAGCACCCACAGTAGCCTAGCTGCCTGCATACCTGGTTTCCTTTTTTGCCTGGATCTTATGAGCAGAAGCCCTTGCTGAAGAGCCAACTATCCAGAGGTCCTGCTGCTCTCCAGGTTTATAGACAGTGACCTCATCCTGTTCAGGGCCATTACCTGATCTGTATAAGGTATTTTGCATGCTGAAGAAATCAATACATCCTGTATTTGTGACCATTGACCACACAAAGAAGTGTTTCTGCTCTCCATATACAAGCGGCTCAGGATCCCAGTGATCATGGTAATGTAGTTCCTGATTTCCATGTAACTTCCCACCATCTGGAGAGTAGACAGGTTTTCCACGGTGGAGTTATATCTGAAGAAAACATAGAACTATGATGATGATTTGATGACATTGTAAAACTTTACTCTGCCAAAGGAGGAATGGAGTTTGGTCTTGAGTAGGCTTGAACCAAAGGAGAATGTGAGGGAAAAGTGGTCTGTCAAGGGAAATTCGAAACACACAATGAGACATGATACCAAAATCCTAATAACACATCACCTTTGATTAAAATTGAAAGAGCACAAGATGTCAATCAGGTACCAACCAACATATGAGCATCACAACAAATGAAAGTATGCGGCCCAGAGCCAAAGATACATTAGCTAGAGCTGGTTGATGTAGAACAGGCAGCCTAACCATTAAGAGTTCACAGTGTGTAGACTCAATTAGAGTGGAAATGGACAACATATTTGTAGCCGAGTGTAAAATCACAAGTTTATGTCTTCAGATTTTAATAATTGGACACTTTACTTATTTATGAATACAACATTAATATATTGGACCGAGCTCTGTGCATAAGGCCAATGCCTCTTCCAACCCTTGCTCTACACTGTCCTTGTCCTATGACAGCAAGACATCATTTGCTTAAATAACTCAGCCTGAATTTCCAAAGGTAAAACAACTCCAGCTAAATAAAAATGCTCGGTGAGCAATGAATCACATACTAAACACAGATGACATGCAAATGACTAAAGACTGTAGAAAGAAAAATAGAGAACCACACAAATGAGTCTGAGCAGAAACAGCACAGATTGTAGATTTATGGAAAATGCGCTTCATATAATAAACATACATACAAAATACCAAGTAAACACAAACAGCCACAGCAAAGCCTTGGAAGAGGGACCCATACCCAGAGAGACACATTATATTACATAAAAGATCTAGCTTTCAATGAAATCTTATGAGACTACCAAAGAAACTTAAAGTTCAGCCCAACACAGGAAAAATAACCAACAAGAGAAACGTCCTGTGGGACCCAAATGATGGACTGGTCAGAGACCTCAAAGCAGGAAACATACATTCAAAGAACTAAAGAAAACTAAGTTTGAAGATTAAATAAAGGTATTATGGTGACTAATCAAATATAGAATAGCAATAAAGGAAAGCTATAAATTTGCTATAAAATAAAATAAAATTTCTGGAGCTATAGGTACAATAGCAATAACAAAATTCACTGCAGAGTCTGAAAAGTAAATTTGAGAAAAACAATTGGAGACAGAGCAATAGAGACAATGAACAATGAGCAGGAAGAGAGGAGGAAAATGAGCAGAGATGTATAGAAATACTGGATGGCAAGTTCACAAATTATATTTTTCTTTCTTGAGTTCATTGATAATGCATATAAAATGTGTGATTGAGTCTATAACAGGCAGGGGTGTGGTATAATAGTCACAGCCTGAAAAGAGATCTGGGAATGAAGCTTGGAATGACAAAATAATCCTTCACAGCAAGTGGAATCTACTGAAGAAAACCAAGAAAAAAATTAATATACCTTAGATTGCACTGATGTACACTATACCCTTCCTTTATTCTAATTTTCTTAAGAAATAGTAGACTATATAAAATCATAAGTTTAACACTGGGTCTTAGTTTCTTTTCCTGTTGCTCTGATAAAATCAGCTTAAAGAGGAAAAGATTTATTCTGTCTCACAGTTCAAGGGTACAGTCCACCATGGAGGGAAAATCAAAGTAGCAAAAGCTTAAAGCAACGATTCATGACACATCCACAATCAGGAAGTAGGCACAATGAATACCGTTCCACTCCCAGCCATGGAATGATGCCTCCCACAGGGGGTGGGGCACCCTCATTTGATTACTGTAATCAAGATAATCTCCCACAGGCATAACAAGAGGCCCATCTCCCAGGTGACTATGGATTCTATCAAACTGACAGCACTAACCATCACACACTGTACTGATATATATATATATATATATATGGTAAAATTTCCACAAAAGTATGTGGAAATAGAGCCATATAGGAGTGACATTTTCGTATTTTTTGGAAATTAAGTGAACTATTTGCAGTAGTTTTTAGTAAGTTAAGATGGAAATCGTAAGACCTAGGGCAACGATTAAATAAAACCTTTGAAAATACTTTAAAATGATGAAAGATGTTAACGTAGCACATTAGAACAGACTCATTCAAGAGAAAAAGAGGTGCTAATGGAGAAAAAGAAGGACAGAATCATCTTAAGATGTAGAAGAGCAAATCATGAACAACTCAAGCATGTGATGATAATGTTGAGCTGATATCAGTCAAAACTTAGAGATAATACTGTACCAAAATTATACCTAACTGTCTTCATGTAGCGGACATGTACATTACATTCAAGACTAAAACTGGATTGAAAGTTCAGGGGGAAAAAGGCATCAGTGCAGACAGATACCGTAAGGCACCGGGAATGGTCATACTTAGCTATGAACAGAAGAAGAGCAAGCTTTAATGATCCAGAGGAAGATTTTCTAATGATAAAATGGGCCAACCCATCAGAAAGGTAAAGGTTACAAACTACATAATCAGCCAATGTGCTAAGAGTAAGAGAAAGAGTGATCCACCCTGAACAGGACATCTGTGTTAACCAAGGCACCACCAAGGCTTAGGAAACACAGTGAAGGAGGAGTGACAAAGAACCTAAGGGCTGGAGAAAGGGGAGGAGCACTGTGAAATGCTGTCTTCTGGACATGACGTGGACTCAGCAGCTGTGCAAGACCTACCCAAGATCAAGCCAAGCATAGATGGGATAGCTAGACAAACAGAGAGGCAAAGAGGAAATAAATAAATTACTCAAAGAATCAAATGTACACTATTTGGACCAGGGGCCTCTGATGGGGGACTCCACAGGGCCTGGAGTAGGCTGATCAAATAAAGGGATGCCACTTTTAAAAGTACTACTGGCCAAGTAGATACAGGAGTATTTGTTCCTTTAAAAATTTATTCCTGTACACAAAAATATTACAGAATATACTAGAATGAAAAAATTCCTAAAGAAACAAGCAACTCAAATTGACTCAAGAAGAAACAATAACATCAACAACAACAACAAAATAATGAGGTTAAATTAATAAAAACCCACAAAGAACCCTCCAGACCCAAATGATTTCATTGGCAGTTTCTATCAAATAATTACAGAAATGTGCCATTCACAAAATCTTCCAGATATTACAACTCAGAATATTTACAGGTTGATTGAGGCTAGCCTTCCCCTGATACTATAGCCAAAGACATCCCAAGAAAGAAAACTACAGGCCAGTATTTCTGAAGCGTAGAGACACAAAGGTTCTCAAGAGAGAAAAAGCCTCCCAAGTCCAGCAATACGGAGAAGGACTAGATGGTCACACAGGATTTATTCCTGCAACACAAAGTTGACTCCATACAAAAACTGATAACTTGTAACTTATGTCTGTTTGTGCAGTTAGAACGAAATATTTGTAACTTGGTAACTTCAGACACAATTCATTTGGTGTACTTTGGAGGCTGTGACTGTGAAGATGGGGACTTGCAGGCTTTATATCTGGTGGGGGCTGTTCTCTCCCTCTAAGCTGGCAGCTTTATTCTGCATTATTTTTGGGGAAGGGTCTGGTCTCACATTGCAGCAAATGAGAGCTGAGAGGGGACTAGCTTGATCACTCTAGCCCCATTTGCAAGGTTAGTAATCCTATTTATGAGGGGGAAGCACGCTTGTCTTGGACTTATACTACACTGATACCTTGAAATAAATTTGATACCTGGAAAGAAAACTATACTTTCAGAGAGAATAAAACTATCCAAATGACAGTAATAGCTTCATAGAATAAATGAAAAAAATCCCACATAATCACATGATGTATAGAAATGGCATTTTAAAAACTCAGCATGCTCCCATGATGCAAAGCACTGAACCAACCAGGAGCAGAATAGAATCTCCTCAACCCAGTCATAAATAACTGTGAAAATCACGTAGCTTGTGCCATACTCTGCATTGAAAGGCTAAGTACTGTCCCTAAAATGGGAAAGCAGACCAGGTTTCCTTCTCTTGTCTCTCAGCTCGTCATTAAATTTGATGTTCTAGCTAAGGAAGAACATGAAAATAAAGGCAGCAACTGGGAGAAAGAAGTAAAGCTATTTGCATTTACAGATGGTAGAGCTTCTATCTAGAAAATCCCAGAGGGTGCACTAAAAACTAAACTACTGTTACCTAACGGACGACATAAGTATCTAATGAAATTACGTTCAAGCTACTGCCCACTTTCAGCAGTCACACATAAAACACCAATATACAGAAGCAATTATACTGCTATGTACTAACAATAAAAAATCCAAAACTAAAAGTAAGAAAATATTTATAAATATGTTTAACATTTAACAAAAGAAGTACAAAATAACAACCAATAAACATTATAAATACCGCTGAAAGAAATTAAAATCTAGTTAGGGTATCCTCTGATCATGAACTGGGGGAGTTAATGTTGTTTAGAGCTATGTTACTGAAACTGGCCTACAGATTCAACAAAATACCTATGAAAATCCCAGCTGCCTTTCTCTGTATTTTGATTTTTATATCCTGTTCAGCAGGTGTACAGAGCCCTGGCCCACAGTCTTGGGAGGGGCAGACTAAGAGAGAGCAAGGCTAGCCACAGTAAGTTCTGCTTTGTTTCTACAGAAATCAACAAGTTGACATGAGAAGTCAAATGGAATGTCAAGGAGTCTGGAGGAGTCAGTGTTAGAAGAAAAAAGTTAATGAGTTCAGTTTTAACATTTACTACAAGGGACTGTATGTGGCTCAGTGGTGTAGAGCTTGGCCACCATGAACAAGGCCATGTCACAGTCCATTATGGAGGAAATTCAGGAAAGAAACTCAAGGCAGGAATCTGGAAGCAAAAACAGAAGCAGAGGTCATGAAAGAACATTGCTCACTGGCTTGTTCCCGATGGCTTGATCAGCCTGCTTTCATATATAATGCAAGACTATCCTGCCCAGCGTGGGGGTAGAGTACCACCCACAGTGGGCTGAGTCTTCCCACATCAATCATTAATCATGAGGATGTCCTGTAGGCTTGCCTACAGGCCAGTTGATGGAGATATTTTCTCGACTGAGGTTTCCTCTTCCCAGATGACTTCAGTTTCCCAGCACAGTTAGCACAAAGGAAAATGTCTCACCTCAGCCAATGCTGGTGGAAATACCAGTGCCATTCTGCGGAAGGGCTAAGCAAGAGACATCTACCTCCAGGAAATAAAAATGCTCACCCACACCAAAACTTGGGTGAGAATCTTCACGATAACCTGACTGTGGTGGTTTGAATATGCTTGGCCCATGGAGGGGCACTAGGAGGAGGTATGGCCTTGTTAGAGTAGGCGTGGCCTTGCTGGAGGAAGTGTGTCACTGTGGGCGGATGGGCTTTGAGACCAGACACTCCTCCTAGCTGCCTGGAAAGTAGTCCCTTCCTGGCTGTCCTCAGATCAAGATGTAGAACTCTCAGCTCTTTCTCCAGCACCGTGTCTGCCTTGATGCTGTCATGCTTCCTGCTATGATGATAATGGAACTCAGAAACTGTAAGCCAGCTCCAACTAAATGTTGTCCTATTTAAGAATTGCCTTGTTCATGGTGTCTCTTCGCAATAAAACCCCAACTAAAACATTGACTTACTACAGACATAATATAGGTAATTTCACATGCTGATGTGTAAACAAAATGAGGCAATTCAATAATATTATTCAGCAATATAACATGGTTTAAAACATGTTTTAAGAAAGAGTATCGTGGACCCTAAGCACATGCACAGTACCATACAAGTGATGCTTAACAGCTCCGTGTGGGAAACCCTTGCTTTTGCTCAGCATGAGAAGGCCAATTTACTGTTGTTCTTTTAGTAGCTGTTTCTCCATTTCTCCAGGGATGACAAGCTCTATTGAAGGGTGTCTGTGTTGCACCCTATTACTTACAGGTCCTTGTCACGACAGTCGTTTCCATGGTAACGGGGTAGCACAGTCACTGCCACAGTACATGGCTGCACCTTGGAGCCTTGGCCATCTGTGATCTCAGTTGAAACAATGACTGTGAAGGAAGATGACAGGAGGGTCATCTCAGATACATAGCCGTGGAGAAGAGTCTTCACACACAAACAGCAGCTGGATAATATAGGTGACAGTGACAGGGTACAGGGTGCTGGCAAAACTCAGGCAAGCTCTTCTCCCGCCCACATAATACACAATGAGGATACCAGCATACCAGTAAATAGAATCTCCATTAAGCAAAACCATGAGCTATGGCAGTGATGGCTTTTTTTCTTTTCCTTTCTTCTTTTTTGCCTTTAAAGACTTTGATTGAAAATAATTTTTTCAGACAATACATTCTGATTACAGTTGACACTCCCCCAACTCCTCTCAGATCACGTCCCCCCCCCAATTCATACCCTAGATCTCTCTTATTGGAAACAGGTATCTTTAAAAAGAAGAAAGAAGAAGAAGAAGAAAAAATAAAAAGAAAAATAGGGCAAACAAACTAATGAACAGATATAAAAAGTCAAAGAAAAAGCACAAGATACATATATAGAGGCGGAGAAAGGGAAGTACACATCTGCACACAGAAATATCCTATAAAAACACAAAACCAAAACCCATAATATGTAAGCAAAATATCTATAAAATTAAAAAAGAAAGAAAGGAAGGAAGAAGAAATACCCAGAGAAAGCTATACCCAGTGATCAGTGTCTCGCTCAGCCATACAGAGAAGCTTCTTCCTACACTAGATGGAACAAATACACAAATGGACAAAGTACAGGGAGTGAGAGACCTCAGAACACTCCGTTCTATATGGAATGTCTCCATCAAATCCATCCCCACAGGGCTCAAGAGGAGGCAGAAAGAGTGTAAGAGCCAGAGGGTGGGGACACCAAGGAAACAAGGCTTTCTAGTTATAACAGGATTGTCAGACATATGAATTCCCAGAGACTGTGGCAGCATGCATAGGCCCTGCATGGGTTTAAGCCAGATGTGGTTCATCCCTGAGAGTGGAAGTGGACACAAGCCTCCATTTCTAGTCCAGAAGCTATCTACAATTGAAAACTTGCAAAGGAGAAATTGGTTCAACAGAATCTCCTTGGATATACAAACCATACTTAAGGGCAGGCCCCATGCCTAGGAGTAGATGACCAACTGAATAGTATTTTTGGAGGGTTTTCTTTTTGTCCTATAAAAATTTATTTTTAATTATGTGTATGTATGTATGTCTGTGTCAGGGTTATGTACATGTGAGTGTAGGTGCTCTTATAGGCTTGAAGAGGGTACTGGATCCCCTGGAGCTAGGGCTATAAGCAGTTGTAAGCCACCTAATCTCGGTACTGAGAACCAAACTCAGGTCTTCTCAAACATGAGTAGCTCTTAACCACTGAGCTATCTCCCCTGTCCCATGGGGATGGCTTGTTTACAAGGGATTCAAAAAATAAGGCACAGTACGCAAGAAGACCTGACGGTCCTTTTGAGTCCTCCTGAGGAGATCTCACAGCCTAACCTAAGGTCTGAGCACCAAAGTAAGGTCAGTGAATGCTCATCAGACAGTGAGTATCAAAGAGGATGGGCAGACCAGTGAAGATTTATTAGACAGGGAGATGAGTGGAGTCATAGAGGACAGACAGGCAGATGTCACCACCATGTGCTGGAGGAGGCAGGGGTAAGTCATCATCCATTCACAAGATCATGTCAGGCAGGACCATTTCTGCCCACCCCCCACCCCCAGAATGTCCCTGTCCACTGGAAACATAAGGAGTGCTGAAATGGGGTACCAGGGACATGGGGAGTGGAGTCCAGACTCTGTGATGGACAGACAGTTGTTAGTGTCATATTTTAAATGGCTCTTAAATGATAGAGGCAGATTTAAAAGGAAAAGGTAAAGAACAATTCTGAAGGGAGGTTTACATAAAAACATCTGTATGTTTTATGCAAGTATGCAAGTAGCAAGAAATGGCTACTTGATGGACCTAGGAATCCTCTCATGTAACAAAGGCCAGAAGGCAGTGGCCTTTGGCCACTCAAGCTGTGGGTTGAGACCTTTTAGGGGGTCACTTATCAGATATGTACATTACAACTCATAACAGTAGGAAAGTTATGAAGTAGCAACAAAATAGTTTTATGGTTGGGGTCACCACACCATGAGGGACTGAATTAAAGGGTCACAGGATTAGGAAGGTTGAGAACCACTGCTCCAAAGTGTGATGAGGAGAGCTGCTGGTAACATTGGGTTTAGGTGATAGCCACAGGTACAGTTGTGTGTACCACACAGGAAGATCAGCACACATGTGGACCTTGGGTATTTACATAGGAGACTCAACCTTAAATCCAGTACTAAGGTTGGAGACTTAAGTTGGATGTCAGTCCTTCTTAGGACATGGGCACTGGCCATGTGCATCCCAATCATTGGGAAGCTTAATGTTGGGCTCTGCCTTTCCCCCAAGATTCTGAGCCACTGGTGACTGGGCTCCTGGAGCTCCCAGTTTTAATAAATACCCCCACTGCAGAAAATGTGCTGTAATCAAGAGAGAGGATGGGAGAGAAGGAGTAGGTTTTAGGTAAAACTTAATTTAATTTGACATAGTAACTCTGTGATGTGTTCACTCATGCAAAGGATGGGACAAGGTGAGAAATGTTAAATATCTGCTCTACTACATTTATGTTTGTTTGTTTGCTCATATTTGTCCTGTTGTAATTGTGAACTCAAGCATTCACTGGGATCTAATGAAACAACAGTTACTAGTATGTATCAAATGAAGGATTTGAGCAACATTTAATTGACACTGTCCTAGACCTGTGACCTAAAATTTGGTTCTATGGCTTTCTGTCAAAATATTCTTCATTCCAACACGGTTTTCTATTTACACATCCATCTAGCCCTGTGAACTATGGCTCTCTGGCGGAAAGAGGTACTCATGTCCCAGCGTGCAGCTCTCAGGTAAGGGACATGCCAGTTGTTAATGTAGCCTGAATCTTAAGAGGGATGCTCATTGAGGTTGAGAATCCTCGTCTAAAGCAAATCCCACTTTGACCCAGCTCTTACGATAGCCTTCTGGCCTCCACCAAGGAGTGGGGGTGATTGGCATGGGTAGCCATTATACAAAAATTTCCAGAAGCAGGTGAATGCAATTTTAAAAAGACTGATGGGTAGAAGGCACATGAGCCTCACCCTTACCCTTCCAGCAATGCCTACTATGGTGGTTAGTTTGCTTGCTTGGCTTTGCAAAACTCAAGCTCAGATGCAAACACAAAAGCATCATCATGCCAATCAGAACATGATTACAAAGCTCAGAGAAACATTCTCAGAGAAGTTTGCTCAGTGTGACTTGAACCTAGAAGCAAGAGAAAGTGCTTCTATTTGGAGGAGATGGGAAAGGTGTCAGAAAGAAAATGTTTTGTTAACTTTAAAGGAGAAATATCCATACTTTGAATGAAATTTAAGATATAAGCCAGGAGGCAGAGGCGGGTGGACCTTTGTGAGTTCAAGGCCAGCCTGGACTACAGAGTGAATTTCAGGACAGCCAGGGCTACACAGAGAAACCCTTTCTTGGAAAACAAAACAAACAACAAACAAACAAAGAAAAAGAAAACAGGGCTGGAGAGATAGCTCAGTGGTTAAGAGCACTGACTGCTCTTCCATAGGTCCTGAGTTCAATTCCCAGCAACCACATGGTGGCTCACACCATGGAATAATAGGATCCAATGCCCTCTTCTGGTGTGTCTGAACAGAGTGGCAGTGTACTCACATACATAAAAGAAAGAAAGAAAGAAAGAAAGAAAGAAAGAAAGAAAGAAAGAAA
>JADRCH010000051.1:12787698-12848664 GCA_019843965.1 Rhynchomys soricoides
AAAGAAAGAAAGAAAGAAAGAAAGAAAGAAAGAAAGAAAGAAAGAAAGAAAAGAAATTTAGGATATAAAAATCCCCATTTGCTGCTGATGTTTTTAATATTTTTCTATATTAAAAGACAGGTAACAGGCCTATATCTACTGAGGTAATAAATGATTTTAATTTCTAGGCCATTTAAATCATTTGTGGTTTTTAGAGACGGTAGAAAAAAAGTTGGAGAGAGATGTAAGCAGATCTAGTAATACGGAGGACTCTGTGACTTACCTTTGTAATTGTCTGAAGAATCACCAGCTGGCAATAAAAAATAATACTGGGTATCTTGTCCACGGTACAGGGTGTGTGAGGAAGTGTTTCCTATCCGGTAACGAAATTCATAATGAAAGTCCTATGATCCAGTCATGGGAGGAAAAAAAAGGTAAAATTGAATACACCATGGGTGGAATCACCAATCAATTCCATATGCTACTGGCCTCATGGCCACTGCTGGTCATGTGCTACAGCCCAGACCAAGATGCTTTGCATCCACACACAAGAGAGGTTTCCTGGGACTGTGGGACTCTTCTGCTCTTAAGCCAAAGGGCTTCTTACATGAAGCAGGATTCTGCACTTGTGTCAGCTAGCTCATTTTGGTTTTAGATCCCCTAATACAATAGTTCTCAACCTGTGGGTTGTGACCCCGTGAGATTTAATGACCCTTTCACAGGGGTTGCCTAAGACCATTAGAAATCACAGATATTTAATTATGATTCATAACAGTAGCAAAATTACAGTTATGAAGGAGCAATGAAGATAATTTTATGGTTGGGGATTACCACAACATGAGGAACTGTATTAAAGGGTCACAGCATTAGGAAGGTTGAGAGCCTCTTCCCTAACACCTGCAAAGTAGACTTTTATAGTACCCTCACAGTGACAGCAGTCTTGCCCCTCAGCTTTCTACAGAGAGGCATGATACAGGTATGAGGGTCAGGTGGAGGCACGGAGATGCCCTGTGCTGGAAGCTAAGGTCCCAGGAACTGAGTCTTCACAGAAGGCCCAGGCCTGACTTCTCTGTGCATGAGGACAGGTTTTTGAGAAGGAACCTGAGCAGAACAGGACAGGGGCAGGTAGTGTCTGTCCATAGCTAGAGGCCAGTGACTGAAAATTCATAGACTCCTACTGTGCTGTCACTTGATCTCAAAGGCAGCCTTAATCCTGTCACACCCAATTCTCCTCAAATCCTCACAAGACCCTGTGCAAAAAGTCACAATGATTTCTTCATTGCCCAAATTAGGACAAAGAGGTCCAGTGTAGGTCATAGTCATGTCATGGAGATGCGGTCGAGACTCAGGCTGAGTTTTCCACCTCCTACTTGTATGCTTATGGGCAACAGAGCCTCCTAACTTCCTGGCAAAGCCCTGCAAAGATACTCTCTTTCTGATGAGGAGGTTGCTCTCCAGTAGGGGAACTCCTCCCATTCATGCAGGAGCAACTTCCCCACATTGCAGGATAGACCAAGCCTAGAAGCCTGCCAAGTAAATAGCTCCTATGACTTCCAAGAGTTGTGGTGGCCTGCAGTCCTCAGGACAGACAAGGGGTCTCACATACCGGTTTTCCTGACATGCAGAAGACACTGAAGATGGTTTGTGCCTCCATACCATGGTGAGGTCGCACCTGACAAGACATGTCCTGTGGAGCTTGGTTGACCGTTACGTAGAGCTGAGCCTTGCCCAGTAAGACATGCTTTGAAGCTGAGAGAAGGGCAGGGTGGGTATTTCAGCCAGAATAAAGAGTAATAGTGGAACACACACACACACACACACACACACACACACACACACACACAATTCCCCATGTCCTCAGTTTGTGTCTAGAATGTGCTATAACGATCTCTCTAAAAATTCTCTGAACAGATGTACAACAGGCATAGTTATTATTCCCCGGTAATTAAACACCATGTTGTCTACTTTCTGCTTTATTAATCAGTCTACATTGATTATTATAATTTGTAATTTTTTATCTTTTTCTTTCTTTTTTTTTTCTTTTTTTCTCCAGATTGTCTGAAATTTCTATAACCTTGCTCTGGAGAGAGCAGGGCAAGGCCTCAAACCACTTCAAAATTGTTCTGGCAAGCACTGTAGGACTGCACAGAGTCACTGCAGACCCAAGCACGCTGGAGGCTTGCTACATTTGTAATTTTTTTAAAGTAGCATATTCTTAGGATAAATTCTGATCTGGAGCTTTCTATATCACATTGCACGAATCCTCATCAGGTCCTGTGGGAACTGTTTATGTGGACTGCCTGTGTTCCATTCTTAACAGTGATGTGACTCTGTCAACCACCGAAATAGGCCCTTCAACCCAAGTGAAATCCAAGAGGATGGAGTGACTAGCTCTGCCTTCATGACCAGCCAAATCCCTGGAGAAGAAGATGGGGCTTGGGCTAACAACCATGGGTATGAATTGCATATCAGGTTAAGAAAGAGACACAGGGACAAGAGTACTCCCCCAAAAGAACACAAGAAAAGACAGCCACATGGAGCCATGTGTGATGGGAAGGTCACAGGAGATCAAAGCTGTTAGAGAGGTGTTGTGGGGGCTGAGTGATAGACAGCTGAGGAAGAAGACACCCGGAGCCCAAGCTCAACTCTCCCAGGTCGCAGAGGACACTGAACAGGACCCCGGGACCATGGGAAGAATCTCATGGATCTCCTGAATCAAGAAAGGATATGGCCTAAGAGAAAACAGGGTGTGTGTGTGTGTGTGTGTGTGTGTGTGTGTGTGTGTGTGTGTGTTAAGGGTAGATGGAGTAGTACCATATGAGCAACTGAAAAACAAAGGCATCCATTGTGACAGAAGCCAGCATTGTCTCTGTCCAGGCAGAAGCAGGGACCCAGGCCTTAGTATTTGGACAGGGCCGGCAGAGGCTCACAGCAGCAGTGAGAATCCAGAAGAGCCTCTCTGTGAATTATAAGAAAACAACCTGCTTTGTGCTTCTTCCTTGGGTGATGAATATACAAACACAAGAGAAAAGTGGAGTGCACAGTAAGTTTTGCTTATCTGTTTTTAGGGTCTGGCCTTGAACTTGCAATCTTCATCTCTCTGCCTCCCAACTGCTGTTACTACAACTAGGCCGCTATGCCTGGCTCATGGTGGGCTCTAAGCAGTACAAAAATGTGAATAAAGAGTCAATCTTGGATATTGATTGAATCCTCCATGCTTTTTAAACAGGACTGCAAGTTTCCAGAAATAGGGGAATGTTTAGAAGTTACTTAAAAAAAAATTACTCTCAGATTTAGTCATAAAAATGCAGGAAGAGTTGGGGGGCACTGGACAAGGTAACCCTGTTCTAGTCCACACTGAACAGTCAGAAAAATGTCTATGTCATCTCATTGAGATTAAATATATGCAAGGAAGCTGACTTACTCAGGTATCTAGCCAAAAATCAAATATACAAGAAAGACAGTAACTGATCATCATTTACCTGATTCTATTGCACCTGATTTTACTAGGAAAGAGAACATCACAACAACTAATCTGAGTAACAAATAATGGGGTGATAGCAATAGGAGAGAAGAAAGAGGTCGTGTCCAGAGAAAGAAGTTACAGGAGATAGTCACTATTACTTCTAGGGAAAACTGTAATAATGACCAAAGCCGTCATGGCTCCCCACACCAGATCCAACTTTTACCTTGACATACCTACAGAAGCTTGTAAGACATATGTCTCACCACTGCTCAGTGAGAATGGTTTTATTGTCACAGCTGGTCCCATGATACCTACAAAAGGAGAAATGGCAGTCAGCAGGCTCTCAGAAGTCAGCCCCACTTCGCTCCAGGAGTGCAAGATTAAATAATACCCTGGTTTCTCAGAAGCCACCTAGGAAAGGCTAAAAACATGCAAGTGAATTTTCTGGAGATGGTTTTGCATGGCCTGTGATGGGTAAGATCTATGAGTCAAAGTCCCAAGAGACTTCATCCCAGGATTGCTTCTTCTTGCTGCTGATATGCCTTGTACTGTCACTATTATATAGCCTGATGATTCCTGAGCATTAGCCCACCTTATTGGGCAGATTTTCTGCAGATCAACATGAAGATGTACTTTCATGTAGTAATGGTGTGTAGACAAATTGATGATTTCATAATTCCTAATAATTCTTTTATACAATTCCTAAATTTATACAAGTAATTTCAAATCCTCTATAGTATAAAAGCTGCAAATAACAACTCTATAAACCTTCATGTGCCAAGGGCTAATTTCACTAGAAAAAGAAAGCAGTTTATTTTTTGTACTTACACCTACAATAAACTGCCCATTCTCAGTTTTTTGACCTTTAGTTACTGGGTAATGGTCTTATACTTAACCTAGAAGGAATGACTAGTTTATCTATACAAAACTTTAAGATGATTTGCCTCTTGACAAAACCTTGCTAACTTATGATATAAAAATTATTGCGTTAAACGTATAATGATCTTATGGAGGTACTAGATAATGAATGTTTAGTAAGATACTAGTCTTAATGGAAAGACATGTAAACAATTCTGCTGTTATTGCTTAAATCTTATCGATTTATGATGTGAATTATTGGCTTAAACTTACTATGAACTTACTGGAATATAAAAGTATTTAGAAAAATCATGTAAACAATTATCCTGCTGTAATGGTTCCTCCTGATAGTTGTATGAGGTAAGTTTTTAGAGACAGTATAAATACTGAGAACAGAAAATAAAGGCTGTTGGAGCTTCTTTTTCTGCTTCAGCCAGAGTGAGTGAATGATTTTTCTTGGTGTGACTTTTTTCTCCTTTTATTCTTTCATTTTTTTCTTTCTTTTTTCTTATCTCTCTGGTTCACAAAGAGTTAATGCACTCCAACCCTCTTGGCTGGCCAATGAGAGGGTTCTTGAGCCAGAGAGAAAAGAGTCCTAGTAACTAAACTTCTTTACCTAAGCCCCTGCTGATAGCAGCAGGAGCTAATAGCCAAAACCCAGCTTTTCACCACCAAATAGCAAGAGAGAATTAAGTTCCCAGAAGAGAGAGTTATAAGACCAGAGACCATCCATCTTTGACCTTTGTCTGATGCTGTGCCCCACAGCAATACCTGTGAAGACTGGGGCAGGTCCCTAGCACCAGTTATATATCCTGCTCATACTTGGGAATGACAATAATCTATTGGTTACCAGACTTCTGAGGAGTCCAAATTTCCATCTTCAGACCATCCATCCCCACCCAACAGAAACAGTACCCTCAACTCAGAAATGAGGTAGATTTCCCCAGTGCTAAGAGAATTCTGGTAAGATCTCATTTTGTGCCTTTACAGTAAGCTCAGTGCTTGAGTTTTTATTTTTATAAATTTGACTTAGCTGTTAAAGTATGATTAACAAATTGAGTTTTTGTAGAATATTTGTTATGAAAATTTCTTAACTTTTGCTTTGCAAGAGTAAGCTGACCCATCCTGCTTAGTCTTCCTTAAAATCTGGAGAGATCCAAGACACAAAACAGATGATCAGAAAGAACAAGAAAAGAAAGAATTTTCTTTCTTTTTAAAGAAACAAAATTTCTTTAAAATAGTATGAAATCTATGGCTTCCCTAAAGAGGCTTATAGGGGTGACCTATTCACATGTTCTCAGAAAGATAGTGACCCATCAGAGCAGATAAACCATCATGCCTATGCTCAGGGAGACAGGTTAGAAATTCATCTTCCCCACAGGGTCAGCTCTACTTGATCCATTCATGTAAATGGCTTATCTATTCTATGCCGGGTCATAGATATAGATGGATGCCATGTGTTGAGGTGCCAGCCAGATTTGAAGCTCTCTGCTGTTCTGCACTTGGGGACTCCTATGGAACATCTGAGGGTAGCTTCATCCTTAGAGACCAAGCCATAGGCTGTTTTCCACAGAAAGACAAACATGAATAGAAAAGGCTGAATGGTTCCACTCATCCATGAAGACAGAAAACTTGGAAGAACTTGAGGGCCGATTCCCAAACTCTTCCGAAATGTTCGTGAATTCCAGGGTGCAAAGAGCGTGTTCACACCTGATGTGGTGTAGTCATGGAAAACAGCTCGGCTGACCAGGGCCTTGGGCCAGTCGATCATGAGAGTTGGCTTTGCTCTGCCTGTGTGGAGGAAAGGGCCCAGCAGGTTGTCCCCATAACTGGCACTCTCCTCAGCACTCAGGCTTGATCCTGCTTCCTGCAAGTTTGTACTGGTCCCTAGAAGATAAATCATACCACAGGAGAGAAAAAGTCTTGTGACTTTCACAGTCTTGTGAAACATGAATGCTTCAAAGTTGATGTTAATAACAACTTCCATGGTTGCTGAATATTATACTTCTAAAGCAATACCTTTTGGAAGTATGAATTTTCAATCAATATGCTTTATTGTCTTATTATCAGCCACCCTACAGTGGCTTTCTTTACCCTCTGTTCTCCTTCTTCCCTCCTTTCCTCCTTTCTTGCCTCCCTCCTTCCCTCTCTCTGTGCCTTCTTCCATTTTTTCCTTCCACCGTGTGATCTGGAATTTTATAATGCAAGGTCAGATAATGATAAATGACAGAGGAAAAAGAGCAGATTCACAGGGAAAGAAAATATAGGGAACAGAAGGAAGGGGGTTTCTGTTGGAGCAGTGAGCAGGGATTCAGAGCAAAGGATGAGTTTAGTGAAGATCTAGAGGAAGTCTTCAGATTGAGTAGAGACCAAGTGTGGTAGGAATGGTCCATCCTCTGTGGGTGGCTGAAGAAAGGGAATGGGAACCAGAATGTGGGCAGTCGAGACATGCTTGTGACCAGAGACAGAAACTTCTGTCTTATAAGTGGCAGGAAGGCACTGGCAGCCAGAGGAAGATAACCATCTGGTTTGTGTTTGAGAAAGGCCTCTGCATGCTGTGTAGAGGTGTATGGAGGTGACAGGTGCTGGAGCACAGCAGCAGAAAGCCACTGCCCAACCTGGGAAGGAATGGTGCGGGATGGTGGTAGAGCTGACTGAAGACTTCAGAGAAGGCCACAGACACAAGATATGGTAGCAACAGACCTTGAGGAGTTAGGGTGGCTCCTGTCTGAAAGAGTCATGCTCTGAACAGAATATGATGATGTCTGTTTTGTCAATGTGCTACTGCTGATTCAGCAACTACCGTGTGCCTAAGTATGAGCCCTGAAACAGACCTGTGTATGTATTACAAATTTTGTTGTTTTCTATATGATTTTTATGGCTTGCATATGAAGTTATCCTCACGGGTCTATGTTAAATGCATGGTCCTCAGCCAGTGGTACTATTTTGGGAGGGTCCGGAAACTTTAGAAGGCAGAACTAAGCTGGGAAAAGCTCACTGTGGGTGGGTGGGTGGTGGTATGTTGTCCCCAGTCTCTCCCTGTTTGGCCCTCTGTTTCCTGTCCACCATGAAGTGAAAACTCCCTTTAGACACATTCACTCTGACCTGACTTTCTGCCCAAGGCCAAGTGACTGTACCAAACTCTGTGAAACCCTGAGTGGGGAAAAAAGAAACAGTAATAAGATAGCCAATCAATGCAATGTATCACAGTATCCTACAAATAAATCAAAAAGGAGGGGGGACAAAACACTTTTCTGGCTAGAAAGAGGTTACCCCTCTTGATCTATCCAATCGCTAGTGATATGGAGAGCCTAGCTGTGAACATGTCTAACTGATCCATAGCCAGGTTCTTCCTAAGTTGCTGTACACTCTGGGCAACAATCTTCTTCCTCATCTCAGGGCCAGGTGACAGGTCACCCAATTCCTTATCAAGCATCACCAGACTGCCGACAGTTCACTGGAACTACATAGACTGCTGGATCCTAAGGCACCTGTTGCCTGTCTCATTCCTCTTCAGGAACCCTAATGAAGCTGGGGATCATGCTTTCCTAAGGCTTCCTCACAAGGCCCCAAGTGGTAGGTCTCATCTCTGTTCCTGGGACCTGTGGCCACAACACACTTTGTTATCCCAGAGCCCTCTTCTGCTCCTTCCTATGATGACCTGTGAAGACTATCTCATACAAAGAAGAATGACACAGAGGAGAAAACCGTGAGGAGCTGATGAAATCATAACTCAGAGGCAGCTGGAGAGGAGCATCTAAGGAAACGCTGCAGTGAACTTACACATCAACTTACCCATTTATTCACTCAAAAGATAAACAGACTGACTGCATGTTCATTCAAACATTAATCACCTGCCTGTTCATTTGGTAGAAACAGCTCTCCAATTATCCCTTCGTTCTCTGACAGACAGTATAAGACATTGTTATCGGGTCAGGATCAGAATTAAGATTTATTTACCCCAGAGGGACAGAGGGCAGAGAATGAGACAAAGACGTGAGATAGAGGATGAGGGGTGAGGGGAAAGAAACAAGGCAGAGGGGAGAAAGGGGGGAAGGAAAGGAGAATGGGTGTTTGGCCTGGGGACAAAGGACTGTTTCTGGTTAGAGAGGAGATAGATGTGGTCCATAGGAAAATGGTGTTTTATAAAGGTACAGCGGAACCCAGTGTTAGATGGTGTGTTTAATCTTAACTGGGCATGTTAATTCGGTAAGCCAAAGGGGGCTTTTGATTGTTGGCCTTCAATACTTTGATAGCTGGACCTTAGTAGTCAGCCCCAGGAGGAGGAAGTGGCTATGTAAGGGAATAGGCATTGATGGCTAGCTTTAACAATGTAAGACGACAGGTTTTAGGCAGGCAGAGGGAACAGGAAAGAAGGACAAGGCTTGTCAGAGCCATGTGTGCCACTTTCAAGCTGGCCAGAGTTTCGGACAGAGCCAGTGTTCTCTCCTTGTCTGTCAATTCTTCAGAAACATAGATCACTACTGATCATCTATTTATATGACAAATTGATCACCCTATGTTTGCACTGAAGCACTGGGAATCAGGACGGTTCTGGGAACACAGAATAGACTAGCCTTGAAGTTTCTGTGAAGATGTCAGGTGTATATGAGACAAAACAGAAACACATCACTGGTTCAGAAGTCACCTGCTTGGAATAGGTAGGGGTGGAAACACTGAGCTGGTGGAGGCTATCATAAGGATGAGGGAGACTACGAAGTAAGGAAGGAAGGAGAGGGATCTTGCAAGAAGGATGATCAGCAAGGAGGCGAGTTGAGAAGGACACTAAGGGAGGCCTGTTACTGTGCAGGGCATCTTGGATCTGAATTGCCTGCTAAGACTTTGGGATCATTGAGCTCAAGATATATAACAGTAAGGGATTGAGGAGTGAGGTCTGTGCCAGGCTGTGCCATGCAGAGGGGCTCCCAGTCTCCCTTTGAAATTCTCTGGGGTATTAATAGGTGGCCTTGATGTAAGGAACACACACGGTGAATCCAGGAGAGCTGGTATTCAGTGAGCCTGGATGCAGGGCTCTTCTCATGGGAACAATGTTAAAAGTAGTCACCTGGTTGTCTTCCTAGGGATGGCACTGCTTCTTGGATGTCACTATAATAGGCTTCAAAATCTATACAAAAGGCAAAAAATATATTTAATTTGAAGACACAATTAGCAAGTACTAAATGCTGTAGACTGAAAACCGACTCCCTCCCCACCCCAGCCCCCAAGAAAGGTTTGTAAGGTTATA
Organism: Rhynchomys soricoides; assembly: GCA_019843965.1. Classification (NCBI taxonomy): domain Eukaryota; kingdom Metazoa; phylum Chordata; class Mammalia; order Rodentia; family Muridae; genus Rhynchomys; species Rhynchomys soricoides. The sequence continues at coordinate 12,797,247 of JADRCH010000051.1, forward strand.
GGATTAGAACTTAAAGGTTGTAGAGAGTTAGAATTTTGCAGATCAGAACCAAACCATTTTTAGTCCCCTTAAATTGTCATTCATTGCCAACTCCCATGTCTGAGTGAACACATTTTTGACTATTAGTGAAAAGCTTTAAAATGTATTCTTAGCAGAGAACTGTTTGCTGCAATCCACAGCTAAAAGTGTTGGTGGTCCAAAACCTATAAACCTTTTCCCCATTTGACTGTAAGCTACCAATGGGTGGTCACTGCCAATGTATATGATATAGTTTTCTTTGTTGTTTAACCAATAAAATATCATGTAACCCCTTCCACTGTGGAACCCATTGTTAAGGGTAATCTGTCCCTGGAACACTGTCACTTATATCCAGGTTAAGAATGAACTATCTCTTAGCTGGGACATGGTGGCACATACCAATAATGCCAGCGCTTAAACAATGAAACAGGAAGATAAAGAATCAAGACCAGGCTTAGCGTCATAGTGAATTGGAGGCCTAGGCTACACTAGAATTGGTTTCAAGATAACAAAAACAAAATACTATTTTATTATCCTGAAGTTGAAGCTAGGCTCTGCATTGAGCTCAAACACACTACTCTTAGACTCAGGGCAAAGGTGGGAGTAACATCAAACCTGACCCATTCCATTCGATTTACTCCTTCCCTGGCGAGCCTGGCACCTAGATACAAGGATCAATGTGTAGAGATGGTGACTTACCATCAAAGTCAGCAGAGGAGCTGGAGGAGGGCCAGCTTCCCTCAGGGTTGCTCATCATCGGCGCTTCCCCAGCTAGGGAACCTGGTGCTGGACTCAGTGAGCCATAGTCCTCTATGGGCTCTCCTGAGCCTGCCACAAGTCTGGCAGCAGGAACGTGGTGACCATCAGCTGTGGGCTCAGCAAAAGTGCTTCCTAGGTTGGAAAGAGCTGTCCATGCCAGGGGCATGGATGAAGGCTCCGGTGAGTGTGGTGTCATCGATGCTCTCAGATTTGATGGCAGGTAGGACTCAGATGACTTCGGACTGGCCCCAAGTGCTGAGACACCCAGCAGCCCTACGGTGCTACAGAAGGGGACTTAAACATGGGTGTGACAGGGTTAAAATTCTGAACTGAAAATCCAAAGTACATGTTTTTAAAACATATATAGGCTGTGGGACAGTGCAAAATGGTTCAGCTGGTAAAGGTGCTTAAAACTTGGTGATTTTAGTCTGATAGGCAGAGGTTTTGTAATGGTGGCTGACCTCCACATATGCACTGTGGCACATCTATCTAACGTGTGTGTGTGCACACACACACACACACACGATAAAAATGTATACAGGTTACATAAGCATGTCTACTTGGGGGGTAAAGATATTTTCTCTGAGCTTGGTGTAACCATCGCCATCATGGGGCTGAGGAGCTTGCTGTAGTAACCTACATAGTCATGGAAACACAAGAAGCAAAATGATGCAGAGACAGTGGGGACTTGGCTGTCAATGCGCCCTAGCAGAAGCAGGGAGAGGACCACAGGATTCTCACCTGAGACTGCAGACATTTTTCCTTGTCCCCACTTGCAAGTGGTCTGGGAGAACGATGCAAGAGTGTATAGGGTGGGTTCCAGAAAGGCAGCTTTCATGACTCATTACCCATGCTGTGGTGGACCTTTGGTGACATATCTGTGTTTATGTCACCCATACTCCTGCCCCTAACTCCTCAACAATTCTCCTGACTGGAGTAGACTTGTCTTCACCGTATCTCAGTGCCCCATCTGGAGTGAACAAACACTTTTTCACATCTTCTCAGAAAAAATAATGCCAACCTGGCGTTAATTGGAAGCCTGATGCTCAGATCAAGGCTCTGGCACATGGTTCTAGCCTGGGTGTGGAGGCCAATGCAGTCCCCAGTCTACATTCAGACCACAGGGTCACCCTATCAGGTTCTGTGAAAACCCTGTTTGGATGACTCTGTATTCTGGAAAGAATTTCTCTTAATCATCATTTCTCCCTGACAACAAGGATCCAGTAATAATTCTAAAAGGCATCCGTAGGAATTATGATAAGGGAGTAAAGGAGTAATGGCAAATGGAAAATGCATAGACATAGAAATGGCTCCATTAAAAGCAGCTTTTGCTTTTGACCAGGGCAGACTGTTGTCCTCTGTAGTGTCCTTTACAGAGAATTAGTGGATTTGTTTCCCTGAATTCTGTGAGGTACTGTGAAGAGGATGATGGGAACCCTATTCAGAGTCCTCTCAGACATTCATCTCAGGCAGCACTAGCCTTGTTGAAGCTTAACCACTGTCAGGATCACTACCACAGGTCCTCATAGATGCTTTGGTTTGATTCAGGAAGTCTAGTTGGTCTTAAATTCAGAATTAAGGACTCTATTTCCTATGATGGGCACAGTCCCACTGAATGTCCCTGTCAGGGGGCAGCTGTACTCCAAGATCTTTTTTAAAAGGTCTGTAGAAAGCTAGAATGGACTAAAGAAAACATGGCGGCCAGCCAGATGGGGCTGAGCAGAGCTGGTTGCCCAGCATAGTAATCCAGCTCTTCTGGGCCATTGCTTGTGGGACTCAGCCTCACTCCTCAGCATCCTGCTACTCTGTGGAGTAGGATGAGAGAGGATGAACACAAGATAATAATGAATTCACAATATTCCTCAGCCCAGGCAAGCATGAAGCCTGAGACCGAAGACCCTACAGTCATTCTGATTAACCTGGTAGATTTCTCCAACACAGGGGAGATAACACAATGAAGACCCTTCTTTCCTTCCTTCCTTCCTTCCTTCCTTCCTTCCTTCCTTCCTTCCTTCCATATCCTGTGCTTTTCCTAGTGACCAGTGCAATTCTAGCAACCAGTTTGATATGTAAGCCCTGCCCTAAGCTATAAACACCAGTGACCCCTCTGGTGTCATTTCAAGAAAGCCTATGCTGAGCAACTGCAGTTCCTGTTTCCCTCCTGTTCCCATCTTCATTTAGACATGAGAAAATTCTTTTCCCATGCTCAGTGTGCCTCAGCTTCCCACACAGAGTAACAAATTGGATCATTATCATTCACCCAAGCAGGTGGAATCTTTGAGAGGAGCTTTCCATCCTTATTTGAAAGTATGGACTAAAAGATAGAGCCAGGTCCCATTGGGCATCTGTCCCAGAGAGGCAGGTCAGAAGGGAGTGTGCAGACAAAACTGGCTCAGACTCAGCTGATCTAGTCTCACCATGCAGCTGGCTTCTTTGATCTCCTAAAGTCTGGGAATTCTACCCCACTAGCAGCCAGTCATTCTGCACCATCGTTACCTGGGTCCTCTAATTCAGTCCTCATGCTGCCTGCCTGGGCTCTGCATAAGATAACAGTCTGAGGGGTTGGCATGCCATCTATCCCACCTCTAAATGCCTATGTGGTTTTATGATTCTTTGACTCTTTACAGAGGTTCATCTCCTCTTAGATGAGCTTACATAAATCAGGGACACAAATTCATTGGTCAAATATAAATGAGCAAGTATAGCGGTCAAGAGGTTCACAGGGTGGGGTGTGTGAGCAGAGGCCTGAGCTGCCAGCCCCTTCTAGAACTTCAACCTCTGTTGTGATCCTTGTCATTCTGGGGCTCTACTGGAAGCTTTGTTACACAGACGTCCCAGTGTTGGGGAGAGCCAGGCCTCATCTTGAAGATACTCAGCGGCTGCTAGCCATCTGTCTGCTCATTAGCATATAAAACCATGATCACATGGAAGACCACAAGGATTTCAGGAGCTGTGTGCCAGGGAAGTAGATTATAGACGCAATATATATGTCAAAGTTCCAAGGATCACAGCTGTCTGGACAGTGAGCTCCATGACAGATCCTTTGCAATAGCTTCCTGTGATTCTAAACAAATAAGTTTGAACAGTTTGGCCTGAGCCTTCTTGCAGCATGTATGTGAGAAGCCACTTGGTCTATCACCTAGTGTCCGGAGGATTGAAGTAAAGACATCCCAGCCATGGGCAGGTCAGATATGATGGTTCAGTAACCACAGAACAACCAAGAGCTTTTCTTATTCATCAGCAAAATAGAGTAGCCGTCTTACCTTCCACTGCGTTCTTCTCTGTTGCATTGACTAAGAAGAGGTCCCAGGAATAAGTGAGGTCTGGGACATCTCCACAATCTTCACATACAGCTCGGAGAGACACTTCTTCATTCCAGTTCACAGAGATGTCTCTAAAGTTGACCCATGAGATGTGGGTGAATCTGGAAAAGGCAATCACTTTGATGTACAAAGTGATCCTCAGGCTGCATTCATTTGGGCTGGCCATGTTTGAACCACCCAGTGTTGGCATCATCAGAACCCGAATTGGTGAATGAGGACCATGTGACCAGCTTCCAGACTTCACACCACATGATCTGACCTAACACACCAGATGAGCACATTCACTGCTCACCAAGTTCAGCGAAGCTATGAGACTTTCTCAATGGCAAATGGTCTTGGGCTTTAGTCTCTCTGTCACTCAGCCTTGGCTCTGGCCATGCTGTCCATCATGTCAGTGCCTGAGCTGTCTCCTCACCTCTTTTCCACATGCTTGCCTCCATAGCAACACACTAGGGTCACCAGGGCCTTCCCAAGCCATCTGTCTTTGCCGCAGCCATCTGGCTCAGCTTAGCCTTTTACCTGGGTAGGGTTATTGGATCACGAGCTGTTCCATGCCCTACTGCACCCTCAGGAACCCCACCTTGCACTCACATTTTTTTTTTAATTTTTATTTTTGATACTTTATTTTCATTTCAAATGTTTTCCCCTTTCCAGGTCTCCCCTTTGGAAAACCCCTATCTCATCCCCCCTCCGCCTGCCTCTATGAGGGTACTCCCCCACCCACCCACCCATTTCCGTCCTCCCTCCCTGGCATTCCCCTATACTGGAGCATCTGACATCCTCAGGCCCACATTTTATACAGACATTTCTGAGTCACCATAGCTACCTCCTGGAAATTTCTCCAGGCTCTTTCTTGGCTCAGGGCTGCTTCCCAGAGAGCATTTCATGAACTCTGGGTTCTTTAGAACATCATCAGATGGTGTGAGAGACTAGGTTGAGTTTTGCCACATGCATTCCTTTGCTATAGGACATGCAGACCCTTAGAAGGCTAAGTACAGAGGGGACTTCCTAAAGTGGTGTGCAGGATTTCCCTGTGTCTTCCACTATCAGCTACATCCCAAGCCATGGCTTCACCATGTAATAACAAATACGGGAGGCAAGACGGACCATGGCAGGGCAGGTCTGCAGCTTTCTCAAAAGGAACCAGACATACTATCACCTGTGTGTATGTGTGTACCACTGCATTTGTATGTGGACATGGGTGCAGTAGATGTTGTCTAAAGTCTCAGTAACTTGCAGTCAACCAAGGTCTGAAATATTTAATGGAAAATCCCAGAAATGAACTTATTGTAAATGTTCAGTTATGCCACTCCCAGGAGTGTGTAAAGTACTGTGCCATCCACAAACTTGCTTCCCCCCAGAATTCGCCCCGTGCTCAGTCATATATAACCTAGTCCTTTGAAGTGGTCCTTCTGTGTCCTTGCCCACCCTGGCAGTTCAGCTCAAGTCCTACATTTGGTCCATGGGGTTATAATATGAATACTCTGGTAGCCTTGGTGGTGACAAGCTGATTCATAGTGCTTCTTTGCCTCTGCCATCCCCCATAGTCCCACACTTGCATGTCCTGTAATCCCTAGAAGACTCCCAAGTCTGGAAATCAGATGGCCTTGCTGCCTTCTGACGTCAGCCTCAATCATTGGTCTTCCATCTTGGGGATGCGTGTGTGACAGGAGGGACCCACTAGCAACATGGCAACATCCTTCAGACTTGCTGCTGTGTCACTGTTAGCCCGGGAGATCCCTATCCAAATCACTAGCCCCTCCCTGGCAACTGCTTCTTCTTCCTTATTGGTGTGGTTCCCACATGGCCTAACTTCATCCTGCTCCATGAACACAGATTCCTTTCAAGCTGCCACAATCAGCCAGAGTGCTCCACAGCTCTGACTAGGACAAGGGTACCTGAAGGCCAGGTCAGGACGGGTGGACAGGAATATCAAGGCTTTCGATGAATTCTGTCCCCTGCTGGAGACTGTCAGTGTCACAAGGAACTGGTCACAGCACTCACTGAGCCATTTTGCTGGGAAGGAAATGGCAGGAGCTTGGGTGTCCACTCGGTATGAAGTAGAGTCATCAAAGCAGGGCCACCTTGGTGAGCTGGCCGCTGTGCAAGTCCAGTGATACCTATTGGAGAAGCCATTGGAGGGGCATGGTTACCATCACTGAGTGTTAAAGGCAATGTGGTTTAGAAGAGACCATACCTCTCGTTCTTTGATATCAGTGGTGCAGGAGCTGAGCCTGTCTTCCCACTCACTGGCAGGGAGATCACTGTACTCCACGTAGGATCCTACTTCCCTCTGACTTATGTCATGTACCCTGGCCTTGGAGCTGCTTTTGTCACTCCCTCCCCTCCCTGTGCATGGCGGCCCCTCTGCTCATAAGTAACACAGCCCAACGATCCCTAGAATGTTCCCTCACAATCACCCTGCCAATGCTGCATCTTGTCTCTGAGACAACTCCACATGGGAAGACAGGAAGGTCACCCTATCCCAATTTTAGGAAGAAAGCACATTGGCAGAGGCCTTGGGGGAGCTGCCCTGTTCACTCAGAGCTGGTAAAAGTGGGGTCAGGAGAAGACTGGAGATGATTCTCCTTCCATCTCACCACCTTTCTGTAAGATGATAGTGCATGAGCCACAAGACATAGGTAGCTGCACGATTAGGGTGGACTGGGAGGACAGCATCATTGCAGCTTTGAGCAGATCTTAATCCAGAGCAGGAGGCATGCTTAATCAGGTGTGTGACAGGTAGGAAACAGGATGCAAATGCTCTAGCAAGCTGGGCTAGCCTGCTTCATCATAGCAACCTGCTTCCATAAGTGTCACTTAAACCTGAACCTTAAAAACCCAATTCCCTGTATAGACAGCAGGCACTGCATTTTAGAAACTTTTGTACACAAAGCAGCATGAGACAGCACTGCAGCTGCCTGGTAACCTCTGCTGGGGAGAAGCATCCCTAAGACACAAGAGACGTGTATGGTGACGTTTGCAAGCTGTGTAGAGAAGCTGTCCCATGGTTCACCCAGAAGATTCTTTACTGTCCAGACACAAAGCTCTCATTTTCAGGTGCTGTGATGGGTCCTGGTAGTTGACAGTGTAAAGATGACACAGATACAGACTTAGTCCATCAGGTTCTGTGTGTGTGTGTGTGTGTGTGTGTGTGTGTGTGTGAAGGACTGACAGCCTAGAGCTGTGTCTACAGCATGCACCATGGTAGAATCAGGGAAAGGGTACCTCTCACCTTCCCTGAACTAATGAAGCACCAAATCCCACATTTGGATGTGGTAGACATGAAGGATCACAATGACAAAGGGGCCTCTTTACTGATTTATGAATAGGGACCACGTGGCAGACACAGGGATATATATCCAGTGAGAGCCCTGCTATTCTGAACTTAGGCTCAATGCCTGAGGACAATGAACAGCAGCCATATAAGTAAGGAATGAGTGTAGCAAACTACATACAGCTAAGGACAGTGGCTTCCCCTCTGAGCTGAATGGGTGTGCAGGTCAGAGCAGGGAAGTAAGGCCGAAGGCCTTCTGGCTTTATCTAGAAAGACTCCATCCTATCTTGGACAACCAGCTGTGGTTGAGGGTGGACATAAGCTGAGGCCCTGGTGGCTCTATCCAGGCAATGCAGGGGAAGCATGAGGGATTTGTGTCTAGGGGAGACCTAATGAGGTTTCCTGACAGGCATGAAGTGTGAGAGAAAGATGTCGAAGACACTAAGGAAAGTTTTGGTCTGAGGGCCTGGAAGAAATGTTTCCTCAGGGTCCCAGCACTAAGAGGGAGAAGAAGACATGAGCCACCAGCCCTAACCAGGAGCTATCTCCAATTGAGAAATGCTCAGTTGAAAAATTCCCAAAAAGGAAAATTGCATTTTGTCCAAAATGGACTCTTACTGTGTATACAAACCATGCTTAATGGCAGCTGAAGGTAGGCCACATAAAATAAGCTGCTTGGTAATTTTTTTTTCTGGCTTTGTTTAGACATTTTTTAAAAAACCTAATTGGGCTTTTGCTTGTATACTATGATTACTGATTTTGTGTTTTTACAGGTTGTGTGTGTGTGTGCGCGCGCACATGCGTGCACGTTCCTTCTCCATTTTTTTGGTTTAACTGCCTGTTTGTCTTCTAGAGAGAGTGAAACTGAGAAGGCATGGAGTTGAGATGGCGGGGAGGGGAGAGGGTGTGGGAAGGTATAAGGGAAGGGAAGCCATGATGAGACTATATTGTATAATAATTAATTTTCAATTTAAGAACATACTTGTTTCACGGACAGAGGTGGGGGAAGGCCAGTGGGAAGAGGTGGAATTTGTGTCTGGTGATTTGAGGTACAGGAAAGGGATGCAAGGGCGGTGGTGACAGGGATCTGGGGCTAGGGGGAGGGCAGCATGATTGGAGGGTACATGCTGGGAGGTAAAGTGGCACAGCAGAAGGCTGGAAAAGGCCTGTCAGGCTGCGCTGTCTGGACCAGAGCCCGTGACCGCAGAGCTGAACCTCACTAACGGGCAGCTCTCTGCCTCCCCCACACACTGGCATCTGACTAAGGAGTCCTAATGAAAGGGTAGCATTTACAACACACATTCCAAAATCACAGTTTAAGCAGCACCTTAAAAAAAAAAAAACAAAACTACTCACATTTTACTCTCCTTTCCTATATTGGCTTACACTTGGATAATGAATAAAGCAGTTCAACTAGAGAAAGCGGGTACACGTAAATGTCTCAAACTATCTTGGCAGAATTCCAAGACTAACTCTCCTAATATTCCTGAGCCAGGGTTTGAAGAAGTGGAGCCAGAGAGTCTCATAGTTCTGTATTCTCACCTGAGAGCAGCCCCCGGGGTGTCAGGGTCATAGGACTGGGACCCTCTGAGGATGATGGAAGTTGAGGTGGTCTTAGAGATGAAGATGTGTGTGCCTTCAGAGATGACACTAACAGGTGCCCTAGCTTGAACTTCTACACCAACACAGTAGTTGCTATACACCATGCTTCCCTTGATCTGAACCTGAGAGACCAAAGACAAGGGGGTATCACATGAGAACAAGCAGATGCTTCCTGGATCTGGATGTCACCTGGATGTGACACTGGCCCTCAGCTCTACAATGGTCACTTACAGCATTCATCTGAGGATGCAGCCAAAAGGAAGAGCATGGATCTATTAATATGTAAGTCTACTTAAATGTACAGTTATCTAGGTGTGTGTTGGTCAGTATATTGTTAAGTTGACACAAGCTAGAGTCATTGGAGAAGAGGAAATCTCAACTGAGAAAATGCCCCCATCAGACTTTCCTGTAGGCATACCTATGGGGCATTTTCTTGGTTTGAGATCAGTATGGAAGGGACTAGCCCACTGTGGGCAGTACCATCCCTATTCAGGTGGTCCTGGGTTATATAAGAGAACAAACTGGGTGAAGCAGGAAGAGCAAACTAGTAAACAGCATTTCTCCATGGTCTCTGCTTCAGTTGCTGCCCCAGGTTTCTGTGTTGAGTTCCTGTCTCAGCATCCTTTAGAGGACTGTGACTCAGGATATGTAAGTCAACAAAGCCCTTTCCTCTCCACATTGATTTTGAACATGGTGTCTATCACAGCAATAGAAAACAAAGTAAAACAAGATATTTAAATACCCATGCTCCCTGTATACACATGTCTGACAGTGCATTTCTCCATGGTCTTGGCATTTGCTGGCTCCCTTTACCTTGTTACATCTAATAGGAAAGAAAGGGATTGACAATGGGGCCAAGAGGTCCCTCTTCTGTACAATTAAGGAGACAGTGGTGTGGGGGAGCAGGGCAGATGGGGTAAAACACTAATAGTCTTTGAGAAATGTGGGCGGGACATAGACTGGAATCCTAGATGGCATAAAGGAGAAGGCAAGGTGAGCTTTACTGTCTCTGCTTCCCAAGTAAGGATGCAGTGTGACCAGCCACTTCACACTCCTGTCACATGCCTCCCCACTGAGATGAACTGTAAGAGCCCAGTCAGCCCTCCTTACGTCGCTTTTGTCATGTACTCTGTCACATGTAACTAATATGTAGTTGGACCTTCTCTAGGTAGGCACCCTACCCAGTACCTGCTGCACACTGCAGCTGCAAGCAAGTTCTGTGCAGGTGCCATGTCTGTGGAGGACAGTAGCTCAGTGTGGAGCTGCCAAGGAAGGAGCAGGAACCTGAGGTCTAACTCCTAAGTGTAACATGCCGATGATAGCAGTCAGAAACAAAACCAAACCAAAAACCAAATGCTTCATCAGAGGTCTCCAAGGCCTAGACATAGACAGGGCCCCTGCTAGAAGAGTCAGATACAACTAATGAGCAAATATGCTAACAACAGACAGTGATAAAGGATGGATACTTGGCCCTAGCTGTGACCACTCACCCTTCCAGGTGGTTTATGAGAACCTGGGCTTATGCTTTCAGGATTGCACCCCATCTCTTTGGCTCTAACCCCAGACCCACAGTCTCCTGAAGTGTACAAAAGGGGGAGCTCTTGGACTCACTGTCAATTCCTTTCCTTCTGACCTACTGGAAACATAATGGTGAAGTCTTCTAAAAGCGACATCAATCCTCAGCCATCTACAACGCCAAGTTAGCATGCGCATGAGGCTTGTCTGAGAGGATGAGTGGGTCCACCTAGGAGCACTCTCCACTTTCTCGCTTCCACCAGGGCACCAGGGCACCAAGTCACGAGGGCTGATACAAGCCAGTTCCCACAGTGCCCTGGGAGCATCCCCTAGACTAGTGGTTCTCTGCCTTCCTAACACTGCAATGTTTTAGTACCTCGTGCTGTGGAAACTCACAACCATAAAATTATGTTTGTTGCTACTTCATAACTGCCATTCTACTACGGAGTCGTAAAGTAAATACGTGTGTTTTCCGATGGTCTTAGGTGACCTCTGTAAACGGGTAGTTTGACCCCACCAAGAGGTTGAAATTACAGGTCAAGAACTCTAGACTACGACAGGATCAGGGTGACCTAATGCTACCACCCTAGAACTCTGCTCCCATGAAAATAAAATCTGCTACCTCTCAGTCAATCTTTCCAAAGAGAAATATCTTAGAAGCAGGATCTTCCTACTACCTGCAACTAACAGTGCCCCTCAAAGCGTATACTATGATCCTCTGTCACCCATGAACAAGTGTCTGGTTCTTATTGAGATCAACAGAGAAGCAGTGAGAACATTCAGTGTGAGCCTCTGTTCACATTGCCCAACAGGGCCCAGTAGGCTCATTTCTTTGAGGGGCAGTTTGGGTGTTTGGGAACCTTCTGATGAGCTACCTGAGGCCTGGGCTAGGACTAATCCTCAATGGAACCAGATACCCCACAGAGTGAAAACACCCATTCCATCTGCAGAGATTTGGGTCCCAAAGACCATTTCTTCATCCTGGTCTTCTGACTTCACTACAGTCTGACCCAGGGCCATCTTCCTGGTTCCAGTCACTACACAAGGCTAACCTACAGCCTCAGTTTCCACACCCGTGAGCAAACTGTTCAGGATTCTCCTTCATGAAGCCACTCAACTCAGTGACTTCCCTTTTCTAGCCCACGTGATCTATAACATTTTACTGGCTGAGGGTCACGGTGAGTACTTCTCTCCTGGCCTCTGGTAGACATCTTCCATTTTCTTCCCTAAATGGAAACATCAGTATTCTGTTCCTCTGTCAGCACAGGGTTTATTCAAAGTAAGTGCACAGGCAAAGTGTCTTTTAAAAAGCAGAAATAGTTTCTCGGTGATTATGTGGCCAAAATTAGAACGTATATTTTCTGGGAAATTAAAACATTGTGTGTGTGTGTGTGTGTGTGTGTGTGTGTCTGCACATGCACAAGTGTGCACGCATGTGCACCAGCCTAGACAGTGATTCCCCTGTCTCTACTTCTCCCCACAAGTACTGGGTTACAGGTGCACATTGTACACATTACTATGCTCATATGACAAATGTTCTTCCCCAGCGAGCCACTTTTCCAGCTGAAATGAAAGATTTCTTTTAAAAATCCTACCCACACCTTAAACAACAACAACAACAACAACTCCCTCTCTTTGGCTAGAAGAGGTTTTCCCTAGGGCTTGTGGTGAGGGTTGGTTGGCTTGCCAGGGTTTGGGGAATGGTGAGTGCGCCGACCTTGGCGACAGCAGTGTAGTTCCCACACTCCAGTGTGTAGCTTGGGAGCATGATGGTCTGTCTGTGGGTGTTGACAGCAGCAGGGAGGGTGACAGCGGTCATCTCAGCACCCACAAAGCTCCAGGTGTAGGAAAGCCCTTGGGAAATGTTACAGAGGATGGCAGCTTCAAATGTCACTCCTAGTCTCAGGGGCTGAGACCTCCATATCTGGGAATTGACAAGACAGATCATGTCAGTGAATGTCTGCCAACTCTGACGGTACCTCAAGCTGTTAGAAAGGGTAAATCTCTCACCATTTGTTTGCATAGCTGCAGGATGAGACCTGGGGCTGGACTTTAGATAGCAGCATCAGTACATTTATTTTACAGACAAAAGTAAGCAGTGTGTGTGTGCGCATGCGTGCGTGTGTGTGTGTTTATGTGTATATGTATGTTTTTCCTGCTATGAATATGTAAATGTAAATGCTTACTTCTCCTTTCAAGCATGAAGCTAATAGAAAATGTCAAAGGAAATGGCTTGTAGATCTGATTACGTTACAGTGTCTTTTTTTTAATATTTATTTATTATATGTAAGTACACTGTAGCTGTCTTCAGAAGCACCAGAAGAGGGCATCAGATCTCATTACAGATGGTTATGAGCCACCATGTGGTTGCTGGGATTTGAACTCAGGTCCTCCGGAAGAGCAGTCAGTGCTCTTAACCACTGAGCCATCTCTCCAGCCCCCATTACAGTGTCTTTTAATCGTTTGTTATTTGTGTGCATATTTATTATGGAACACACAGCTGTGTTGTTCTTCCCAAGCACTTTATGCCCTTTTCCCCATCCTCTGGGACAGTAGCTGCAATCTTCCCCTCAGCATCCCTCACCTGACTTTGGTATTTGTCCCTTAATATGGAAAAGCATTCCGGGTTCGCCAGTTTTACTGCCCAGCCAGGGACCCTTCCAATTTGGGTCTGATGCTAGGAGCAAGGGCTCCCCCTGGAGGCTGATCTGTTTAATTACCGCGAGAAAACTGGAGAAGTTCAGACTTCAGCACCCTTACTGTTAGTTTACTTAGCCTTCCCATCCTCCTCCCCCACTTAATCCTATTTCGTTCTCCTTTGTCTCCTTAGAACGTGACACTGCAGGGAAAGCCCCATGCCCAGGAGTACTTGGTCAACACAAAGCAGACTCCATATTTTTGTGGGTGTGTTTTTTTGTTTTGTTTTAATATCTTATCTTATTGGTTGTTTTTTTTTTTTTCCTTCAGTTTATCTGTTTGGAGTTTTGCCGTTTCTCTTATTTTTGTTTCGGGAGAGAGAGAACATAAAGTTGGGTGGGTAGGGAGGTGGGGAGGATTTGGCAGGAGGGGAGGGAGGGGAAAGAGTATGGCCGAAATATATCAGAAAATGTAATTAAATATATTTAAAGGTAAAAGAAGGTGTTAGCTGCCTTCCTCCCGCCTACTGACTAGGACATTTAATCCTAAAGTTTAGTTGAACTATAGTTTATTATAAAGAAAACACTAATGATCTAAAGACTAAAACAGTTAGAAAAACAGGAGAAAGAGTTCATAGTCTTATAACTGGGAAACTTACCCTTTGTATTCTGTAGGTGGTACCATTTAAATTACTGTCCAGTTCTTTGCATTGCTTCTACTTTGAACATGATTTCATTACAGAAATTGCGACAAAGCCACTGGACTAACATGGCTAATGGAAAGTTGTAATATTCTCAAATTTTAAACTATATATATATATGTGATAATATGAATTAAACTATGCAATTTCCATTAGAGTGGGAGTCGGCTCTGACTGGGTGCACAGTAGAACTTGACAGGCAAAAGTGAAGTTTCCAGGAAAGGCATTCTGAAGCTCGGCTCTGTGACATGGAGATGCCGTGGATACGGAGAAAGATGTATGCACAGAGCATTGTAAGCTAAAGATACATGCACAGAGTGCCACATGCTATTTATAGTAATAGAAAATCAGGAACAATCAAAGTTCAGTACTGAGGGACCTGGGAAATGGTGTAGAATTTGTACATATGATCCAATATATGCCACTGTTAAAAATCATGTTGTCAAAAAGGACAGTGGTCAATGCTATAACAATTCAAGTTTGGTGATAGACAAGCATATTAAAACACACACCTCTTCCACATATATAAAAAACAGTAGCAGGGAGCTGGAGAAAGGGCTAGGTGGATGAGGGGTGGGGGTGGGGACTAAGTCGTCTTCTCAGGGTGGCTCACAGCCTCCTGGAACTCCAGTTCCAAGGCACCTGGCGCCCTCTGCTGGCCTGTGCAAGCACCTGCACTCATGTGCTCATCTCCGCAGCCCCACATAATTTTAAAATAATAAAGATAAATTTATTTTAAGGCAATAGAAAAATTAAAATAAATACATCTATCTTCTGCTGTCTGGATTTCACACAATTTCCCCCCCCCCTTTTTTGTACTCTTAGAAAACACAGAAAATATAAAAAAACAAATGGAGTCATCAATATTGTTTTCCTTACTTTACAGAAAAGCTCAAATGGAAATAGTTTACAGATTAAAAATTAAGCTCTTTTATCTATACAGTATTTGCTTCTATGTATCCATTGAAAGTAAGTATAAATTAAAACAAACAAACAATAGATCCAGGTGTGGGAGTGGTAACCTGTAATTCCAGCATGCAGTAGGCAGAGGCAGGAAAACTGAGAGTTGTGGGATAGCCTGGGTAGCACAGTGAACTTAAGAACAACCTGGGCTACATTGTGATACACAATCTCAAATAAAATAAAAATAAATAAAGTAAGATAACAACATTAAGAAAATATTCCTTAAAACAAAACAAAATCAAACCAAGGAACAGCATCAGCTTCCCATCAGAGCAAGACTTCCAGTCAGAGCCTTGCAAGCTGTAGCCTTTCCCTGAATCCCTTAAGGTTTGGTCCATCCCTCACACAGAGAGCATAGAAGATCCTGAACCATGGAATGCTGGCCTCCAGAGCTGCAGAGGTCTGGCCTTAAGGGACATGGACACTTGGAAGGCCCAGGGCAACCCCATACCCTCTTTGAAATCCACTGCACTCTGGGGCTACTGGGACCTGAGATACCCAGGGCCGGCAGCTGATCCAGTAGAGATAGCATTTTGGCAAACACTCAGCTTTGAGTTTTCCTTCCCAAGTGTCAGGCTGGACACCTTTGACCTGAAAGTAAAACCGCCTGAAATCAAAGCCCTCAAAAGGGTGGAAGGAATAAAAGGCAGCCTTATTTTTCCTGTTCTGTCATGAGTACTCAGTCATTTCTTTTAATTTTGGTGTCAAATTTTTCTTTTTACTAAAAATGCTATCATTCTGTGTATAATGAAAAAAAAAAAAAGCTACTCAAAGCAAGCTGAGCTGAATGTCAAGAGTCATATAGGCAAATAAAAGACTTATTCACCCACCAGAAGCCAGGTTCCCTCCCAGTGCAGGCTTTCCCTGCTCAGGGACCAGCTCCAAAGCCCTCACAGGGGCTCTTTTGTGCTGAGTGCAGCAAGACAAACTTAACAAAGCCTCCTTCATTCCCCAGCCAGCTCAGCAACTTGGAAGCAGCCTAGAGCGAGGTAGGGGGGATGATGATTCCTCAAGCCCAGTCCTACCTGCACCTTCACAGGGCCCATGTTCTTCACCGGGGGTGGTTGGCAAGACTCCTGCACAATGAACAGCTGCTCTCTTAGGGTGGCAGAGCTGACGTTATTGAAGGCAAGGACTTCAACTGTAAACTCTCCCTCCCTGAAAGGGTGGAAAGCAGAGAAATGGAGAGATCAAGGTTTCTAGACATCAGCTCTCAATCCCTCTTGATAACCTCAAGACCCCTCACCCAAGTATCCTGTTCCTGAAGTTGCTTTTGATGGTGGTATTTTATCACAACAACAGAACAGTAGCTAACACTCTTCTACACACTTGAATACTCCTCTGCACCAGCTCCATGCTAGTCTGAGACTTGGCCTTGGCCATGCTTATCTCTGGTACCTATAAAGACTGGCCATTCATTAGAAGGACTTGATCTACTTAAGATTTAGGATTACCCCTAGCTAGACACTCAGATAGGAACAATTGGCTTGCTTCTCTGCAGTTTCCATACTCCCAACCTTGAGTATCATTTGCATATCTGGTTTTGCATTGAAGAAAACCTTCTGGAGACAATGATTTTAGACAAAGACAATCAGATGTAACTGATCTTTCTGATTCAGCTAGGTTCTGGGTAATGATGCTGTGGTCAATGAAGTATTGCATATGATATGAGAAGGATTCCTACGACTAAAACAAGGCAGAATGTTTTGTATTTCTTAGTGATACCATAGCTGTAGTGGTTTGAATATGCTTGGCCCAGGAAGTGGCGCTATTAGGATGGCCTTGTTGGAGGAAGTGTGTCACTCTGTGGGTGGGCTTTGAGAGACCTTCCTCTTAGCTGGCCTTGAAGCCAGTCTGTTCTTCTGTGTGAAGATGTAGAACTCTTGGGCTCCTCCTGCACCATACCTGCCTAGATGCTGCCATGCTCCCACCTTGATGAGAATGGACTGAGCCTCTGAACCTGTAAGCCAGCTCCAATTGTCCCTTATAAGAGTTGCCTTGGTCATGGTGTCTGTTCACAGCAGTAAGACCCTAACTATGACAGTTGTTACCAGGGACTGGGGCATTACTATGATAGGCCTGACCATGCTTTTGTTTGGACGTATGTGGATTTGGGGACTTTGGATTTGGAAAGTCATGGATTGTTTTAAGCAGGCTTAGTGGGCCATCCTAGTAGGAATAGAGAAGACTTTGTTGCTGAGGGTGATTTGAACTGTGGAAGCCTGGCTCTAGAGGCTTCAGAGGCTCAGTCCATTATCATCAAGGTGGGAGCATGGCAGTATCTAGGCAGGCATGGCGCTGGAGGAGCTGAGAGTTCTACATCTTCATACAGAGGAAGCCTGGAGCAGACTGGCTTCCAGGCAGCTAGGAGGAAGGTCTTTCAAAGTCCACCCACACAGTGACACGCTTCCTCCAATGAGGACACACCTACTCCAACAAGACCACACCTCCAAATAGTGCCACTTCCTGGGCCAATCGTATTCAAATCACCACAATAGCTGTCATAATATAAACAGAAAGTCATTTCTCTTGTGTTTGTATTGATAGTGCAGTGAACTCAACTCTCACAGTGCCAGAACAAGCAGTGATGAGCAGTACACGGATGACGATAAAAATGGCTACCCTGTTGGCTTATAGATTTATGAACTATATTTTTCAGAGAATGTACACCTACGTACAAAAAGAAATGCATCCTATAAAACAACATTAGCTGGCAGTGGCTTTACCTAGCTAATATTTATATCCTTTCTTGGCTGCACCAGGTACCATGTAAGTAACTGGTCCATGGCATCTAAGGGAGATTTGCACACTAACCAAGCCAACACTGGTCAGAGAACCTCTGGTTGTTAAATGACACATAACTATCTTCATAATGCCTTCTACAGGTAAATAGTGAGCTGAATCAAAGGTACCTTCTGACACAGAGACTCATTATAGTGTGACCTCAGAGCCTAACAGTTTCATCTACCCACCTGTCTACCTCCTCTACCTCTCCCAAGTGTACCCTCCTGACACTGGGAGTCTCTGCCATTGACACCCTTCTTTTGGGTCTATGTTGGTTCCCCCTTCCCACGTTTTCTCTAGGAATCTCCTGCTGGAGGTTTCCTTTTCAGTCATTTGTAAATATGTAAGGATGGTTCTGAAGTCTATAAAGCCATGAATGGGGGTTGTACACTCTGCACCCCATACCTTCTTTGCTGACAGAATCCCTTGACTGAAGGCCTCTATTTGCCTTCTATCCCTGGACCTTCAGGCTCCCCCAGAGCCCTAGCCCAGCCTGCCTTCTGTATCACCTGCAAGATTGACTGTGGGGTTTTTAAGTATCCATCCTTCAAAAGTCAGCCGCATGTATATCTACAATCAGCTGTCACCTGTTCTTTATTGCTCACCTGCTGTAGACATGGCTTGTGGAGCTGCTGCCCAACTCAATGGTGTCATCTCCAAAGTTCCAAAGGTAGGCTACATCAGTGCCAAAGTTGAGCCTGCACTCAAAGGACACATTGGCATTTACCAGAGCTGAGGCAGTGGACATGAGCCGATTGGCCATGATTCTCTTTTGTACCCTGATGAGGTGGGGCTCAGAGACCACACTACCGATCCTGCTGGTGGCCTTGACTATCACATGGTACCTGGGGATGGGGTACATGGCAAGATGAGAACACAAGGCTGGAGAGAATCACTTCCGCAGACAGACAGAGCTAGGAGTTTCAGTTATGGGCATTATCCAGCTAGGCAGTATCAAATCTGAAGTGGAAGAATTCATCTTTAATTCCTTTTCTCATTATTTAGTTCACATCTCTAAATGAAGTGAGTCCTTTATAGGAAGGATATTCTGGCTTAAACTGAGGATTGAGGTGAAATTTGAACCTGGGATCACCCTATTACTTAGTGCAAACTGTGGGGAGGTACCCTTCTTCTTTTACATCTTATGGCTAAACTCAATTCACCAAAGTGCTTAGGGGCTGGGCATGATGTGAACACCATTAAAATTATTGTGATAGTGCCAGGGTAATCCTTATCCTGAGTGTTGGCTGCATCAATACTGAAGACCATATTGACAGACCACTGAGGGATGCTCAGCCTTCTTCTGATGCTTCTGGAAGCTGTCGTCACTGGTGGGTTTTCTCCAAAATACCAAGTGAACTCCAGGGGTATAGTTTCCTTGGTAATAGCCACAAATGTGATGTTTGTATCTGCAGCAAACACAGTTCCATTGGTGTAGACAGACACAGCTGTAACAAAGAGATGGAGGTGGAGGTCCATCAGCACAAAGGGCTGGAAGCCACTCAAAGGACCCACCACAACCACCACTGCCACATAAGCAAGGCATGCCAGTGAGAATGAATGAGCCTGTGGAGGTGAGTGTAGACCAAAGCTGGAGGTGGGGGGAGGAAGGGGAGTCTGCAGGGCCCAAACAGAAGGTACAGCCCAAGTCCAAGGGTCCAGTAATGGCTCACAAGGCAACATGGCCAGCTCTTTTGGGAACCGTGCTTGGAAGGCATGGGATAAAGGTGAGGGTCAGATGGAGACAACAGATGGCTTTATGAGAGTCCCCCATCTCCCACATCTGGTGGGAGCCTCAAAGCCTATGGTTTCTAGGACAGTCCTAGAACAAACTGCAGATGCGCAAGAGTGCTGGAAGGCCAGTGGGCTGTGTCTCAGGCTGAGCTGACAGCAGAGGCCTCAGCAATCAACCACTGAGGGAGAAGAACTACATGTAATATTAAAACATATACGCACATTGCATCTTATACCCAACAGTCACACCACACCAAGCCTGGCCACTGCCCACTGGGGTCTGAGAAATAAAGGACACGGTGTATGAAGAAGCAGATGAAAAGCAATGCACCACGACTGTGCCTGAAACAAGAGAAGACAGGGAGAAATTTTAATCCACCTGCCTTAAGCATGCGCACTTATGCATGCAAACACACACACACACACACACACACACACACACACACACACACCAATAGTCCTCACTGTCAATTTTATCTCTTTGAATTCTAAAATCTAGAGCATACACTCAAATGGTGTAGCTGGCAAACATGAATTATGGCATTTCTTCCTTCAAATTTTTCTTTAAATGATTTCTTTCTCATGTGAGAATTCTCTACATAGTAATAAATTCATTACTTCCTGTGCAATATGTAGTTCCTTTGCTAGTTGGCTTTATATTAAACATATTTTTCCTGTGTGTATATATTAAACAATTTCCACATCATATAGATTCTTTTTTTGTTGTTGTTTTTGTTTGTTTTTTTGAGACAGGGTTTCTCTGTGTAGCCCTGGCTGTCCTGGAGCTCACTCTGTAGACCAGACTGGTCTCAAACTCAGATATCTGCCTGTTTCTGCCTCCCAAGTGCTGGGATTAAAGGCATGTGCCACCACTGCCCAGCCATATAGATTCTTAATGGGGTCCAACAATAAGCCTCATTCATCTAAATCCACTAAAATGTATTGCAGTATTTATGTATATAAACATATGTATATTTACCTTCTAATATATTAGAAGGCAAATACCAAAGATTGAATGTCTATTC
Source organism: Rhynchomys soricoides (assembly GCA_019843965.1). Lineage (NCBI taxonomy): Eukaryota > Metazoa > Chordata > Mammalia > Rodentia > Muridae > Rhynchomys > Rhynchomys soricoides. The sequence goes on from JADRCH010000051.1 coordinate 12,817,584, forward strand.
AATTAGAATTATGATGTCTAAAATGGTTTGAATCAACTCATCTTGGATATTAAAAAGGAGATGGGCTTTTCTAAATTGGAGATCTCTATAAGGTTCCTCTCGCAGAGCTCAGGTAACCTCATGGAAGAGGGGAAGAAAGAACTGTAGGAGCCAGAGGGGTCAAGGACACCAGGAGAACATGACCCACATCATCAACTAAGTTTATAGGGGCTCACAAAGACTAAAGTAGCAATCACGCAGTCTGCCTGGGTCTGTGCTAAGTAATCTCTGCACATATGATTGTTAGCTTGGTGTTTTTGTGGGACTCATAACAATGGGAGTGGGGGTATCTCTGACTCTTTCATTGTCTGCTCTTGGGTTTCTTTTCTTCCTACTGGGTTTCCTTAACCAGCCTCGATATGAGGGTTTGTGCCTAGTCTTACTGTATCTTATTATGTCGTGCTCAGTGGCTATCCCTTGGAGGCCTGCTATTTTTTTGAAGGGAAATGAAGGAGTGGGTGGGGGAAGGTGCTGGGAGTAGTGGAGGTAGGGGAAACTGTGGTTTCAAAAAAAAAAAAGGGACGTGGGCTTTTAAATTATTATTATTATTGTTATTATTATCTTATTTATTTATTTTATTGTTTTGTTTTTCAAGACAGGGTTTCTCTGTATAGCCCTGGCTGTCCTGGAACTCACTCTGTAGACCAGGCTGTCCTCGAACTCAGAAATCCGCCTGCCTCTGCCTCTCAAGTGCTGGGATTAAAGGTGTGCGCCACCACTGCCCGGCCGGGCTTTTAAATGATTATTGCTGTGTTTTTCTCTATGAATTTTCTCTTCATGAAGAGAAAATGTTTATTTATAGCACAAATAAAATAGACTTGATACAGATTATTTTAAAATGTGCCCCATGAATAGGATAAGAGTGAGGTGGCCTCATTAACAATAACTAAAACTTAACCTTGACCACAACCTGGTGTCACAACATGTGAGGAAAGAAAATGGATTGTACGGGGCTGTCCAATGATTGGTCTTTGGTACAGGATGAAGACTCAGACCCTCCAGTTCTAAATCTTAGCACAAACCCCACAGGCCCACATGGCCGTGCTACCCACTCTACTCAAAAGTTTTTACAAGTCAATTCGAATGGTCAGCTGGCTAATTACCATGTGCTGCTTAGCAGGTCTAACAATCCTCTTCTGTACCATGTCCCACTTAGCTGGGGAGTTTCTCTCCTGGAAGACGGTAGGGAAATAGGGCTCATGTGTGGAACATGGAGAGCAGATTCTCAAGAATGACTATTTGGGATACATCTCTGCTGTGTTCCCTCTTTCTTGTTTCTGGAGAGAGCAAACCTGCATTTATCACAGCCCTTCTTCTGACTCCTTCAGGACTGTGAGTTTTTGATCCCAAGTTGGCCGGAGGGGAACGGATTGCTGCAGTTAGTTGTGGGGCAAGGGTGATGAGGAGGCACAACTGAGAGAGCTCCTGACACACTGTGAGCACCCAGCATTACATACCTTCGGCTAGATCTATGCCATCTGCCAGAATGGCCCCATGTCCACTCCTCACAGCTCCTATGTATCAACTCCTGCCTCAAGCAGTACCTGTCCCATGGTGATACCTAGCACCCTCTCTAGGGGACCTCTCAGCCCCAGGGCCATATTCCTCTTCAGGACTTACAGGTCCTTTCCCCCATTTTTTAGACACGTATCCAGATATCTTACTGGATTACAAATTCTCTAAGGTCAGATCTGTGTAGAATTCCATCTCATCCCCACAGACACCCAATATTCCACAGTAACTGTTCTCTACATGAGGTAAAAATGAGTGATGACAGTGTATTGGATAGGGTGGCTGAAACTTGGGGAACTAAAGAGGAGTCTGGCTATGTGTGCAGCAGAGATCTGAATGCTCAGCTTCCATGCACGGGTCTTACCTTTCTGCTGTGGGAGGGAATCAGCAAAGGAAAGAGCTTCGCTATCATGGATAGAGCTCGAATTCATGAATACAGACACATTCCCATGGCTGATGTCTATATAATAGGGCCCCAGTTCCTCATCAGCTCCATGAAGGTCATGGACAACAGCCTTGAGCTCATAGACTCCTTCTGGAAAAAAATAGACAAAATGGACATATGAAGGGTTTTTAAACAGACAAAGGAGTTAACACCTTTAGGGCAGTCATAATGGGATGACTAGTCTGTGAACTGATACTATAAGTGAGATTTAAAAACAAAACAAAACAAAAAAATTCCTTGCAACAACAGGGGCATTTCATGGGCATACAGCCACACAACACACAGTGTCCCACATTCAGCATGCCTTAGTGTAGCTTAATGTTCTGCTGTCTGGAAATTCTTACTTTTTAACACTTGGTGTTCATGTTTTCCACCAGCTCTTGAAAATGATACAGCCTATCTGTGCATCAGAAATTATTATACACACACACACACACACACACACACACACTGGCTGGTTTTGTGTCAATTTGACACAAGCTGGGGGTATCACAGAGAAAGGAGTTTTAGTTGAGAAAATGCCTCCATGAGATCCAGCTGTAAGGCATTTTCTCAATTAGTGATCAAGAGGGGAGGGCCCATTGTGGGTGGTACCATCTGTGGACTGGTTGTCTTGGGCTCTATAAGAAAGCCAGCTGAGAAAGCCAGGAGAAGCAAGCAAAGCCAGTAAGTTACATCCCTTCGTGACCTCTGCATCACCTCCTGCTTCCAGACCTGCTTGAGTTCCAGTCCTGACTTCCTTTGGTGATGAACAGCAGCATGGAAGTCTAAGCTCAATAAACCCTTTCCTCCCCAATTTGCTTCTTGGTCATGATGTTTGTGCAGGAATAGAAACCCTGACTAAGACAAATTGGTACCAGCATAGTGGGGTATTCCTGTGACAACCTGACCATGTCTTGGGGAGGACTGTGGAAGGACTTTGGAACTTTGGGCTGTTCTGTGGGATGTTGAATAGGAGCTTGGAAGATAATGTTAAGAACAGTGCAGAAGATGGAGGCCTGGCTTGTGAAATTTCAGAGGGAAAATTAAAGACTCTTATCAGGGCCATTGCTATTTTGATTGTGAAGATTCTGTGGTTTGGGTTAGCTGGGGCTGAAGAATCAGCTGTGATTAACAAGATACCAGAACTACTAAAGCAAAACCATTGCATTACTGGGACTATTGATGTTGGTTAGCTAGAGCTGGGAAATTAGCAGTGATTGAGAAGAGACCTGCATCAATGAGGTGAAATCTTCTGAGAAGTATTTTCTGAGAGCACAGAGGCTGTGTTCCAGAGATAGCCAGGGTTGTATCTTGTGCTGTGGCTGGACTTGGTAATGTGTAAGAGTCACCCAGGTGGTACTGGTTTTGAAGGCATGAAGGGGTCATAAAGAGCAGCTGAGGCTTGGCACTTCGAGAGGCAGAGGAAGGTCATTGGTGAAAGTGCAGCCTCAGTTGCAATTGATGGCCCAGGACTGAAGGGGTCATGCAAAGGAGGTGAGGCTTGGCACCATGAAGGGAGCCTATGAGAGGCTGTTGGTAAAGCCTAGTTGCAGCAGAAGACAGTAGTGTTTTGGAGATGCCAGTACCATGAGATGACCACCAAGAACAGCAGCAGCAGTGGAGTATAGGCATCTGGAGCCTAGAAGACAAGGTGTGTGCTACAAAGGGCAGAGCTGGAGAAGTGACTCAAGCCCTTGGAGGAATCCAGAAGATCATGAGTGGATCCCAGACATCGGATGGTTGGAGTTTGATTTTGCTTTTGATTTTGACTGTGCCCTGACATATTTTCCTTCCTGAAGGAAGAAAGTATTTTAGTGGAGCCCACAGTTAAGAAACTTTTAATTATAAAAAGACTTTGAATTCTAAGAGATTGGATATTTTTAAAGGAATTGAAATTTTAATATGTAAGAATTTGCAAAGACTATGAGACTTTTAAAGTTATTTAGATCTTGGGGTTGAATAAGAAGGGTTGAGGCTTAATAGTGATGTCAAGTAGACAAGGGGTCAATTGTACTGGCTGGTTTCGTGTCAACTTGACACAAGTTGGAGGTATCACAGAGAAAAGAGTTTCAGTTGAGCAAATGCCTCCATGAGATCCAGCTGTAAGGCATTTTCTCAATTAGTGATCAAGAGGGGAGGGCCCCTTGTCAGTGGTACCATCTGTGGGCTGGTGGTCTTGGGCTTTATAAGAAAGCCAGCTAAGTAAGTCAGGAGAAGAAGCAAGCCAGTAAGTTACATCCCTTTATGGCTTCTGCATCATCGGCTCCTGCTTTCTGACCTGCTTGAGTTCCAGTCCTGACTTCCTTTGGTGAATTGAACAGCAGCATGGAAGTGTAAGCTCAATAAACCCTTTCCTCCCCAACTTGCTTCTTGCTCATGATGTTTGTGTAGGAATAGAAACCCTGACTAAGACTATGTGTGTGTGTGTGTGTGTGTGTGTGTGTGTGTGTATGTATATATATATATATACACGTAGTGTGTGTGTGTGTGTAATTTCAGAACAGCTAGGTTAATTCATGCGAATATTTGATATACCCTGGCTTGAATAAACATCCAATGGTATATATATCAAGTATGAAAGGATTATGATAGACTAAAAAATGGCCCCTAACCCTGACTGTTTCTTGAAGTGTTTATAATGTCACTATGGCTTTAAATTTTTCATTAAGTGGTTAAACCTATTATTCCTCTTTGGGGCTGGTGCCAATCTCATGGTCAATTGCATAATCCCTCCAACTTTTTCCCCTTCTTCCTTGTCTTTAGGCTGGCCGCTATTATCATGGGAAGCAGCTGAGCCTAGCTTGCAGAAAAAGACTCAAAACTCAGTTGTCTTATGGAGGCAGTTATCCCCAGGAAACAAATATCCTAGCTGATTGGCAGCTGCCTAAAGATTCATAATGAACCCTTTGAGAGTAGCCCAGACCCAAAGAACCCCCTAACCCTATGGGTTAAACTCACAGTTGCATTCTATTTTGTTTTTTGGTTCTTTGGGAACTTCACACCCTCTGTTAACATGCTACAGATGACTGATGCAGCTCTGCTGGACTAGAGAGGCCTTTAGCAAGTCTCTGACCTCAACCTGCTACCCTCTATTCTTAAATAATACACCTAATTGTCTTTAAAATATTAAGTGACCCCTGGTGTGTCACAGGATAGTGTCCTTAGCTGGTCCCAGTGACCCATTCCCAGCTTTGTCGCTCCCAGATCTCATTCATCATCCACATAGAAGGATGAGAGCCCAGCCTCTCTCGGCTTACAAGTGCCCATTATATAGGCTTCTTGTCTCCATCTGGCCAGTGCACACCTGCCATGTCCCTTTTTAAATGACTCAGGCAGGAGTGGTTCCATCTGGTGATCGCCCACAGCTCTTGTGCTGTGTCACTTCCAAGCTCATCCTATTCTGTCGTCTTTTTCCCCAAAGATCATCACAATTCACTCTGCACATGCTCATGCTGTTCTTTAGGAATCAATACAGCCTTTACTGTCTCAGAGAGCAGTAGGTGGCAGCATAACAACACATACAAAGAAGGAGAGAATTTGCAGAGAAAAAAAAATCTCATCTATATGAAAACTCAGTGTCTATGGTAAGATGTAGGATTTGGAAACTGTGCTGAGCAGAGCCCAAAAGAAAGTATCCTACACTGAACAGAAGCTTAAGTACTTGTGTAAAAATGGGCATAGCCAGGGCTGGAGAAGACAGCTCAGTAGGTAAAAGCACATGTACTGTTCTTGCAGAGAGCTAAGGGCCTGCAATAAGCAATCACAACCTCCTATAACTCCAGCTTTAGGGGATCCAATGCTTGCTTCTACCTATGTAGGAATCTGTACTCACTTGTGTGCATGTGCGCACATGCGTGCACGAACACACACCTTAAAAATACAGTTTTGCAACTTTCAGAGGCCGTACCTAAAGTGCTGAATCATCATTAATAACTTTATCACATTTACAAAACAAATATTGCTTCTCCATATAGGACCCAAAGGAGATCTGCACATGGATTAATAAATAGAAAATGAAGTTGACAACAGGCCAGCTATCACAGTCATGGGAACCAGGAATGAATAAAGAGTAATGTTATACCAGAGAGATAAACATAGTATGTACTCCCTTCTAAGTGGATATTAGCCATAAAGTACAGGATAACCATGCTATAGACCCAAAGATGCCAAATAACAAGGAGGGCCCAATGGGGGTCACTTGATAAGAGGAAATAGACATCTGGGACAGAAGGAGGGAGGGAAGAGGATGGGCAGGGGATAGAGAGGGGAGCAGGAGGTATCAACTGGAGGGAGGTTGAAGGGAGAGAGTATGGGGAGAGAGAACTGGAATCAGTAGGGGTACATCTCTGGGACCAGCTAGAAACCTAGAACAATGGAAACTCCCAAGAATCTATGCGGATGACCCCAGCGAAGACTCCTAGCAATGGGGGATATGGAACACGAAACAGCCACCTACTGTAACTAGGCAAGACTTCCAATTGAGGGAGTGGGACACCAACCCAGCCACAAAACCTTAGACCCACAAGTTGTCCTTCCTACAAGGTGTGCAGGAGTAAAAAAGATCAAGGAGAAATTGAAGGAATGCCTAACCAATGACTGGTCCAGCTTGAGACCAGTCATGAGAGAGAGCCCACCCATGACACTATTAATGATATTCTGCTATATTTGCAGACAGGTGCCTAGCATATCTTATCAAAGAGGCTTCATCCAGCAACTGATGGAAACAGATGCAGGACCCATAACCAAACAGACATTAGGCAGAGCTTGGGGAATCCTGTGGAAGATGGGGAGGAAGGATTGAAGGAGTCAGAGAGGTTAAGGACACTATAGAAACCCACAGAATCAACTAACCTGGGCCCATAGGGGTTCACAGAGACTAAACCATCAGCAGCAACTTTAAGCTTTTCCTGTGAGTTTTTTCAGTGAGCCAAATGAGAACAGTGCAGGAGGACTAGGAATGAGAATAGAAGCTGTGTCACACTAGAACTAGAGTAAACCATGTGTGGTCAGCAAGTAGTGGACAGAGCATCAACACCAGGTCCTGAGAATGTAGAATTTGCTTGGTGAGCTGACCTTAGAAAGGGAAGACATGACGGGTGGGAGCTATGAAGCAGCATGGTGAACCATCACGGTCAACTAGGCTGGATTTAGAATCACCATGGTAACCCACAGTTCTGGAAATATTTAACAGGGGCAAGACTGGACCTGAATTTGGGCTGCATCATTCTATAGCCTGGTATCCTGGACTGAATTAAAACAAGCAAACAAACAAACAAGCAAACAAAGACAAAGTGAACTGAGCATTCATCTCTCTGTTTCTTGAATGTGTGGAGGAAATGTGACCTGCTGCTTCATGCTCCTGTCACTTCAGGCCATAGCTGAACACACCTTGTCACCAAGGTTGGCTGTATCTTGTCAAACTGTAAGCCAAAATAAACTCTATTTAATGTTCCCTGTCATGAACCAAAAGACTAATAAAGATAATTGAAGAGGTTGACATCTATGACAAATGAGGGGTGGGAAGGAGAAAAGGGAATATACTTATATCCTTACTTGGTGGTAAAAGGGGGTAAACTGACCTTGACCATCCTACTTAGGATGGGTGTCAGCCCTTTGGGTCACAACATCTAGAGACTGAGCCTTCTAGTGTTATCTTGTTCAAGATCCATCTATATATATGTATGCCTTCCTTCCTTCCTCCCTCTATTCCTCCCTACTGTCCTCCCTCCTCTTTCCCTCTCTTCTTCCTCTTCCTCCCTTTTCTCTTCCTCCTCCTCTTCCTCTTCCTCCTCCTCCTCTCCCTCCTTTCTCACACTCTCATTTGCTCTTCTTAATCTTTCTGTTAGTGGATCGGGTGGTAATGAGTCTCAGGGAGGAAGGTAGCTCTGGAATTTAGCTCCTAGAAGATTCTGGAGCCAATTAAGCCTGGCTTGTCAAGATGGGCACAAGGTATAACTCACTTCTAAACAGTACTGAGTTCTCATTTCTAACTCTGACTGTAATTTAAACTACAAAGACAATCACAAAACTTAAAAAATTCAGAATAGTAGAGAAAAATATTTATGGTAAACTTGACTAGAAATTAATTATAGAACCAACAAACAGAGGTCATAGGCCACATTGGATATACAAGGGACATAAGAAAAAAAACCCACAAATAACAAAAAGCAAAAAAAAAAAAAAAAACCAAAAACAAAAACAAAACAAAACAACAACAACAAAAAACAAAGATCAAAATAGAAATTAACTAAGTTAAAAATGTGTATATAAAATAAACACAATCTACGCTGGTTCCTTAACTATCCTTAACTATCTGAAAAGGAATGGGAACGAAGTTAAAATATCAAGAAAAAATAACAAGAAAAATTAAAGAACCAGAAAGGTCTACTTTGTTGATGTCTATGTAATTAAGCTTAAAGACTTGTATTAAGAGCATACTTTTTCTAAGAACATTAAAGAACTTAAAAGAATTGACTACATGAGAAATAGCAGATGTCAATGGAGAAAGGTGTCAACAGGCTAGTCCCAGGCAACAAGAGCAAAGCACCAATGAGAGATTGGGTATATAGACTCCCAAGACAATAACTGTTTCTACTGCTGTTTTTGCAGTTCCAGGATGAGTGAAATATAGAGTTTTCCGTCTATCACTGATCGGAAAATCTAAAGCTAATTCACAAAAAACAGTGGCTAGAGTCCAGCCCCATTCATGAGCACCAGTGTAATGAGTAGGATTTAGAACACTGATTTCAACCACACATTTAAAAATAATAAGGCAGAATTGTATGGTTTCCCTTCCACCCAGGAACCTGGGAATGTCCATGCTGAGTAAAGTCACTGGTGACCTGTGAGTTCTTAAGGAGAAACCAATCATAAAATCACCTTAACAGAGAGATGCTGTAAGGAGCTGGTAAATCCAAAAACTCTTCGTTTTTTTTATTTGTTTCAGTCCTTAATAAAAAAATGAAAATGTCTGCACCACCATAAATTGAATCTATCAGAATTCTAGCATGAAGTTTAGAGAAGAAAAAAAATAGTAGAAGTTCTGAAGACAAAGACACCCAGCAGGCTCTGCTATTGTCGCCCACAATACCCTGGAAATGTGGGCCACTTCCATGAGACCATAGAAGGGAAGATGAGGTGCTCACTGGACACGGGAGGTGATACATCAGCATTTGCAAACACCTTGTTTACACAGCTAAGGAAACACCAGAGAATGCGTGCAAAAGAAGTTCAAGTCAACACCCACCCTGGAGGCCACAAAACAAAGAGCTACGTCCTCACCTTCCAACAAGCCATGGCAACCAGTGTGAAGATAAATATCTTCATATTAGTCAGTATGGGTCTAAAGTTAATGGGAAAAATCATGAAGGAAATGTGACCAAAATAATCCCAGACAAGTTGAGGTAGCAGGAGTGTGAGACCTGAGGAAGTGTAATGAGAAGTCAGCTCTGGAACTTTGAGATATTCCACCAGGATCCCCTCCCCTCTCCGAGCACATGGCATCTCTCCCCTCCTGGAAGAAACAGGTATACTTGGCTGGAAGGGAGGGACTGATTAAGGCCCTGCTACCTCATTCCCTAAAGACCAACCAGTTTAAAAGTCACACTGTTCTGCCAATCACATTGTGCCTAATGGTGGCTGCTCTAAAATCCATATATAAGGTCTCTGAATAGGCTCTGCGTGGTCACTCTCCCCTCTTGGTATGCAGAGCAGCCTCAGAATGCCGAATCAATAAATTCCTCTTGCATTTTGCATCAATCCCATGTGTTCACTGGGGGGGGGGGGTCCTCTGGTAAGTTAAGGCTCCCTAGAGTCTTACAGTAACAACTGTGGCTCACACAAACACAGCTGGGGCAGGTAAAGGGAACAAAAAGCTCGAAGGTGTCCTGAGAGCAACAGGAACCCAGCATGTAAGGGAAAGGGGAGAGGAAGGGGGGAGATTGATTTTCCAGATCATTTGAGCCCATGAGCAGACATTCTGAACTCAGGAAAGTAAACATACAGCATGTTTTACACCAGAGTATCTATTCAAACATGTTACCTACTTCAATGTGCAAAACACAATTATGAAAATGCTAGATGACATTAAAGAATCACTTTATAAATTTGGAATAAGGAACAGTTTTAACTAAGACATAATTCTCATAAACTGGGGCTTAGGCTATAGCTCAGTGGTAGACCACCTGCCTAGCATGCAGTCTCTCACACCTCCATAAATAGATAACGAAATAAATAAACAACATTTTCACAGGAAAATATCAACAGCAAAACTGAAACACAATAAGAAACAAATGTTGCAACCTAACACCCTCATAATAAAAAGACTAATTTTCTCAGTGATGAAAAGTGTTTATAAATCCCCATGTTATGTAGAATCACTAACGTGCTCCTCTTGGCTAAATGTGGGTTTTAAAAGTTACTTTAATTTTGGATAAAGATAAGACATGACGCTTCAGAAAGAGACTATTTCCATCTATCAGACTGATAGCTGCACTGTTTACAGAGCCTGGACCAGACCGCTCTAACTGACAGCAAGTTGGAAATAACTAGCAAATTGCTGCTGGACATAGCATTTGAGGCCAAACGCCCTCTTTGCCATGAACTGACATGTAAACACAATTACTCACTGAAAGGTTACTTGTAATATCAGAAACCATTTCAATATCCACCAATAAAATCCAGTTAAACAGACCTGGCCTGTGAAGTCAATGCACAGCAGTCACCGGGAAGGGCAGGGGAGTCTTTTCCATCTGGACTGCATAGTTGCTCTAAGATGGAGGTTTGTACTTAAGTGGGCAGAGAGCACTTGCATCTACAGAAAGGAGGATAGCCCTGATGCCGGCTTAACCGCACACAGCTGTGTGGGATGACAGATAGGATCGCCTGTGAGTTAGTGAGAACAAGACTTTCGCTGCTCCTCTTGTCAGCTGTGTAGGCTTGCACAGAGATTAAACCATGGGGGGGGGGGAATCATTTTTAAAAGAGAAAAAAAAAGTAAAATCTGTTATTCAGGAAAGTTAGGTTTTCCATTCACATCCTACACCCATCTCCAAGGCTTTAGCAGTATCCAACTCACACCAAGATGTCTATACAAACATTGGTCACTGTCGTTATTATTTTGATAAAAGTAATGTGTTGAAATTTTCAGGTCAAAAGAAACAGTATGCCCTATCACACGTGGGTTCTTAAAGAGGAATGTAAGGGATGTTTCGTGATTTAGGATGTCACCATGTGTACGAAGGAGTCCCTGCACTGACAGTGTGACCCCGGGAATCATCTCCCAGACTCATTCTCCAACCCCACAGTCTTGAGAGAAAGATTAAATCATTGAAATATACAAAGACTTGGTCATAGTCCAAAATGTGGGATTCTATCATACAGAAGCCACCAGGTTGGTTCAAAGGCTCCAGAGGGTGGACTGTGGCTTCCTTCCTGCCAGCGTGTGAACCTTGCCAGTGTCCTGAGATGGCAACTCCTTCCCAGTCTTTTGGAGAAGGGCTCACGATATCATACCTTTCCTGTACTGGTGGTAGCCAGTCATAGTAGCTGCACCTGTTGCTGTACACAGTCTCATCTCAGGTCCACAACTGTCCCCAAAGTCCAGCATCAGACAAAGAGCTCTTCTGGAAGCTACGTGAACACGAATTCCCAGAGCTGGAGGTGCCTGCGCATCTGTTTCTGGGAAGCAGCAGATGGCAAAGTGCCCAGCATTTTCAGGCTGTGTCGCCAAGATGGCCCCAGGAGGATGCTGAGTGAGAGGACAGGAACTCTCAGGATGGTACCTGGATGCAGGGAGGTTGCAGGTATGAGAAATGCCCAGAGGAGGGTCTGAGAAGCTAAGGAAATGAAGCAGATATCAGACTTCGGGGCAGGTTATAGAGTCCAGGAATAGAGAGGGTACCAGGAGGGATGGAAGAGCAGGTATGAGCAGCCTATCTAGGGTAGCTTTCAGGGAACAGGGGTGAGGACCCTAAAGAAGGGCCCTGGTGCTCACAGTGGGCTCCCAGTCTGCAGTACAAGAATCGCTGGTCTCTTGTGAGACAGACAGGCACTGTGAAACACTGGTTTAGACACTGAATGCAGAACTAGCAAGTTCCTAGAGACTGAAATCATTCCCCTTAGAGACTGCAGCCATCGCTTTAGAGACTGAGGCTAGCTGCCAAGAAACTGCGATCAGCACCCTGGAGCACAACTATTATCTAGTTACAGAAACACAGGTAAAATACATTTTTCCCTTATCACTGAAACTATGAGCCAAAGCCAGTCTTTCATGAATCACCACCTGCTGTTTTTATACAATGCTATCCTGACCCACAGCCACCACTTTCCCCTCTCCACATGTAGCTCCTTGTCCTGGGAGCTGGGGCTGGAAAGAATCTGGACTTCTGAGCCTCCAGCTCCCAAGAACACAGGACTTGCATCACTGGCTAGCTGGAAACTGTTGCAGGAGGACACGGATGATGGGCACTTAGGCAACCTGTAAGCTGAATAAAGACCAGAACCCTCTAAAGCAGGAGAATGCTCTCGTGGACATGCGAGGGTCCTCACATTTCCCTCCTCCGCCTGTGCTGTGCTTAGCCCCTTAAGCCACACAGTCAGGCAGGCTGAGGTCTGAATTCCTGACTGCTCTTAAAGATATAGGGACCACATGACACAGGACGCGAGTGGCAAAGAATGGCAAATTGTATCATTTGGAGCATAGTGGCCAGGCACACTCCCAGCCCCAGCTATAATGAAATCCAATAAGGAAGAGTCTCAAATTGTCAAGTGACTGGTAGGTAGTAAGAAAAGCTGGATGTGGCCTCTAGTACCCTTCTTGTGCCTTCTGGAAATGATGAAGAAGTAGAAAGTCAGACTCCTGAGAGGTGCCTGGCTGCTGGTCTGTGGGGATGTGACTGCTCTGGTGGGGATGTCACAGCGACTGACCTCAGAAGCAGCATCGTGGCCAAGTCCTCCCCAGAGCACGGCAGTCCTTGTCCACCACAGTAGAGAATGTCCTTCTTCAGGCTGCAGGGGGCCGCCTCGGAGGAGACACCCTGAAAATCAACTTGTCAATAACACTGCCTTCAGAATGAAATAGGGCAGTTTCCAGCAATGAGAACACCGGCTGGGGACCCCTAAAACTACACAGGTGACATCAGGAACACCAACGATCACCTATTATTTGCTTCATTGACTGCTTTGCTGGCAGCTAAAGGATATTACCATAGGATGAAAGTGTGAAGTCTATTTTCTTTTTTATTGCAATGAGGTATTGCGACTCTGCCTGAGCATTTGGCATCTTGCAGAGTTGGAACGGCAAGGGAGGGGTCACCTATGAGCTCAATGGCATGTACTTCAATGGCCGGGGTCACACACCAACCTGCTGCAGACCAGAGAATGATCCATCTTCTCTTTCAGTCTCACACAGCCACCTTAGATGGGAGCTGGGGCTGGTCCTGCTCCTGATCATAACAGAAGGCAGAGAGGTGCTGTCATGTGCTTGGCACACCTGACTGGTAAGTGTTCAGGCTGATCTAAAGACCCACCCTGTGACCCAACCCTGTTTCTGGGATCCCAAAGGGTGGATCATCACAGACTTCAGGTGCTATAAACTGACCCACTCAGGGCTGTGGCAGATGTCAGGGGAAAGAAAGTCTTTATGGTGGAGGGGAGCACAGTTAAAGCCTTTTGCTAGAATTTGCACCCACCTGGGTGCACGTCACCCACACATTCCACACATGTTGGTTCATCAGTGTGTACTATGGCATATGTCTATGTCCCAGCACAGACTGGGAGCTGGAGGCCTGTAAGGCAAGTCCTGGTTCTGAGCCCTAGACAGTAGCTAGCATATAGTGTCCTGTGCTCTCACTACCACAAGAGACTTGTCCTCATGGAGACAGTGGACTGCAGCATGTAGTTAACTTCAGAACCCAGCTCTGGTCCTTGGCTTGCTGCTGTGTCCACCTCCCTGTCCTCTCTTGTGGTACAGGAAACATACACCATTCCCTCCATTGGCGGAACCAGCTCCATTGACACTTTTGCTGGCATGGTCTCCTGCATTATTGTCCTTGGCAAAGACATCCTATGTTACTCTGGACATTCAAAATGAGACCCATTTTCTGACTCTTTGCTCCCTCACTCCCTTATACACTTCACCTGTTAACATAGGGATGCTTTTGAAAACAAAAGTCCAAAGGCTAGGGTACATTCCCAAATCCTAGCTCACTCTACACAGCATGAAGAGGATCTCCTTTCTAGAAAAGATGGGCTTTCTGTTTGCCCAAACACAGTCTCTAGAGCCTTGCTCACTCAGCTACTAGTGTGGGCAGCAGACAGACTGCATGCTGAGGCAGGAGGAGAAAACAGAGCTCAGGGCTCCTGCCTGAGACAGTCCCATTTTGCTCTGGCACCATGTCCATACACAGTAGAGAAAAGAATGACATTTCCCCAGTGGCCCATGGGGAATGCTAATTCCAGGGAATGTTTCCTTTTAATTGAACAGTTTTATCTTTGCTAAATCCTAAATAATTTAAAATAAGCTGTGAAATTCTTCAGTGCTTGAATCTCATGTTGGAGAGGGCTGTTCTGTCAAACCCAAAAAGGACATGGTTATTGGCATAGGCTTGGGAGGTCAGGTGCCAGTCTCACCAGTAGAATACAAGAGTGCATTTTATGCTGAGATAATAAAACCATAACAGAGATGACAGCAACTGAAAGGCGTTGAGCTGTCAGATTCCCAGGCACAGACAGACAAATTCCTTCCCAACCAGGAATCCCATGTTAGCAAAGTGATATCTAGGAATGCCATAACATTGGGCTCACCCTTCCAGTGACTTGGCTCACAAACCCTGCAGCACGGGGGGTGGGTATCCAGTGCTTCCAGAATTTTTCCCCCCCAAACTTCAAATATTTGGTTGTGTTTTTTGATTGTGGCAAGAATAAAAGAAAGATAGGAAGGAAGGAAGGAGGGAGGGAAGGATGAAAGTCAAAACCCATAAACCATGCATGGTTAATGTCTTTAATGAGGAGATAAACAATCGCAAGTATATTCACAGTGCTGCGCCACCAGTATCCAGGACTTTTACTTCCTAGGGAACTCTAAAAGCCCTGAAACGACCCCCAGATTCTCCAGACTACCACCCCACCCCTTGGTCACCCCTCATCTACTTTTGCATTGATGGCTGCGACTTCAATAGTGAGAACAGCACAAACACGTTTGCCTTTTTTCATCTGGCTCATGTCACCAAGCACCACATCCCCAATGTCCCATTAACGGTCTTGTTTCCAACTCCAGGAGCTGCACTCACAGACCCCACTGAGGACACAATCAATCCCACATCAATCACACCTGGCCTTGTTCTAAGCTACAACACAGCATATACAGCAGGAGGCTTCAGGCAGCGTTAACCCAGAGAGACTCCATTTTACAAGCAGCATCTGGATCCCTTTGGAGTGCAAATGCAGACACAGAATATGTGCAGACACCACCACTAACTTCTTTGGTGCCATCCTGAGCCACAGACCGATACATGATAAATGTAACAAAGTATCATGGAGAAATTTATCAACGCAGCTCTGCACCATAGGAGCACATGGGTGAATCCCACCCATATCAGGAAAAGGCCCAAGAGGTGGCTACATAGCTCAGCAGGTAAAAAGGATAGTCATGGGGGAGCTAGATGACTTGAGTTCAAACCCTAGAACCTATGGAAAGTCAGAAACAGTAGCCTGTATTTGTGATGCCAGCACGTCTAGGGCAAGGATGTGAGGCAGAGACAGAAGAATCATAAGGAACCCCCAGGCCTGCTAGCCTGGGCATAGAGAAGCAGATAGATGCAGCGATGGTGAAAGGAAAGAACTTGCCTCTGAAAGTTGTCACTTGATCTCCACATTGACCTCTGTAAGATATGCACAATTTATATAAAAAAGGAGACAATGAAAAAATAAAGAAAAGAAGGAACAAATGAAAAAAAAAGGAAGAAAGAAAGGAACAAGCAAGCCCGCTTAGAACTTACAAAACACACCAGACTGGTTGCCACATCCTTCCCTGGACCCCAGCAGGAAGAGGAACCTAACACTGCAATGGTAGTGCAATGGAACTACCCTCCCTGCTAGTAACCTGCTATCTGAATACCCACTGTGAGCATCAGGGGACCAACAGGCAGAAAGCTCTTGGCTGTCCTTGGGGCTTTAGCACATCTTGGTCTTCACCACAGTTGAGATAAGCTTCCACCTCTCTGGATCTCATTCCACACCTTGCCCATAGCCTCTGTGGCCCTGGGCTCCTGCAGCTGGACTCAGTTTTGAGACCTCCCAGCCCAGCGACCCTGCAGCTGTGCTAGGATGTAGTATCTAAAAATGGCTCCCCGCCTGACACCATGACCTGATCTCTGCATCGATTCTGCATCCCCAACAGCTCTCTGCCTGCCTCCAGGAAGACCTCCCCCGTAGTCTGCAGACCCGACTGCAGCCCCGTTAGTCCTTAATAGTCATTCTATGACCTGCATGTGTAGAGAGAGAATTACTGTGTGATGTGCAACACATGAGAGCTAAGTATTAGCCACTGGAGTAAAAGAACCCGAATTTATTATAACTCAGGGAGTTTTAGTATTGTGGGAAGGCACAATGTGTCTGTACATCTGTGTTTCTGGCATAGCATACTCATAACTAGAATTCACAGTAGTGATCTGAGGACTCTTACATGGCACTACCTTGTGTGAACCCCAACATTCAGGGTTAAGTTTACTATACAACCTGATCTAAGAAAAAAAAAATGTTCTTTTCCCTTCAGTATAGAGTTTCAAATCTACTTTGGGGTGGCAGAACCAACTCTGGCGCTGGCATCTGAGACATTCCTCATGATTCCCATGCCATCAGTATAGTCTGAGATGCTGGACTGCCTGGGCTTCTGTGACCTACCTGTTAGTACCTTCATCCTGATCTGGAGGAGCTTGTGGTTCTCTGTTAATGAAGTTTAGCCTTCCTTCACTAATTGTGTTCAGAACATCCTAGAAGGGGGGGTGGGGGGAGAGAAAGTGTGAGAGGACTCGGGGAAAGGAGCCTCCATCCTTGTGTGCCAGGCACTGACTTTCTTCCTCAGGAGGGCAGTGGGGAAGACAGATCAATGGACTCTGCCACTGAGGTGTGAGAAGGTAGATCTCCCACGCCATCTGCCTGAGGCATGGCACAGGCTCCTTTGCCTTCTTGTCTTTCTCATGACAGAATGCAGGCTTTAAAACTTAAATTTGTACTTCCTCTGCTCAACCACACATGCTGTGACAGGTACCTGAGAAACTCAATTTAGGGGCATTTGGAGCTGTAACCTCCCCCCACCACACCCCCTGCACCCCTTCACCTATTGTTCTCAGGAAGAAAGGTCTAAATGGCCCAGTATAAGATGCACCTTGTCCCAAGGGGCTGGTAAAGGTGGCTTCTGTGACTCTGGGTCTCGTGCTGTCCCTTTTGGAGCACAGGATGGATGGCTGTCCTGCTCATCACTCACACTGAGCTCTGGGTTAGCCTGGATCTCTAGAGAGGAGAAAGAGTCATTTTGAGGTTGACCATTTGCCAGAATATGAGAGCAGAGATGACGAACATGAGTCTAAATCCCTTTAAGGGGCTCTTATGAAGAACATAGTCCTCGGGTTGTGCTAAATCTGATACTGTGTTCTGTGAGTTGTGTCTTTGTTCTTGTGGTCTGAGAAGACTTGGTTGTGAACCACCTGAGGGTACAAAGGAGTGTGAAGGAAGGAATGCACAGCCCTGGCCACACTGGTGGGGATGATGCTGGATGGGAGCATAGCAATGTTCTGGCTGAGGATGACATCTGCCTTGGTCCAGCTTTGTCTCATAGGCAAGAGGCTGAGGTGGAAGGGCAGAGTAGTAGAGTTTACAGCCAATTTAGAAGGGGATGAGGCCATTCTGACAGGAACCCAGCTTCAAGTCCTGTAGTTATCATAGGCACCTCTGGGCAAGGACACAGGCAGTCAGTGTCCCCAAGTCTTTAACTTTCTAGGGCAACGTCAAATCTAATTTAAACATCTTGGCTGATGTTTCTGTTCACAATCAAGAGTCCAAGGTATTAATACAATCTGAAGGGAAATAGCCCGAGGTCATGACACCAAACATCCTGTTGCCTATGTGTGGACTGAGTCTCACCGATCAACAATGCGGACCACTCCAGCATGAGACAGCTTCATGCACTGCTCACATTCTCTGGGGAAATATTTACCAAAACTGGACTGAGCTGGGATAACAAAATGCCTTATTTCTTTGATCTGTCCACAAGTTCCTGTGCTCCGAAAAGGTAAAGAAAGGACTGGCCTGTTCTCAGTCAGAGCCATACTATTCACTGCCATGAAGAACTTTAAAAGCAACGAATTTTACATTTTCAGAGAAAATGCCCGAGACATGCCAGCTCTTGCCATCTCTTTTACTGGGCTGTAAAGGCCCAGTGCTCATGCCTTTTCTTAATAGGGTCTGGTAACTAAGTTTTGGGCAGCCCAGCTGGGAGCTCAGTGGAGCTTGTTCCAGCACACCCAGGCCCTGGGTTCAGTCTTCAGAAACAACACACATAAACATTTAGGGTGGTGGCACATGCCTGTAACCCTAGCATTTAGGAGGCTGAGGCAGGAAGATCACAAATTTGAGACCAATCTGTGCTACACAGCAAGAGGCAAGACCCTGCCTCAAAAACAAACAAACAAACAAAACCCAGCAACAACAATAATAATACAAATAGGGGCTGGAGAGATGGTTCAATGGTTAAGAGCACTGACTGCTCTTCCTAAGGTCCTGAGTTCAAATCCCAGCAACCACATGGTGGCTCACAACCATCCGTAATGAGATCTGACACCCTCTTCTGGTGTGTCTGAAGACAGTTACAGTGTACTTACATATAATAAATAAATAAAAAATTTTTTAAATAATAATAATACAAATAATATGATATAATATTGACGGTTGTGGGTGTGGCTCAGTGGCACAGTTCTCGCCTGGCATGTGTGAAACTCTGGATTCCATCTAAAGCACCTAAACAACAACAATAGGAACAGTGGGACAATTCTCCCTGTGAAGGAGACCTGGGACCAGGGAGCCCAGGGCCCGAACCACAGCACCCAGTCAGTCACTGGTCTCTTGTGATTTCACTGCAGACTCAGGGCCGCTCCAGGTGTGGTCCCTTCACTTCTCCTGAGGCAGAAAGTATAGAGTGGGGCCCAGGGAAGGGATTAAAGTATACAACCCTGGCACTGGACTGTTCAATGACAAGCTCTCTGTGACTTGATTCTGTTTCGGTGGAATTCCCACATGAACAGTCTTTAAGAACAGTGTGACATTCTTACCAAAGACAGGAAGTTGAAGCCTGAAGAAGTCATTGTAAAACTAGTACCTATCTTCTTAGTTGCTTCTCTACCTGATAAACTTGTAGAGTTTAGGTCTGGCCTTATCACATTTTCTCCCAGCTTACCATGATCCGTCTAACTCATGACTACTCTTTGTCTTCATTTTCCTCTGTAGGCTTTGAGCCATGTAAAACTTGTATTGGATCTGTCTGCTTCCTCTCTATTCATTCATCACATGTCATTTTATCTGCAGAGCAAGGACCCTTTGAGGACTGACATGAAGCCTGTTTCTCTGCCTTCAACCTGAATTTGATAACAGAGTAAGCAGAGAAGCTAGGATCCAACACCGGCTCCAAACCACAAGGCTGCCTCCCACCTGACAGGATGCTGGGCAGATGTGTGTGAAATGGAGCATCATCAACCCATGGGTGCCTGCAGTCTGGCAGTGGTGGCTTTGCCCCTGTCTTTAGGCCTTACCAGCTAGCACTCCACTGCAGAAGGCTCTGAGGCTGCAGCTACGGAATGGAAGACTCTCCTTCTCCCAAGCCCCAGTTGGGGTCTCGCCACTTGAGGAAAAGGAGCAAACCAGCTGGAAACACCTATGAATAGGAAGAGATAGAGGAGTTAGTGATGCACCGTGGTGAAGCACAGCCAACCCATGCTATTCCTCATCCGCGTCCGTATTTCTGTCACAGCTTCACCAGGCACCGAGTGACTGTCACACAGTCAAAGACTTACCTCTGTGGCTTTTGTGCTTTGGTTTCAAATTTGGAGGCTGTTTCTAGTTAACTAAATTTAATTCCCACCAGGCTGTTGCAGAAATCTGGGTCCAGCGTCCTGCTCTGATGGAAGGAGCTGACACTCAAGTTCAGTCCTGGGCTTCGACATTCCTCTTCTTCATCTCATGTCCTGCCTCTCTGGCCATTCTTCAGCCCCTGAGACTGGGATTTAGTCACCCTTGTAACCCTTACACTACTGTTATCCTCTGGTTTAATCTCCACAGAAACTCAGAGCATGCAGTGGTTCCCCAGAGGTCTGTATCTAAAAAGCTTGGTCCCCAGAGTGGTGTCACTGGGAGGTGGTAGGACTTTTATGAGGTGGAACATAGGGAGATCTGCCCTCCTGGGGGGATTGTGGGACCTGTGGACCTCTTTCTCCACCTCTAGGCCATGAGTGATGGTTTTGCTCTGTCACACCCTTGTGGCCCTCAGGTGTTGCTTCTCTGTAGGTCTAAATCAGCAAGACCAACTCATATGGGCTGAACAAATCCAAGCTGTGAGTCCACACACATCTTCGGTTGCTACTGGATAATTGTTTCAGGTTTTTGGTTACAGTAACTAAAGGCAAACACGGGGGTCGGATATAGCTACTTTATATGGTAAGATCCTGGAAGTGGAGGGAGATACATTGACTAGGAAATGCTGACACCATTTGCAAGTGGAATTGCCAGCATTCACACTGAACCAGCATTCCTACTGGCTCTGGAGGTACCAAAAGCTGCTGCCTGGCTCCACTTCAAAAGCCTCCCCACATACACCCTGGTGTCTTCTCCAGAGGCCTTGGACCTTGCCCTTCAGATCACAATTCCTCAATACCTGACCTAACTATGACTGTCCAAACAATCCAAGAGCAGTGGCCGAACTGATGTGGAACTAGACTGTGGGTTGTGGTTTTGACACTGACAGTTATTTGGATTTCATGTCCACACTGGTTGCTAGCCACAGAACAGGGCTGCAATGGAGCAGTGGAAACCACTGTCCATCTCCCAGCTCCCGTGAAATGTGGTACCTCTTCCTAAACAGCAGTACCTCTTGCCTGCCTCCTTCGCCCGCCCGCCCTCTCCTCCCCATCTCCTCCTCTCCCCCTCCTCCTCTCCCTCCTATCTCCCTCCTCCTCTCCCTCCTCTTTTTCCTTCCTTTATTCTTCCCTGTCATTCTTCCTCTGATTCAATGAAGAAGAAAGGAGCCTGTGTCACAAGGATGGTGCTGGGATTGCCATCCCAGAAAGGGCTGCCTGTGCTGTTCTTTTACACTTTAGGCTTTCAGCACGATCCTTTGATTCTGGACCTACTTCTGGAAAAACAAGGTTCAACTCTGTAGGACTTTTTTTACCCATTTACATCTATAGGTTTTTTACTTTTATTGGGTGTCTATGGAGTGTAAAGGACGTACAACACATGTATTTTAATTTTGGTGGCGCAAGCCTTTAATCCCAGCACTCGGGAGGCAGAGGCAGGCAGATTTCTGAGTTCAAGGCCAGCCTGGTCTACAGTGTGAGTTCCAGGACAGTCAGGGCTATACAGAGAAACCCTGTCTCGAAAAACCAAAGCAAAAATTCTTTATGAAGACAAAACAAAAAACAAAAAAATAACCTGGGTAGTTCTATCCAATTTTCATAAACTTGGTTCTTGAAGCAATGACCAGGTAACCACCACCAGGGGGCAGACGAGGACATTATGTCAGTGACGAGAGGCGGGGAGAACCCAGAAGAGGTTGGCCAGCCTTTATGGTGAAGATGAAGACAGCAGGTTAGGATGGCTTCAGTTAATCTACTGAGTAATTCCAAGGGTAATGATGTCCACCCCTGCCTATGCTCACCTTTCAAAGGTCAGAAAACAGAGGCATGAACAAGAAGACAGCCTTGGAACCAGCAAACCACACTGCAGACTCAAAGGCCTGAAGCACGCTGGAGGGCGGAGGACTGTGCAAACGGGCTCCTAACTTCCACCCATTGTGCAGACATCACGGTCCATGCTGAGGGACAGCCTACTTGCTACCCACAGCAAAGGAGTAATTTCTTGGAGCTCCTGATTGCAAGCAAGTCAGTGGGAAGAGGGCTTCCAAACAAAAGGACAGGTGATTTTAAAGAGCTGCGGGAAAACATGCAGCCAAATTGAACAATCTCCGGCAGCAGTGAGGTTAGACAAAGGCATCTTCAAGTAGCAACGAGGACGGCCCCATTGTTCGTGCCTCTTGGTGTCCTTGGTGAAAATGTGTCCGGGACACAGAAGCAGACAGTGAGCTAAAAGGCAGGCATGCAAACATTCTTCTGGATGCTCCTTCACCCTTGTCTGTGATGACTTGATGGGGCAGGCAGACTGAACAGCAAAGTTACTCTGGTTTGGGGATAAGAACACTGGGGATGAGGAGTGTCCTGCCTAGGTCCCTCCCTGGAATTTGGGACATGTTCAGTCTGACTCAGAAGAGCAGCAGAGTCCCAGCCATCTGCAAAGTCTACACTGTAGCCACCCCTCATGTTAGGCCAGTGGACAGCTAGCTGTGCCCTAAGGACAGACCGGAGTGATTGGTTCAGACCTTCGAAAATGTGTATCTGAGGTGTTTGTGCCTCATCTTGCCACCAGCAGCCAGCTGACAGCCAAGTTTGAGGAACGACACTAGTATGCCACACAAGAAGAGAGTGGGAAGGAGTGATTGGAAATAAGAGTATGTATGCTGTGCCCTTTGATTTGTTATTTGTGTTGAGGTTTTCCAGACAAACTGACAGGCAGCCTCTGTCCTCTGACAACAGAAGGCATCTCTGTTGGGTCGGTAGGAAGGGTGATGAGCATTGCTCAGGGATGAAGGAGGCCCTTGGGGACCTCTCAAATTCCTTCTTGATAAATGCATTTTCAGCAGCATCCACTGCTACCGCTGTTGTTGTGTCTTTCTCCCTCTCGTCTTAGCAAGTTCAGACCCCCCTCCAGGGCATGGCATTAAAAAGAGAAAGCCTGGGACATGAGCAGCAAGGATGCCACAGCAGGGTTCAGACCCTTCTGCAGCAGAGTGTTGGGAAAGGCAGCCAGACTCCAAACTTTTCTAAAGTTACATTCAGCTATTTTGGGCCGGTCTTTGGGGCATCACGGGATACCTTGACCTATTATAAAGACAATAGTCAGCTTTAAATCCTTCTGGTATCAACAGGTAACTCCTTCAAAATCACCCTGCTTTCCTTCCATTGATGTAAGAGTGGATAGTAAGAGTTGTCTTACTCACCACTTTGTCACTGTGAGAAAATATTCTAAGGATGAGATACGTGTCCCCCCAGATGTGTTCCCAGTGACCCGTTCCCTCCAGCTAGGTCCCATCTCCTAGTTTCCACAAGCTCCCTCAAATAATGCCACCAGCTGAGACTTTGGCTGGGGCTGTTCACATCCAAGCCATTCATTGTGAGAGACTGGAGAGATGACTCAGAGGTCAGGAGCACTTGTTGCCCTTGCAGAGGACAGAATTCATTTCCCAGCACTCACACACAGTGGCTCAGATTCATCTGGAACTCCAATTCCAGAGGACGTGATGCCTTCTTCTTACCTCTGCAGGCACCAGGTATAAACATAGATACATGCAGGGAAAATATTCATACACATAAAATAAGTAAATCTAAACCAAACCCAATTTATTTTGAAAGAAACATTTCTGAAGGCAGAGTTTACAGTTCAGCTCCTCACCCCCACCCAAGCCAGCTCACCTTTTCTGGTCCTCAGAAATGTCCTTGGCCTTTGCCTCAGCCATGTGCTGTGCTAGCTGGTCCTGGTTACAACAGTAAGTACACCAGCTTCCTGCCACATTCACTGGAAGACACAGGGTGACAGAGGCACTTGAGGCTTCTAATCTCTGTACTGAGAGCTCATCATACACAGAGAGATATATTACAGCAATACTTCGCTAATCAGAAAACTTCTAAGTCTCCACTCTCTCCTTAAGAGACATGCTTATTTAGGTGGGGATCTTTGTGTGACTGAATGGAACAGTTCAAGGACTATTCTCAAGCTATTGCAGAAGTGAGAGAAATCTGGTAGCAGAAGTCACAGCCAATAAGCCCAGCACCCCAGGGGGCAGTATATCCCCCTGGGTATCCAGAAGCATCTCTGTTATGCAGACTCAGTGGGGAGGATCCTGGGCTCCTCTGTGTTATCTCTCATGGTAGCCCTTCTCTTGGGGATCCACAGGATCAATTATTCTGGCTATCTGTCATCTACTTTCCTACTTTGCCATTCAGAAGCAGGGACCAGATCCACTGTGGCTCTAAAGCAACCTCTTATTGTTTACGAAAGTGTTGGGTCTGCTCTCCTAATTCTAATTTACAGAAACTTCTCAACCTCCAAAGAGAGTCTACAAAACTTAGTCTTATTTTGTCTGACTTGGGAAATTAGGAAGTCTTTCCTTTCTAGAACTGTCTGTGAGCTTGTACTGACATCAGCAGGGTGGGGATGCTTTTCCTGTACAAAGCTCCTGTTCAGATGGGAAAGGGAAGGGGGGGGGGAATGGGGTTTCTGGGTTGGCTAATCTACCTGTATCCTGTGTTTGCTGGGAGCCTCTAGGCCCCTTGGAGGCTGAAGGGCTCTTTGTTAACACTGGTGTCTTATCTTTCCAAGAAGAGCTGGTGGTGGTCTTTAATCTTCTTTCTCTCTCTCTCTCTCTCTCTCTCTCTCTCTCTCTCTCTCTCTGTATGTGTGTGTTAATTCCTTTTTTTGTCTCCCTTCTGTGTTTGTTGTGTACTTTGCAGCTTAGTAACTCAAAGTGGATTTGTTTCCAAGGAATGAGTAGGATTCAATTTGCAACTTGTTTGTACGCAAACAAAGTTTTCTCTCTCCAACACCCCACCATTGAAGGAAGGTGCTTTGTACCAGATCTAACACCTCAAGTCTAAAGTGAGTCCCAGAGTAAAGACACCTGCCAATGGGCCTGCTGGCAGACAGTCACATCCAACATCAGGAACTGCTGGCCAGCTTTTCCCTTTTGGAGGACTGGATGTAATGAAGATGACAAATTGGAAGATTGTGAAAAACATGAAATACACAGCCAGTCTGACTTGAGGTAAAATGAAGAATTAGCTACACTAACATTAGACAATGATACTGTGATTCAACTACAGTGAGCAGGAAATGGCCATTGCCACAGAGCCACCTGGTGGCTTGTGCTTGGTAACACTCCCCCTTTCCCCCCTGCCCTCCCCAGTCACGCAGGTGCTATGTTCTTAAACTGCCCATATCCAGCTAAAGAGTGGAGTTCCTGGTTTCCCACACTGTCAGCCTGATTCCCCATGGCCTGGGGTCTGCTGAGCACTTCACTAATATGATATGGAGCGGAGCACACCGGAGAACCCATAGCGGAGACCAGAGGAATGCTCCACCCATGTTGAGAACCAGTTGAGATCAAGCCAGCTAGAGAAGGTCAGGTGACACCCTAGAGACTACTCCAGGAACAAACATTCTGGATGTGATTAATGCAGTGGCTTCTAAAGACAATCCGTTGAAAAGCCAATACCTCACTCAGCTCTTCACTGAGGAGCCAGCAAAGGCCTGGCAGGATCCTAGATACTCTTGTTAAGGGAAGAAATGAGGAAAAGAAGGCATGGCTTCATTTCTTTGCATGCAATTAGTATGTAAGGACAGAGACCCTGCTGGAATGAGCCCCAAGAGAATCTTCTGGAAGACACAAAATGAAAACAGCTACCCAATTCCCACTGGTCTTTTCTAAGCTTGGAACAAGAGCCATGTCTTTTGAAAGCATTCTTGGAAACCACAGACTCTGTGCTCAGACTCAGTACACCACTTTGGAGTTAGATAATAACTACAGGGATCCTTCTTACTGCACAAAAGGGTTAGGTATTTAAACTGTATACAATGCAAAGGACAGATGGATACTTGAGTGCAGATAGCATCTCCTGAAGAATTCAGTAGTCTAAACAAAATGACAAACATTTACTTACACAACTCACAGTATAAAGAATGCAGAGCACTTGCTGCTTCAAAGGCACAAGTGTTTCCCAAGACACAGTCCTTTTATGTTAGGATGCTGTGGATGGCATTTAACACCCCCTTCAGACCTGGGCAATAACACATTCGTCGCTATGGTAAGTGCCCAACAAAAGATACAGGGAAGGTAACTCCAGAAGGACAATTGTAGGAGCAGTCAGCTTTGCATCCCAGGTCTCAAGCGCAGATTCTGACTGTAGTATCCTGTGGCTAACATTTGCTTTCCAACCAAGCTTGCTGTGAAGGTACCAAAGGGTGGTCCAGCATCACTCCACTTCCTACTCATAAGCAATGCACAGGCTGCTGTGTTCTTTTGTAGGCACCAAAATTGCCAGTACTGATTTTTGCTCTGTTCCTAGAGATTGCCTGTAGATGTCTCCCATTACCTATCTTTGGATACCCTGCATCTTTCACAGTACCATTCCCCAGCACCAGCCACCCTCAGGATCCCAAGACACATAGATCATCAAACACAGCGTCTGTGCAAGTTTTAGGAAATTGTGGTGGTGCACCATAGGGTTGGGGGTAGATTGCTAAGATTATGACAGAACTGAAACTCACAGTTGGTTGAGCTGATTCCTGGAGTAGGATGCTCTAAAGAGAACAGGGCCCAGGCTGTGATGAGTACCCTCCAGCCCGTTCTCAGGCAGCCTGCTCCCATGGGGTCTTCAGCTCAGCATAAAGATCACAATTGGAGTGCTGGTGGGAGAATGGCCACAGAAGGGTCCTGATGGGGGCAGGTCTTCCTAGGAGCCAGAGCAGTGAACCCTCCCTGTTCTTCATTAGCATATTACAGGCAATGAGCCAATGGTTAAGTTCCCCCTGAGAAACATCCTGCTCAGAGGAACTCTGGGTAGCTAGAAGGCTGTTTCCTCAAAGGTGAGCTTGTCCTAAAAGGACAGAGATCAA
The DNA here is from genome assembly GCA_019843965.1 of Rhynchomys soricoides. NCBI lineage: Eukaryota > Metazoa > Chordata > Mammalia > Rodentia > Muridae > Rhynchomys > Rhynchomys soricoides. The sequence continues at coordinate 12,844,549 of JADRCH010000051.1, forward strand.
CTGTGGCTCACTAAAGGAAACAGAGGATTAAAGACCATGGCTTTGTGAAGAATAGCAGGGTGGGTGTTATCTGTAATGCCAGGTCAGAGCACACTTTTAAGGTCATCTTTAAGTGAAAAAACAAAAAATGCAGCAGCAACAACAGTTTGACTACATCTGGTACCAACAGTGGGACCTTTAGGGATGGAGCTGTATTCAGTGATAGAGCATGTTTCTAGGTCCTGGGTTCAATTCCCCACTAAGGAAAGAAGGATGTGGGGAAGGAGGAGGAGGAAGGGGGAGCATAAGGGGGAGGAGGAAGTGAGGGGGAGGAGGAAGTGAGGGGGAGGAGGAAGTGAGGGGGAGGAGGAAGTGAGGGGGAGGAGGAGGGGAAGGAGGAGGGGGGAGAGAGGTGAGATAGTCTGTCCCACATAGTTGATTTACAAAGGATGTCTATCTCTTCTATAATCTTCCATGGTTCTCATTTACTTCAAAATCACAATCTATACAATTGTCAAATGTCTCAGTATGCTGCCTCAAAATGGGCAGTCACCGTTCTCCAACCTTTCTCCTTTCTCTGGACAGCATCAGTAATCATCACAGACACGAAAGCAGTGTTGTGGTGTTTGGTAGCCACTGTGATTTCTCTTCTAATAGCTGCTGTGGGCACAGGGAATGCACATGACTGACCAGCTCCATGCCTAAATTGTTTCAACTCTTTTCTTCAGAAAAGCACAGCACACACACATTCTCAGGGGGAATTTATCAGTACATCTTTTTTTTTTTTTAATAATATAAACTTTTTTCCAGCATGTAATATAGTACTATAAGATACATTTCTCCCCTTTCCCTCCCTTTTCCAACCCCTCTCATTCAAATTCATGTTTGTTTTTTGTTTTTGTTTTGGTTTTTTGGGGAGACAGTTTCTTTGTGTAGCCCTGGCTGTCCTGGAACTCCCTCTGTTGACCAGGTTGGCCTCAAACTCACAGAGATCTGTCTATTTCTGCCTCCTGAGTGCTGGGTTTTTAAAAAGGAAGGACCACCCCACTGGACCGCCTCCTTTTAATTGCTATTTGATAACACACACACACACACACACACACACCTAATATATATAACTATAACCTGCTCGTTTTATATATTACTTGTATGTATATGGTCATTTGGTGCTAGTTAATGGATTGGTGTGCTCTTCCCTGGGGAAGACTGCTTCTCCCACTCTAAGACCTGGGCTTTGGTTGCTGGTAGTTCTTTGTCTAGGGTTGAAGCCTCTCGAGTTCTCTTCTGTCAATGTTAGCATGTCTATTGGTTTTGTGATTGTTCACGTCATGCATAGCTTCTCTGACATTTCTAGGAGACACAATCTCACAACAAACTTTCTACTTCTCTGGTTCTTACAATCTTCCTGTCCCCTCTTCTGTAATGTTCCTTAACCTTAGGTGCAGTTTTGATGTGGACTGAGCTCTAGAATTCTACATTTTAATAACTTGTACTGTCTATTGCAAGAAGAGGTTTCTTTGATGAGGGGTGAGGACTACACTTACTTGTGGTTTAGAATGTAGTTAGAAATTATGCTGGTTTATTGAAGTGGCAGTTGTTAAGTCTTTCTCGAGATCCATGACTTCACTGATCCCTGGGTAGTGGGCTGGGTTTCCAGGACCAGGGGTGATCTCTCTCTTGTTGAGTGGTCTTAAGTCCAATTAGAAACCTGTTGCCTACCAAATAGCTATGCATGCCACTACTGTATCCTTAAGGTTATATTAGAATAAGTGTATTTTAATTGACTACAATACAATTGGCTTCCTGCACCTATCCCCAACTTTGCCTCCACTCCTGTTCTTTTACCTTGAGTGCTTTGCCTATAGTAATATAAATGCTGTTATATAGACATTGGACACATATGCATGTAATGTGAACTGTTATCATTTGAAACACTTGTGATACCTTTTAAAATCCAGATCATATACAGACATTATGGGTCCACAGAGCAAAGGCAGACTAGGGACAAGAGTTGGTGTCCAGTGCATGGCCTTTCTCTCCTCCCAAGATCTGGGGTAAAGCTGTTGTTCTCTCTCCTGGGTATTTTCAGTTTGCTCTGTCAGCAAGGAGATCCACTGGCTATGTAGGAGGAATAAACACTGAAGTCACAGTGAGCATCACATTCTTGATTTGAAAATGCAGCATGCTCCAGGAACTGGTGAAGTCCCAGCATGAACATCAAGTGGGACCTTGAGAAGGAGACACTGGTTCTATGCTGTCCACCTGTAAGGGCTCCTTATATTTCTCACTCTTTGGCAGAGTCCTTTGCAAACCATGAAAGAAATGTTCAGAATAAAGTACAGAAATTCAATCCATTCTTGTTCTTGCTCTGACTGGTCATCTGCACTTTCCCCCTCAGGCAAGGTACCTCAGAGGACAAGCTGCATAAGATGTTGTCTTAAGAAAGATGACAAACAGCTATATGAGATAATACCAAACAGCTACATGTACATGCGCATGGTAGAAGTGCTTAGTGTGTTTACACATGGAGTCTCTGAAAGCATAAGCTCACAAACAAACCTAGCATAAGCTGAATAGAAAGCCCTATGGCCATTGAGTGGTGTCGTGGTGTACTGGACACACTGACCAAGCCAGTGAGCAGTAGATATCACTCGTAGCCAAAGCAACTAAGCATCCTGTCTGGTTGGGAGCTAATAGCCATCACACCCCTGAAAACAAGGTCACTTTCTAGGTTTCGTTTGTTTGTAAGGCTACATTGTTGACACATGCCTTCTAATTTAGAAATGAGCCTAAGTGCTGCATTTTCTTTAACACCAATCACTCACTGGTGGCCCCTTAGAAGGCCCATTGATCATGAAGGACTGAGTGCTGAGAAGAGTCATATCTTGGTCTTGGGTGCTAGTGTTAAATCCAGCATTGTGCAGAGTGTTGCTGCCAACAGGGACTCCATACAGGTGGCTTCTGTCTGTTCCACTGTTCCTGGGCTTGTCTCATTGATTACCCAGTGATTGTGAAGAACTTTGGTTTGTAGAGAGATTTTAATCCAGCAACATGGCTTCTCTCGCAAGGGATCACATCCAAAGATCTAGGTCTGTGTGATCTGGCTGGAAGGCAGACATGCCAAACACCTTTAGTCATGCTGTCTGGACTCCACACATATCTTTAGTATACACCTTTAACCTCAAACAATCAAAGTAAAGTTAAGCTTATAGAAGGAGGTAGTCATGTTTGAAAGTAATGTCTAATTGAGGGGCAGACGAAGTCACAAACCAGAGAAAGATTTGATAGAATGAATCAGACATAGAATACACCCAATTCTCACAAGAAGAGACAGGAAAGAGAGGTCACTTAAAGAGCAGTGAGGGAGACAGTGGAGTTCAGTTTAGAATAGATCAATTTGGTTCAATTCAAAGTGTAGCAGTTCAGTTCAGTTCAAGGAGTTCAGAGACAGTCTTTCTAAGCAGAGCAATTCAGTCAGAAGCCGAGAGAAGCCAATTTGAATCAGTCAGCTTGGAGAGAAGTTTTAGCCAGAACAGCTGAGTTGAACCAGCCATCCAGAACTCAAAGAGCTAGAAACGATGAGTTTATTCAGCAGTAAGTCTTGGAGGCTGAGGCCTTCTAGGTCTAGGTTAGCAGACAGAAGCTGGAAGTTGAAGCCTTCAAGGTCCAAGCTTGTAAAAGATTAGATTGTATGGTGGTTAGAAGCTTCCAGGCATAGGCCTAGGGATAGTCAGATAGAATCGCTCTGGGCTCAGCCCAAGCCAGGTATTGGTAAAGCTTGGGTACAGCTCTCTGTCCCGCGCTACGGTCTCGCCAGCAAGAACGACGCGGCACACATAGGATCCTTCTGCAGTAAAGCTTCAATGCATCTTGAGAGGGAGAGCATAAGCTTGCCACGAATGGAGACCCTGAACAATAGAACACCCGCCCTTTATATGGGTCACAGCGTTTGCCTGGGACGCGGAGCTTCCCCATTGGCTCCCGCACACCAGGCCAGATGCCGCCACGAGAGAGGCTGAGACTCTGAGGTGGAAAATTACCAGGTGCATGCGCACTAGCCTGTTTACAACTTGTCCTCGGCCAGATGTAGGCGCTATCTTGTAATGGCGGATGTGGGCGCTCAGGCGGCTCCCAACA
>JADRCH010000051.1:12848674-12884676 GCA_019843965.1 Rhynchomys soricoides
GCGCTATCTTGTAATGGCGGATGTGGGCGCTCAGGCGGCTCCCAACAGCTCTCAACTCATCACTTCATCTGAGGAAATAAAAGCGACATTTATATTTATATTGGGTTAGCTGCTCTCCCCAGGAATGCTTAGACTACAACCTTAAGAAAGTACTCAGTTTCCTCTACAAACTATGTTAGACACCAGGTTTCAGTTATATAGGTCAGACCTTGGTCGGTTCTCGAAAGTCTACACATGGAGTTGGTCTCTAGCCTTTGAGCTACTTGAATGTGAAGGGCCCTATAGGATGAGGGGCCTGGTGAGAGGAGGTTTGCTATTGGAAGTGTGCACTTGAAGGGGCCATCAAGTCTCAGCCTTCCCTCTCTGCTTTTTGCCTAGGAGGAGGTAAATTACATTTACTTACTTGTTTGTGTGTCTGTGTGCACATGCATGTGTGTCATTTCATATAAATATGTAGAAGATCAGAGGACAACTTACTGAGAAGTTGGTTCTCTCCTTCCACAGTGTGTGTCTTGGGTTCAAACTCTCAGGTAATTAGATTTGGCAGCAAGTACTCTTGCCCACTGAGCCATCTTATCAGTCTCAACCTTTCTTCTTACACTTTGTCACAATGAAGGACAGCTAGTTAATTTGTTCATGTTGGGCCCATAAGAAGAGGTCCTTATTAATCCAGGGTCTAGTACTATGAACCTAGTACAAATTCAACATAACAAAAAGCCTAATTTCCCACTCTGGTAAATAAGAATGTGTTACGAAAATTAAGCCTAAAGTATAATATTCAGGAAATTAAAGTTGTCAGATAAATATGTGCATTAATAAATAAATTCCAAGTAACATTTAAATTATAAATATTTATTTCATTCTATAAAAAGATTTTCATTACAAAGTTGGTCATGAAATTGTTAGAAAATATACAAATGTAAAATGATCAAAGTCACAAACATGCAGAGACAGCTGGGTTAGCGGTATGCTTCCTGGTCTTCAGTGGCACGCCATGGACAACACTGGTTTTGTTACCATACAAGCAGTACAAGCATCGTATTGCATTAGGTTTTGATATATATCACAGCACAGATCACCTACTAACTCCTTATTCATTCACATTAAGAAATCTTTTATTTATAACAGTACTAAGCTTTGATTATAACCTGTGTAATGACTCTTACGAGCACAAGTATTAAATCAAAGGGAGCAGTTTTGAGCTTTCCCACAGATAGTAAATAGCAAAGTGAACTTCAGGACAGTGGAACTAATACCCCTTCTACCATCGATGTTCAAATGATTCTACTTTATCATCTCCTAGTTGAACACTGTTCTTAGGAAGAAAATCGATGAGTTCAAGCTCCCTTTAGACTCTCCGTCAGAATCCACACAAAAGCACAGAACTGGAATGTGGCATTAGCGAAATGGTGGAGTAGAGATCAGTGACTTCTCCACGTCCCCACATAATTCCAACTACTAACTTTCCAGCAGCAAGGTGACTACCTTTAATTCTCCAAACTCCAGAGTGAAGCTGTGCCACCCACTGGGCCACAGAGAAATGCAAAACCCCGAGCAGACAAATAGTCAGGGTAACTACAATGCTGCTCTACCCAGCTCAGAGCACCACACATGAAGAAATTCCCTATATTTGATTCCACAGTGGAAAACATAGATGGGAACTGGCATTTGGCTTCCCCACATTCTGAGACTTTGTAGGAATCTGGTCTGGTCTGGTCTGTTCACATGAGACAGTGAGAGCAAAGCAGAGCTAGCCTACCCAGGGCCATTTAAATAAAAACCGGGATGCCCCTCACAGCAATCAAAGAGTGAATGATGGGAGGGCACCCTTGTAGAAATGGCAATGCCATCAAGTTTTGCAATGGCTGCAGTGCCTGCAGGAATACAGAATTTCTAGACAGATTTACTATACAAGGATGGACATGGGCAAAAGCCAAGGTGCAAAGGCCAGGATCAGTATATATTTGATATGCAGATACTGATAACCACAGAGTCAAGAGCACTCAGGCCCTCATGGCTGTAGTAAAGAATTGTGGTTCCAGAGGCCTGGGTGCCTGGGGAGGAGGTTAAAAAGCTGTGAAGAGCAGGCAAGTATAGAAACCGAGTAGATAACTAGGTGCACATGGGGGCTGGAGGGAGAGGCACAGAGTCAACGGTAGGGAACAACTGTGGAGCTTGAGTGACAGCCATAGAACTCTGAACCATCTAACAATCCTCTAGCTTGTACACTCTGATATCCCAGGAAAATCTTTAAAAAGTACAGAACTACATCTCTTAAAAACAATGGATACTCCACTAATTGGGTAACGTTTACCAAGAATGTCATCAGCCACTGCTCCTGGTGGAAGAACCAGAATACCTGGCCCAGAACTAATGTTGAACTGCTTTTCAGGCTTCCAAGAGCAGGATTCCTTGTGGCAGGATGCACAGCAGGACAGACTCAGTCTGGAGACCTGATGGGTAGGAAGGTGCCTGCTGAACCAAGAGAAGGCCACAGGATAACAAGCCCGCTTGGACATTGGCATAAGTGACTGCATTAGGAATTCTTCTGCATTCCTGTCTCAGGATAGTCTTAAAATCTCAGTTCAAGACATAGCTACGACGGATATGAGTCCTGAGCCCTGGCAGGCAAGGTCAGGAGGTATCTTACTGGCTCTCACATGTATGGAAGTACTCTCCAGACCTCAGAGTCTTAGGCAGTCACAGTCACAGTAAGTGAAAGTATGACTCCAATCCTCAGACAACTTGCTCCTTCAACACACAGTAAAATGTCTCCAGTCTCAGTCTCCATCTCAGGATGGGGTTCCATAAAGCAGCCCTGAGTTCCCATAACCCAGCACTTTCTCAGCTCCCTCCCTTGACTACAGCTCCTTGAGATAGAAGCTATGAAAGGAACACTATGCAGAAAGTTGTGACAAGAACCAGAAAGGCCACAGCCCTTGACTGCCAGTGGAAACTTCTTCTCCCCCACGTTAGGTCACTGTAAAGTCAACAGCATCAGATATGCGGCATAACGGTGAAATTAGTGACTAATGAGGTTCTGGTACTTCCGGCAAAAAGACAAGCCCAAGGAACAAGGTGTAGGGAGTGTCCCGAAATTCCATCTGCATCATGATTTTGACTGATTTTTGTTACAAACTTTAACAATTAAAGAATCCCTAATTTTAAGATGTTAGTTTAATTAAACATATCTTGTTAAATAGCAGAAGAGCCAGCGTCATGATGTCTCATATCTGTCATCGCAACACTTGGGAGCAGGAGGTGGGAGGCTCAGGAGTTCCAGGCCAATCTCTGTACAGTTCATCTGAGTCCATCTGGACTTACACAAGAACCTTTCTAATAAAAATGAAGACTACAAAGAATAATCCTAAGAGACACTGAGAAATACTACTTTGCTTAAATAACTTGAAAAGGCCGAAAAAGAAATGTTCTTTTTGTTTAATTTTCTTTCTTTCTTTCTTTCTTTCTTTCTTTCTTTCTTTCTTTCTTTTAAATCTTATCCTTAGGCAATTTAGGCCTTGACTTTGTGACATGAAAACTCTGTTTATGATGCCACCTCATGGGACACCTGACACCTAGTTAAACCAGGAAACACGGTAACTGTTTTTGGAGAACGGGAAATCATACTGGCTAGGTGAGCCAGCTCCAATTCAGGAGCAAGAAACATCCTCATCTCTTCATGATATGACAGCCAAGCTTCGACTGCTTTATGAAAACACAATGTGCTGATCTGACACTGTGGAAGAATGATGCAAAATTATGATACAAAGGACTGGAGATATAGTTTGGCACAGAGTGCTTGCCTAGCATGTACCCAGTCCTGGGCTTGATCCTGAGTGCTACAAAACAGGGAAGTAAGTTATAACTTAAAACCAAAGTGGGCTCAGGCAGAAAATACAGAAAGGACAAGTTCAAGATGGGGACTGTGTGGGTTGGGGTGGGTTTCTGGGTCGTTTAGGCTCTCAGGAACCCAGTTTCTCCAGGCTGGGGCTCTGCAGGTTCCCCAGGCTCTCTGGCTCTGCAGGCAGTGAGAAGGAAGTGAGTGGACTTGAATCTTCAGTAAGTCATGCTGCAGCTGTATACTCACAGTGTGGTGAGAAACCGAGCATGTTGCATGTCCATTTTGCACTGAGCTCCCAGATGTGTGGGTGGGAGAAATGAGCATGCTAAACTCTGAAAGCAGACAGCTGTGCTATATCAGGGAATGAGCTGGAAACTACTGTGAACACTAGTTCACACGAGTGCTACAGGGTAGCACTCCTGTGAACTGATTGCAACATGAATTCTACACACATGACAATTTTTGCAACCTCAGTGACAAACCGCTGCTCAAATTTTAGATAGGAATGGAGGGCAGCTCAATGGCAGAGCATGTGCTCAGCCCGCATGAGGCTCCGGTATCATCTCCAGCACCAAAAGAAAACAAACAACAAAACCCCATAAAAAATAAATCCTCTTTTCTTCTTACTGTCTTAAAGGGGATAAGGGGCTTGGTATTGAGTAATCTGAAGGAATGACTATCCAACTGTGCTTCATTAATTCCATTTGTGCTTAAAGCAGCCTAGGGAGGGCAATAAGGGCAGTCAAGATGTGTGGTAGTGTGCGGACAGGCAGCTGACTGACCATATTGTCCAGTGCTTCTCTCATCGTACAAAGGTCTGTGCCCCCGATCTGCTGAGACGGTGCTAGGACAAGGCTGGGATGAAATACTGAAGGGAGACGTCTTCCAGGAGCAAATCAAAATGAACAGTTCTGTTACTCACAATATCTAGGAGGAAAAGACCCAGATGTTAAAGACAGATTCTCATCCCCACCTATCACAAAGGCTTATTGGCCATGGGCACCTCTTATATTTGGTGTCTTTTCCCTCTGAGGGCTCCTGAGAGTCACAGCATATGTCACTACCACCCACCCAGGACAGAGTAAGAGGTGAAGAATGACGTTACCTAGGCTTTAGGGAAAAATCAGACCAATTTAACCAAATTAGCCTTCTTGGTAAAAGCATGTGGTCACCACGAGGTGACCAAAGTATATGGACAAGGTCTGAGTGCTTGTGCCGCTGTGCACACTGGGATAGCTATACCACAAACCATGAAACTCTTCCCTGTGTTCTGTCCCATAGCCTCTCACAGATTCTCTTCTGTGGTTTCTCATTCTGTGTTGGCTAGTTTTATGTAAATTTGATACAAGCTAGACATCGGAGAGGAGAGAACCTCAGTTGAGAAAATACCTCCATAAGATGGGGCTGTAGGCAATTAATTAGTTATTGATAGGTGAGGACTCAGACCATTGTAGGTAGTACCACCACTGGGCTCCTGTTCCTGGGATCTATAAGAAAGCAGGCTAAGCAAGCTATAATGAGTAAGCCACTCCTCTGTGGTCTCTGCATTAGCTCCTGCTTCCAGGTTCCTGCCCTGTGTGTAAGTTCCTGTCTTGGCTTTCTGTGATCATGAACAGTGCTGTGGAAGTGTAAGCCAAATAAACCCCCTCCTCTCTAAGCTGCTTTTGGTCATGGTGTTTCATGACGGCAATGGTAACCCTAACTGGGACACATTCTTTTTTTCTTTTTCTTTTTTTTCTTTTGTCATTTAGAAAGGCTGGTCCTTGACAGAGCTACCCAGATCTTTCTGTTTTATTATTATATGGTCTAGTCCCATGTCCTCAGCCTTGTCGACTAATGGATGAGACGTCAGCCTGGGTGCTTTCCATAAAAGGAAGGATGTCACATTCAGGCCATTTGCTGTGTCTTTCTCTAAAACAACAAAAACAAACACAAAACCAAGGAGACAGAGAGACTTGAGAAGCTCTTTAGGAACTGCCTGGCTCAGTGGGGTGAGCAGGTGAAGAGAAGCTGGGCAGTGTGTGAAACCTCAGAGTCAGGGCCAGGCCCAAACCATGAATAACTAACATCTGAGGGGGAGACTTTGGTGAATGAAGGTAGGTGGGCAATGAAAGGAATGAGCCTGAGCTGAGACTCGGATCTAAGCAAAAGCATATACGGGGCTCTGATTACGTAAAACCTGATTATATAAAAACTCAGCTGCTGTGAAATAGTCTGCCCTGTCCTGACAGTGCTGCAGGCAGAGCCCGCTGCTGACAGTCCAGCATGGCTACAGACTTCTCGTTCTACAGTGCTCAGCATCCCTCTTCTTCAGCATCTCTAGATACTTCTGGCTGGAGGAAACTTTCAAGCCTGACTGTCCCAGGGAGGTCGAGTTCCCAGAACTGGGTGTACTTGCACATGAAGGACTGTATGCATTTCACACAGGAGGTGAGTAATAGAGAAGCAAACTCACTGCACACTGCCTTGGTGGGAGTCACTTGCTGTCCGGCAAGAAACTGGAGGAGTTTCCTTATATCGATGTGCACCTTGGCCATGTCTTCTGGGTGTTTGTTTTGAGAGACACTGTCAGAGGCTGCAATGACATAAATGTTTTTTTAAGTCAAACATCCCCTTAATAAGGACCTCAGCAATGTGCAAGGCTCATTTACTTACTACCTGATCGGCCCTACAGATTTTTTTAGTGGCCTGGTAGACTGCAACTTGTGAATGTTACTCATTCAGCAGACATTTGAACTAGTTAAAATACTGTAATTTGACACCAAAATAATTCATGTCAGGGCTGGGGAGGTAGCTCAGTGGTAGATCACCTCCCTAGCATGCGGAGGCCCTAGACTCAATATGTATTGTGAACAAACACTATGAACAAACATACACAGCACCAAGAAAACCAAGGTCATTCACACACCTTTGTCAGAAGCTTCATGCTCTGGGTCTCAAATGGAGCAATGTGCCCCTCACTACAAATGTTTCCTGCAGGGCTAACAGTATTATTTGTGCCAATGTGGAAGCAAACCTGGAGTAACCAGTCATACTCGAAGTCATGGAGTCACCTTATCTGGCCACAAATGTGTATCAGAAAATGGCTCGCATCAGTCCAGACACTTCTTCTGGTCCTCTGGCTACCTCTCTACAAGGACAGGACTCTACTTTGGGCTCACTGCTCACCAAGCTATACAACCACCCTCCCTTCAAGGCTTACTCAATGAATTCCACATTCCTCTCTGGTCTTTATGAGATGAAAAGTATATCTGTACCATATTTTGTATCTGCCAACCTAAACTTGAAGGAAGGAATTAGTTGAACTGTCCAGAGGAGAAAATAAGAAACACAACTTGTGACTCCGGCCCCCATGAGAATCTTAACCTCTCCCAGCACAGTGACAAATGAAGAGCTTGGAAGTCACCATTTTTGACCCGAATCCCAGAGGAGGGAAGCACTCTTCTGCATACCTTCTGCCTGGTAACCTGGCCCCTTGCCCAGTGCTAACTGCACCACTATGTCACAGGGACAGTGAGTCTAATCTTAGCTTCTCAAATGGGAAACAAAGAAAACCAAACTTCAACCTGTTCATTGAGAAATCAATATATATATATTGAAGCAATTTTATTAGAAGCAAAATATAACCCATAAGAAAACTCACGTAATAGAGGGTTTTCAAGATCCTTAAAATGAGTTGTCACACACACTAACTCAGTTTCTATTTTTAGGTTCAGCTCTCCCTTTAGGTTTGCTTCAATAACCTGCAAATTGAATAAAAGCCAGTATTGAAAAGGGGGAAGGCAACAGTGTGGTACCAGCTTCCACAAAAGCCAGGTAAGAAGGCAGTGGCACAAACCTCAGAACATCTCCCTAAGGCATCAACCACAGAGAGAAATCCTGAGAGCCCAGATCACAGAAATCCCCTAAAACAAAGAAGATTCCCAGCATGAGGAAATGGGAGGGGTATTGCTGGGACACTTTGTCAAGAATCAGGGCTCTGGAGGCCCCAGCAAATTCATGTGGGTGGAGAGGAGGCAAGGGCTCCCTTATAGCATGAAGGGAAAGAAGGACCCTAACCAGATAGGACAAATGTTCTGGCAAGTGAGAGGAAGAACATTATATCTGGGAGAGGTACAGCAAGGATGGATCAGAGTCCAGAGAGTCAAACTATCAAAATATGCACCCCTTCAGAGATGCCTGTCTTCTCCTTTCTTATTTAATGCAAGAAGCAACTGACATGGTAGGTTGTGTCTGTGGCTCTTGCAAGAAGAGCCTCCATCGTCACATTGTGTGCATGAGAATCCCTGAGATCTGGTTAAGATGGAGTGCTGGATTCAGGTGTGGATGCAGGCTCTATTCTTCTGACCAGTTTCCAGGGCATGCTAATGCTGCCTGTGTTCTGACCACACCCAGTAACAATGCTTAATAATGATGTGTGCTCTACTGGAGGTGACTTCAGATGTGATACTGGAATCAGCTTTCCTGAACCAGCTTACTGAAGAACTAAGAAAGACTTTGGATGAGAAACACTGTGATGGGGTGGGATGCCTTTGGAGTCAGATTCTTAGGTTAAGTGAGACATTATTATCTTTAACAGGATAGCAGTGCAGCTGTCGTCACAAGGATTTTATCGCTCTGATGAATTTAGAGGTAGTTTATAGTAGGTACCAGTACAATTAGTCAGTAGTCGACTAATGGCGTTCTGGGGTTATTAACCCAGTCAATGGGAAACATAAGCTCTTATCTTGATGCTTAGGAACCTGGGTATGTGATAGTCTAGACAACTGCAACTTAAAGCACCTGGGTTACTGAAAGAAGCGTTTGTTGACATGAAAGCTGCTTCTTCCAAGGACATTACTTGAGTCGAAGGCTGTGAGCTTGGAGAACTTAGTATATATCAAAAGCTCAGAAATAAGAGCTTATCTGAGTTCAGAGAACCTAACTTGTTTTGTTTCTAGAATGAAGAAGATATGGAGTCCAGAAAACTTTAGGAAAGAACATAGGAGACTGTGGGGCCAGCGAACCATGGAACAGGTAGGAGCCGGTCAGGAGCAGAAGTGGGGTCGAGTGGGGTCAACCCTGGAAATCTCATCTTGAGAGTGGTAGGAAGTAAGATCACTCCCTCCCCAGCCTCAGACGTGGTCTTGCACCCCCAACCTTTGCCTTTGCCCACACCAGAGGAAGTCAGCAGGTTAAGCTCCCCCTCTCCTTATAAGGTCTTGTCCAGCAAGCTCCTGGAACTCCTGCCTATGGAAATGACCACCTGGCCCCAACCAATGCTGTACACCCGTCTCATAGCCTCCACTCTGGCTCAAAGGTTTAAAATGCCTTTGTGCTCCCCATTAAATGAGCTGCTCCCTGAAGCTTGTCTCTGAGAAGTCTGTTTCTCACGGATCACTCTGGATCCCCTCGGATCACTCTAGATCCCCTCGTTGTGGTTATGCAGTCACAATGGGAGGGGAAGTGGAGTGAGGACAGGTGACACCATGTGTTGATCAGTTTGCAGGCATGCAAATGCTGCATCTTAAAGAGCTGTGATGGCAAGGTGCCTTCCTGTCCTGTCCTCACTTACCCAGGATCCTCTGCCAGCAATGAGCACAGGATGGTCCTGCTGACACAGGTGCCTACCTTCCCTTGCCAGATTTGGTAACATGTTTGTGTTCCTGGTTGGCAGAACACTGACAACGACTGCACAGGGCCCTTCTGTAGACCAGTTAGGCAGATACCAACAACCAAACCAGAAACGAAGTGTGCCTTGAACAGGCTGGCAAATCTCCTTTCAGATAAAAGAACCAGGATGGACAGGTTGGAGCTGTGGCAACAGTACCAGGGCAGGAAGAGCAGGAATTGAAGAGAGGGCCCCGTGGGGAAAGGGTGAGTGTCAGAGCCCTGAGTCCTCTCCCCAAGTTGTTCTGTGAGTACTGCTGCTCTGTCCTGGTACGGCGGCCTCGGTGGCAGCAGCCATGCCAGCCCCCTCTGGGTCTGGCCTCAGCTATCACTGATGCAGTCTCTTTGTACAGGACTCAGCCATGATCCCCTACTGATGGCTGTCAGTGCACTTGTGGGTTTCACTATAAATGTGCAGATGGACCAAGATGATTCCCTAACTTTGCAAGTTTTTTATTCCACAAACTATTAAGACTCTCCCAGAGGCTTCTACTTAATTCTTCAGAATCTGGCTCCCCAGGTACCCAGAAAGAGCTCATTAAGCAGTTGGCCATTCTAGCTCAGTAACTTCCTGTTACCATTTTTATCCCCAAGCACAGCAGAGAAACAACTACCACCACTCTCAATGAAGCCCCCTTCTCACTCCCACTTTGCTGACTTGTTTCTAACAGAAAGAACAAGCAAATGGACACTTCAATTAGTTACTTGACTTTTCCCTCTGGGCCTCCTGAACCTCCTAGAAGTTCCAGGGTACCTTAGAAGAAGCCAGCCTGGTAACCAGAGCAATACCATGGCAGTGGCACTGAACACCAATACCAGCACAGTGCGTGCCACTTCCAGGAAAACTGATTTTCCCTTCAGACGGCAGCTGTGAAGACTAAGGAAAGGAGAGCATTCAGTTGGACAAGCTCTGTAGCAGCACTGCTCTGAAGTGAGAACTCAAGAGAAAGATGACTAAGGACAACAAAACACTTCCTAGGTTTCAAAACCCTTTCGTGATGTAAAGAGTCCTTCAAGAGCTAAATGCTACAAACCACAGACAGACCTGAAGAGGCTAAGTAACAAGGAGGGCCCAAGGGGAGCACAGGAGGGGAATGCTTGAATATCATTGAGAAGGGGAAAGAGATTAGACATTGGGAGTGAATAGAGGGAGGGATCTGGGGGAGGGGGGGGAGGACAGAGGGAGAAAGTACTAGAAAAGACAAATGCACTGGGGGCAGGAGCATCTCTGGGATAAGCTTGAAATCTAGGACAATGAAAACTCCCAGGAGTCTATGAGGGTGACCCTAGCTAAGACTCCTAGCAATGGGGATATGGAACCTGAACCAGCCATCTCCTGTAACCAGGCAAGACTTCAGAGGGAGGGATTGAGACACCAACCCAGTCACAAAACCATAGACCCACAATTTGTGCTGCCTATAAGATGTACAGGGGTAAAAGATGGAACAGAATTTGAGAGCAAGACCAACCAATGAGTGGCCCAGTCTGAGACCCATGTCATGAGAGGGAGCCCACCCCTGACACTATTAATGATATTCTGCTATACTAGCAGACAAGAGCTTAGCATAACTGTCATCAGAGAGGCCTCACCTAGCAACTAATAGAAACTGATGGAGAGACCCAAGGCCAAACATTAAGTAGAGCTTGGGGGATTGTGTAGAAGAGGGGAAGGACTGAAGGAGCCGGATGGGTCAAGGATGCCACAGGAAACCCACCAAATCAACTAACCTAGGCCCATAGGGGCCTACAGAGACTAAACAGCCAACCAGAGAGCATGCATGGGATAGACCTGGGCCCTCTGCACATGTGTAATAGTTGTACACCTAGGTCTTCCTGTGGGACTCCTAAAGTGAGCACAGGGGCTGTCTGTGACTCTGCTGCCTGCCTTTGGATCCCTCTGCCCTAACTAGGCTGCCTTGTCTATCCTCAACAGGAGAAGATGTGCCTACTCCTACAACAACTTGATATGCCAAGGCTGCTTGACTGCCAGAGTATCTCCCCTTCTCTAAGAGGAAAGTGAGGAGGCAGGAGATGGAGGGGAGGGGAGGTGACAGGGAGGGACTGGGAGAAGAGGGAGGTGAAGCTGTGATGTAATGGAACATATTGTAATTAGGATGTGACACAAATAAACAAATGAATTAATAATAATAATAATAAATAATAACAACCTGCAATATTCTGTCCAAATTATAAGAAACAAAATACCAGAACTGTTGACTATGCTCCTGATATATTGTAAACACAAGGGATTAAAGGCAAGTTTGAAAGCTTTCCCCAGTGAGTCAGAGCTGAAAGGCATTAGAATAGGTCCCTAGAAGCCAAGCTCTGTCCTCCCCAGTGAGGCCTCAGTGAGGAGAAACCCACAAGCTGAGCCAACTTGTGTCTCAGGCAACGAAGCACCTCCCCCGGGCCTAGAGTGAAGCTGCCTCCCAGGACGAGCCAAGCACAGGGCTAGGGCTCACTCACAGCTCTTTTCTGAAGGAGTCATAACTTACAAGGTGATTGCTGATGTTTCTCATTTTTTCCACAACACTCTTCATCGTCTTCAAGGCTGGTAAATAAATACTGACCTAAAAACGAGTAGAAGAAATCACAAGCATTAGAAATTATGATATAGTCTATAGAGAAAGGTATTTAATCAATAGCTATGAATTACACTCATATTTAAAAACTCAGAATCACATTTTTTTTTTAAATTTCCGAATAAAGTTTCTTTAAAACTTTAATATATCACTAACTTATTCTAGCAAGTAAAGATGCCCGACTACCTGGCTCTGGTTACCATGGCACTCCCAAGGGCATTGTTTTGGTTCAAGAAGGAACACAGTACTTCAGCTGAGAAACTCATATACAGGTCCAAGGGGAATACACCTCAAGTGCTGAGCAAGAAGCATTCCTCTGGGAAATGTTTTATAGGACTCAGGGGTCTTCTGTATACTCTGTGTCAGAGTATAGCCGACATTATCACAACTCATTTGAACTATCTTACCAACAGAGCTGTCTGCAACACTGGCTTTTCCCAAACCTATATAGACACCTTCTAGTGACAGTCAACTACACATCTCATCCAGTACCTGTCTAATTTCCTTTCATACATGCAAAGACAAAGGACCATTTGGCATCTTCTTTACCTGCAATGGCCCTGAGGTTCCTAGAAGTGCCATGGCTAACCTAAGCTTCAAGTCAACAAAACGCCTTTTCTAGCTCTTTCATCCAGGCCTATGAAAACATTTGTGCTTAAGGCCAAGAGTCATGATAAATACAGATTGTCTTCCAAAGTACAGGTTCGGCTCTGTTTTCTTTTATATACAGGCCATCATTGATCAAGGCATTCGCCTTCCTGTATGGGAAGTGTGACATATCTAAATGGGTATCAGTTCTTTTCCATGATTTACATAATAACGAAAGGCACATACTCACATCTGGAGTCTTGTTAAATGACTCGCATTCTTTTCAGAAACTATACAACTTCAAATAAAACACACTGTAAGACAACAACTAGCGTTAGAGAATCCGATCCCTGCCCTTTATTGTATGTTGAACAACTGGACTGCAGACAACACTTACATCAGAGTCTGGGACGGAGGGTTCTTGTAAGTCCTTCCACAGTCTTCTCGGAATAACTTTTATGGGGATATCATGCACCACAATTCTACTACTGCTTGATGAAGACAACTGCTAAGAAAAAGTTAGAACAGTTTATGTTGTCAATGCTAAAACAAAACCAAAACATAAGGACTGAGGCTAACATCATCAGTTCCAGATGGAATGTTCTTAATCTTCCCACTCAAACTCTCTTCAACCAATGCTGATGGTGTGCTCTCCCTGTTCTGCTCAGGGACCCATGAGTCTCTCAACAGCATGGCAACTGAGACAAGATGGGTGGATAAGAAAGCAAGCAAGTACAGCTGTAAGAGCCTGAGGAAAACACATCAGCGATGAGGCTAAATGAGCAAAAGTTGATAGTGGGAAGGAATAAAGGGGAACCTCTGGGTTCTGCCTCAGGACATTAACACTAGAGAGGTGGACAACTGTCAAGAAGCTGATGATGAGGTGACAGGGTTCCAGGCAGAGGAACATTATCAGCATTCATAAACCTGGGAGACAGAAAGAGGCAAATCTGCCACGCCAAGGCAACCTATGGACCATCGTGTGTCACACCCTCAGTATGCTGCAGCTTTTGCAACACTAAAAGGATAAACCATGTTTATTACTAGACACATTCCTAAAACTCAGAAACCAAAGTATTGCTGGGTATAGTGGCACACACCTTGGATCTCAGCACTCAGAAGACAGAAGCAGGTGGATCTCACTAAATTCAAGGCCAGCTTGGTCTACATAGTGAATTCTAAGACAGTCAGAGCTACATAGTGAGAATCTGTCTCAAAACGACAACAAAACAAAAACAAACAAAAAGAAACCAAAATAATTTGCATTCTTACTTAGAAAAGGATTGTATATTACCATCTTGCTTTTCCTTAAGAAACTAAATAAATCCGTCAAGCAGTGGCGCACGCCTTTAATCCTAGCACCTGGGAGGCAGAGGCAGGCAGATCTATGAGTTTGAGGCCAGCCTAGTCTACAGAGCAAGTTCCAGAACAGCCAAGGCTACACAAAGAAACCATATCTCAAAACATAAAACAAACAAACAAAAGAACTAAATAAATCCAAACTTACAGTCACTTACAAATTCTGAAGGCATGAAATTTAACTTCTTGAAAGTAATTAACAGCTTGAAAACAAATGTAATACTGACCCACAGATGTGCAGAGCACAAGTAAGAAAGGGAAGCTGTAAAGGTAAGGAGGGCCCAAATAGACTGGGGCAGAGCACTAAAGAAAGCGACAGTCCTGGAGAGAAAGTCCACATGGAGAGCACAACCGATGTCACCAGTCTGGGAGTTGGGCAAAAATAGACATACCCAGAGAGGCCCTCAGAAGGTAAAAATTGATGACCTGGCTCCACGATAGTTTGAACCATATGTGAAAGACTATGAACATGTTAGGATTGAAAAAGTCCATCTTGTACATGTGCTCTTGTGTGTTCTGAAGAGAGGCTGTGCACTAAACTCATCTGGTAGTAGCATCTAAGACAAATGCGTTACTGAAGTATGGATAGGAGGGGGCAATCTGAAGGTGAAAATGAAAACATCTAGACAAGGTGACAACACCCTAGAAGAAAGAGATGCTAGCTAGCAGTTTGACTGTTTAGGAAAAGCAGTATCCCATAGAACATTGTGCCATCATGACTGTTTAAAAATGATTAGAACAATGTACATTTCTCATACATAAGTTATGAACCAGATTTATTTTATTTTATTTTATTTTAGAGACAGGGTTTCTATGCAGTCCTGAAACTTACAGAGATCTTCCTATCTGTGCTTCCAGTGTGCTGGCATTAAAGACATGTACTACCATTCTGGACTCAGATCTGATATTTTAAATAAAACTAATTCACTCTTAAGAATATTGTTTGAAAGCTTGGGCTTGTAGCTATCTATATGACGTCTAGAGCAAGGCACGTGTAAAAAAACCTCAGAAGTCCATTTCTTCCTACTTACCAGCTCTACAGACACGGTAAGACAGGGAAAGTGTTTGTTAGTAAGTTTGATTTTCAAGGCTCTGGCGTTCTGGGCAGTCTTCAAGGCTCGAGATAAGTTTTCCGATGTTAATTCTAAATAAATCTCATTGTTTTCCTCAGAGACTCCTTCCATTTGAAATTCACTAAAAAAGTTCTCCTGCAGGACAGAAACAGGCATTTGTGGCCTTTCTGGCACTCCTAGCTGGAGCCCAGGGACCCTGGGCTCTCCTGCTCACCTGCTCCAGCTCACACCACATGCTCACGCCTCCACTGGCCAGCTTATCGCAGAGGATGAAGTTCAGCTTCTCCGGGCTGAGGCGGAGGGTGCAGGTTTTGGCAAGCTTGGCTATCATGTTACTGACTCCTACAACGAGGGGGTAAACAGTTCACTAAGCAGCGCACTGAATATCCTACAGGTCATCTTGCAGAACTTCTAGCTCACATATCACGCTTGGACATCCTGCCAGGCTCTTAGCAACCTTGCGAGGCACACAGCCCACAGCACCAGAGTTCAATACGGAAACAGAATAAGGAAACAGTCTCAGAAAACAACTGACAACCGAGGGACAGGCGTACATTCTACAGAAACGTAAGAGCCGCCGGGTACTGCAGAACAGAACTGCTAGCAAGTTTAGGCATACTCCGGGCGGAAGGAGGAGTGAGGGAGGGCTGCAAAAGGGAAGGTTCCCGGTAGCCATCCTTCCCTCTCAGGGCCGCCCTCACCCCGTCCGTCCTCTCACAGAGGCTGCAGCCACACTCTGTGCTTGCTCCCCGCAGCCCTGACAGCTCACGTGTGAAGTGATTCAAACAAGCCAGGTCCACGATCTTGGCGCGAAACTTCATCTTGGCGGATACCAGGCCGACGGCGGCATCTGTCCAAGGCGAACAAAAGTCCCTCCCCGAGCGTCCCGGCTGGGAAACGTGGGCGCGCGCACAGAGGTTCCGCGGGGACAGTGCGGCCGGAAAGGTCCGCCCGCCGCCCGCCCAGGACGAAGTTAGACGCTCGCCCACCCGGTACCTCCACCAGGACTCTCAACACCCCGGTGGCTGCAGGGAAATGGCTCCGAGAAGTTTAGATGCCTGTCAACGTAGCATTTTAAGGTTTTGAAAATTGTTTGAAACGTTTTTTAAACTTCGAACACTTTACTTGGTAGTTTACCTCTAAAAACAGATGTAGTGAAGTAATAATTCTGCACCGTTGTCTCAATATAAACTGAACGGAACCTATAAAATTCTTACTAGCCCCAGCTAATGGGATTGCTTAGGCAAGAGGATCTCAGGTTGGAGACCTACCTGGGGCATCTTAGTGACATTATGCCAGCAAATATATTTTAAAATTAAAAAAGGAATGGTGACAAAAGGGGATGGGAGGAGGAAGGAGAGAGGAGAGAGGAGAGAGGAGAGAGGAGAGAGGAGAGAGGAGAGAGGAGAGAGAGAGAGAGAGAGAGAGAGAGAGAGAGAGAGAGAGAGACACTTGCTGGAAAGAATTGTGATCTTTGCTCTAATCCCAGTACCATAAACAAACAAAAGCCCTCTCAGTGTAGTAGTCTTAGAAATGTTTTTTAAGAATTTTAAGCCCAGAATAGAACATCTTGGTTTTTCAAGGATTATACCTGTAAAAATTTAAAATGGTATTGGGATTAACAACCCCTCCCAGCCTCCCCACTTTCTAGGTAAGAACTCTTCCAATGCACTACATATCCAAACAACAAAATATTCTTAAAGTCCTTTGCCAGTTATGTAAAACCATGTCTTTGCAGTCCACAAGACTGCTCTGCAGGTAAAAGTATTTAACATGAAGGCCTGAGTGTGGGCCCTGGAATACCAGGTGTAATTCCAAAAGTTGTTCCCTGACTTCTGTATGTGCACCATGGAATGAGCATGTTCACTTTCACACAAAAAGAGTAAATAAAGAATTTTTTACAAACTGGCTTTAACTTGATACACAGAATGAAGATATTAATAAAACAGCTGATAGTGCAGATTACTGGTAAAGTGAAAAATAGAAAAATTATATATAACACAAAGCTGTACTCTACACTCTAACATACAAGTGGTTGGCAAGCCAAATGTCATTAATTTTGAAATATCAAATGTCTCATGGAATAAGGTAATTATTACAAATATTGTGTAATTAAAGGCTATATTGTCTGTGTGTGCATGCATGCACACAGGGTCATCCATACCTTGGAGCTTATGTGAAGATCAAAGGGGTTTTGGTACTTCCACCTTGTTTGAGGCAGGTTCTCTCTTCACAATCAGCTGATGAATAACCCAGGCTAGCTGGAACATAGCTCCTGGGGATTCATCTATTTCTGTCTCCCACATCACCACTGGAACAATAGAATTACAAATATTTGCTAAATCCATTTGGCATTGTGTGTGTTCTTTTTGTTTGTTTTGTTTTGTTTTGTTTATTTTTTGATACTTTATTTACATTTCAAATGTTTCCCCCTTTCCAGGTCTCCCCTTTGGAAATCCCAATCCCCTTCCCCCTTCCCCACCTCTATGAGAGTATTCCCCCACCCACCCACCCACTCCCGTCTTCCCTTCTTGGCATTCCCCTATACTGGGGCATCTAACACCCTTAGGCACAAGGGCCTCTCCTCCCCCCGGTGACCAACAAGACCCTCCTCTGCCACATATGTGGCTAGCATCATGGGTCCCTCCATGTGTATTCTTTTGTTGGTGGTCCAGTCTCCAGGAGAACCGAAGGTCAGGCCAGTTGACACTGTTGCTCCCTCCATGGGGCTGCCAACTCCCTCAGCTCCTTCAGTCTCTTCTCCAACTCCTCTATCTGGGACCTCACGCTCAGTCTAACGGTTGCTGTGAAGTGAATCTTGGGTATTCCGAACTTTTGGACTAATATCCACTTATCAGTGAGTACATACTGTGTTCATTCTTTTGTGACAGAGTTACCTCACTCAGGATGATATTTTCAAGTTCCATCCATTTGCCTGCGAATTTCATGAAGTCATTGTTTTTAATAGCTGAGTAGTATTCCATTGTGTAAATGTACCACATTTTCTGTATCCATTCCTCTGTTGAGGGACATCTGGGTTGTTTCCAGCTTCTGGCTATTATAAATATGGCTGCTATGAACATAGTGGAGCATGTGTCTTTATTACATGTTGGAGCATCTTCTGGGTATATGCCCAGGAGTGGTCTAGCTGGGTCCTCAGGTAGTAGTATGTCCAATTTTCTGAGGGTCTGCCAAATTGATTTCCAGAGTGGTTGTACCAGCTTGCAATCCCACCAGCAATGGAGGAGTGTTTCTCTTTCTCCACATCCTTGACAGCATCTGCTGTCACCTGAGTTTTTGATCTTAGCCATTCTGACTGGTGTGAGGTGAAATCTCAGGGTTGTTTTGATTTGCATTTCCCTGATGACTAAGGATGTTGACCATTTCTTTAGGTGCTTCTCAGCCCTTCGAGTTTCCTTACTTGAGAATTTTCTGTTTAGCTCTGTTCCCCATTTTTTGATAGGGTTATTTGGATCTCTGGAGTCTAACTTCTTGAGTTCTTTGTATATATTGGATGCCCTCTATCAGACGTAGGATTGGTAAAGTGTGTATGTGTTCTAAGTAAGGATTTGAACTTGGTTTCCTGTGATTCAAGACAAGTGCTTTACCCACTGAGCCATCTCCTCAGTTCCTAAAGACTGTATATAAATAAACTTTGTAAGCAGGGCCATTATATCTAATATTTATTTTAAATAGCTTAATATTACATAATAAAATAGCAACACATTTTAAAAATATTCCTAAGAGAGGTACATAATGATGATATGTTCCTTATTGATGAGTCTCAAAGAATATAAGAATTTTACTCAACAAATATATAAGTAAGCTCTAATAATCTTTTCATAGAAGAAAATGCTAATATTATATATTCTAGCAATTAAGCTAAGTAGGTTTAGAAAGTGAAGCCAATGATTTCAGAATTGATAATTAAATATATTGGCATTTCCATATTTTATTTCCCAATGATTTTGTCAAAAAAAAAAAAAATCACTGTAGAGAGTTCCAGAAGTAGTATGTATCAGGGCATTTTCTACTGCAATATCTGTTCGTTATTTTCCATCTAGCTAGTAAATGGATTTTTTATTTCATAAAGGCCAAACCTCTAGGGTGAACAATTCAGTCACATGAGAATCTGCAGAGCAATGTTGGTGTTATGTTTACTTATCAGGGAGGAAAACATCTTACCTGATCTTGTCTTAGGAAAGGAAATACATTACACATAAAATGTCACTCAGTATATAGAGTTGGAGATCAGGGAAGACCCTTAGAACTGTGGAGATATACTACCTGGGTTAGTTGCATGCTTTTACTGTCACCCAAAGATGGGATGGCAGTGCCTGTCATATGCCTGATCATCTTCACTAGTCTCAGGGGTAGAAGAGACTAATTTATTTGTAGGCTTGTTAACAGTTAGTGTCGGAAAAAAATTGCCCCAGAGGGAAAGAATGAGGGCATCACTCAGCAGTTCTAAAGCAAATCTGGAAGTCAATATTTCTCTCTCTCTCTCTCTCTCTCTCTCTCTCTCTCTCTCTTTTTACACAAGAAAACTGTTAAGCAGAAACTCATACTGTAGAAGTGGCATGAGCAATGTCTTTTTGAGGACCACCATCACCTAAGGAGTGTGTTTCTCCTTAAGCAGTTGTTCAACTGAATCATCTTGTGTATGTCAAATAAAAATACATCAATAAATTCTGTAGGTTTTTCAAGTTGCATCCTAACAATATGTCAGAACGCTTAAGCAAAGTGTAGAGGGATGAAGACTCGAGAAGGAGAATCACATCCAACCCAGGAAGAGATAGACCAATATTTAGTGGGTGTGGGCCATGCTAACCAGTGTTGGCTAAAAAGGTGCACCTAGGTGAACATTCTGCAGGCTGATTAACTGCTTAGACCTTCCATGAACGGTTATTAGTGTTGCTGCTTTGAGAATGCGTTAGAAAGACTAGCCTTTGTAATATGAGTGGCAGACATGTTTTTACCCTAAGGTTGTATTTGCAATGCCATTATTTGTATTTGTATTTGCCATTATTTATGCAGAATGTTTGTGCTTTTGTAGCTTCCTTTATCCAGTATCATACAGGAATTAGCTCTGGGTTTATTAAGGTTCCATGGTTTCATTGCCCACTTGTAAATATTTTACTGTGTTCTATTTGGGATTTATTACATTGTAAAGTAATAAACAAAGAAGCAATTTCATTCTCTTAATGGCTAGATAATTGTTCCAAGCCATTTGCTTTGTTTCCCTCTGATGTTATGCTTATATGGTTTGTTCCCTCCCTTGTGTAATTCCTGTTGTAAATATCAGTGGGTGGGAGCACTAAGCGGTCATAGCTCTGCTCTCAATTAACCGTTCATCTGGTTAGTGGATTATGGGTTATAACCAGGGTGGACTGACATAAAAGCTAGTCTGGCTAGATCTTGTAAGTTCCTCACTCTTCCAGTGTATGACTCAGTGTTACGGGACTGCCAGCATGAAAGCCACTGGCAATTGCATCCATCTGAAACTGTACCAGAACCATGGGCAGAAATAAATCTCTTTTGCTTGTAACTTACCAGTCTGTAGCACTGTGATGCCAGCAAGAGGAAATCAAGACTCCATTTCTTCGAGTTTGCACTTTGCTGCATACACGGTCCCCACACAGACATAAGTCTAGTCTTGGACCTGCCTTGTCTGCTCCACTAATATATCAGTGTGTCAACACCTCATGGTTCTAAGTATTGTTTTAAGCCTTTGTCATAGGACTTTTCCATCTGATATTTTTCTCAGGTTTCCATAAATAATGCAAATAGATCCAAAACAAGATGGAGACCTATCTGCCACTGTGTTACCAAGGCCAGTCTTTCTGAAAGACCCCCCACCCCCAAATAACAGATGTATTGTTATGAAATTTAGAATCAAGATAGTCTACCACATACTTTTGAGGTTTTAAAACCATGCATGTTTTGCTCTTCCTAAGCCAAATTAACATTAGAATATAGGCATTCATGAAGTCGGAAGAGAGTAACAGTCCCCATGGATTAGCTGTATTCACATCAGTGACCATTTCACACCCACCTTTGCTTTCCACCTTCCTGCTTATCTTTTTCCCTCACAGAATTTAAAGCCAGATAAAAGATACATCATTTCATACGTGAATATTTAAAAAATGTAAGTCGAAAGTGAAGAATGTTTCTTTCTAAGATGGGAGCTATTTTACAAATGAAGACATGGGAAGCATTTCTCCACGTATTTGTTTTGTGTGTTGCATGTGTATGTTCATGCCATGGTGTGTATGCCTTGGTCTACATGCCATTATTTGGGGGTGGGGGTGGAAATCATAGGACAGCTTGCATGAGCTGGTTCTTGTGGTGGTTCGAATATGCTTAATCCAGGGAGTGGCACTACTGGAAATGTGGCTTGCTGGGGTAGGTGTGGCCTTGTTGGAGGAAGTGCGTCACTGTAGGGGCAGGCTTTGAGACCCTCATCCTAGCTACTTGGAAGAAAACGGCCTGTTTGCCTTTGGATGTAGAACTTGCAGCTCCTCTGGCTCCATACTGGCCCGGACACTGCCATGCTTCCTACCAAGATGATAATGGACTAACCTTAGAACCAGTAAGCCAGCTCCAATTAAATATTGTCCTTATAAGAGTTGCCTTGGTCATGTTGTCTTTTTACAGTAATGGAAACCCTAACTAAGACAGTTCTCTTCTTCCACCATGTGGGTTGCAAATTCTCCTTGTCATAGTTAGTAGCCAGTACCTGTTAAAGTGGAAATTTCAGGTTTCTTTGGAGACTCGGTTGTGATGTATTTTCTGGAAGCTGTCTTATGAGAGGATGTTTTGCTGAAGCAGACCCATGAGAGGATGTTTTTGCTGAAGCAGACACATAAAGGGCCTTGTGATGTTTGGAAAGAGTATAAGTAGAACCCAACAGACAATGAATGAGGCTCTTGCATTGGTTCACCTTACAACACTTTGCTGGTCTTCACTGATCTCACTTGTTATGACTTCATAGAGAGAAATGTCTCAAGGAACTTCTCCTGGTGTTCCAGCTGCTTTTTTGCCATGTGGACTCTTGCCGATTTGGCAGAGCCTTGCGGTTTCTTCTGGGTTGAGCCACAGCTTTTGATTAGTGTTCCGTGGTTTCGACCGCACTGCTGATATCCTGACAACAAAGATTGGAATGGCCACAAAGAACTACTTCTAAACAGGTCCACACCCCCCTTGTCCTCTTGACCATCTTTCTTCCCTACCTTTTGTCAATTACCTTTGGTTGGTGTGCTAGAAGGGAGGTTGAAGCTTTAAAGCACTCTAAATAAAGTAGGCTTTGAAAAATCTAGGCCTACAACCTGTTACTGGCTGAGTCGTCCTGATGGCCAAAGCATGTTTCTTATTTGAGACAGGTCTGTCTAATTAATCCTAGGCCAACCTCAAACTCAGGCTCTCCCAGCCTCAGTTTCCCCAATGCTGGAATTCCCGGTATTTTGCCTCCATATCCAGAAAGAATTCTATTTGAAACAGATGATATCATTTTTCACATAGATACCGTCGAATTGGTTTTTGGAAATAATTCTTATCACTTCACTGGTAGGGATAGAACCCAAGGCCTCGCACATGCTAGCCACATGCTCTGTCTCTTTCCTGCAGGCGAGCTCTGTTACCCATTACTGCCTTGTGACTGCTCCATAATTTTGCTATAACTTTCTGATTTTAATTGAGATCGTTATGATTCTAAATCAGGTTAGAGAGAATTGATGTCTTCCCAACTGAGTCAGGCTTGTCATCTATGGAAACCTTTTCATCAAGTTCTGTTGCATGGGGCCTTTCCCACATACATCTTCACCCTTGTTTTACCTGATGCTTATGGCCTTTATAAATTATGCTCTTGATCTGATCGTTGTTTGTATTTGTGTGTGACTTTGATTTACATGCAGCAGTTTCACATCTAACAGGAAGCACAGTTTCTATTTGTCTGTATTTTTTAAGCATTATATTTATTTACTGTGGGAGATCAGAGGAGAATTTGGGGGAAATGGTTCTCTCCGTCCACCATGTGTGTTCTGAGGACAGAACTCAGATCAGCAGGCTGGGCCACAAAGGTGTTTTACTAGCCAAGCTATCTGGCTGACCCTTTTGTTTTTAAAAGAACAGTACCCAAATCTGAGGAGTCCATCAAATTATTTGTGAATATTCATGACCAGAACTTGTCATTGACTTTTATCTCGAACTTTAAAATTATCTGTGGCTTCTCTCCCTTCACTACCCAAAGCCTGCAGCTCAGGGTTGGTAACAGTGGTGATGGTGAGCATTGGGCCTGATGGAGGGGATGAATAACTAAAAGTGCAGGAGCTGGTGAGGATGATGTCCTAATGAGACCCTCTTCTATACACCAATTCACCTCTTGACACTCAAAGTGAACTCCAAAAGGTGTTGGATTGACTTTCATTTTTTTATTAGTAAAATTCATTCACTTCTTACTGCCTAGTAGGAATGAGTTTGGGGTCTCCCTCCCACTCCCAATCTTTGATTCTTAGGGGTGCAATCTGACATAAGGGAATAATAAGCATCCTTGGACATTCTGGCTGCACAGCCACTGCCTTCTGCACCAGCTCTTCTAAGAGTAGTCACTGGGAATGCCGTGGACTCGAAATCGGTACAAACAAGTATACTTTGGATGTCCCCAGTTGCTAAGGATTTGAAGTTTTACACATAGCAAAGATTCAGAAGCTTCATTCTGGAAACAAAGAAAACAAAACACGGATGACCTATAAAGGTTCTTCTTCAAGAATCCCAGTGAACGCTAATATAATAATGTGGGAACCTCCCTCCTTCCCAAATGACAGCTACATTCAAACAGTGCTCTAATGGATGGGGAAATGAGTCACTGGAAAGAAAGATCCCATGAACGGGTACATATAGGGGTGAAGATACTCAGGAGGTCTAGGTACACCAATGGCTCTCAGTGCTTTTATCTCTCCTCATACTTGCTGCTGTGCCACTGCAGGGAGAGTTCTATGAAACTGGACCTACATGGAGGGACCCATGGTGCTGGCCACATATGCAGCAGAGGAGGGTCTTGTTAGACATCAGAGGGAGCAGAGGCCCTTGGGCCTGAGGGTGTTAGATCCCCCAGTATAGGAGAATGCCAAGGAGGGAAGATGAGAGTGGGTGGGCGGGTGGGTGGGGAAATTCCCCCATAGTGGCAGGGGGAGGGGGGAGGGAATGGGGGAGGTTCCAAGGGGGAGATCTGGAAAGGGGAAAACATTTGAAATGTAAATAAAGTATGAAAAAAAAACTGGACTAGACTGCCTAATGAAACACAATGGATGAAGATAAAGAAAATATTGTCAATTGTGTTTGTGTGCAAAAAATAAATAAATAAATAAAACATTTACAATATAAAAAAAAACCATCTGTGAAGGCTGAAGTAAAAAGCGTGAGTTGAAGGATAGCCTGGGCTATCATAAGCAATATCCTGTTACATAAAATAACATCTTAAACTAAATTAAACAAAACCCAAACTAAGTATGAATCCAAGTATGTACGAATGTCCAAATTCAACATGAAACTTTACAAATATGTTAATTTAGGACGGTTAGTCATCCTTTGGCATCTAGAAGAATGGCATCCTAGACCTCCCATTGATGGGTGCTCAAGTCCCCTATATAAAATGGCATACTATTTGCATACAAGTCAGTATTGGCTCTCCATGTAGTTCTGTCTCAGGACTTTTCATAATCCTGAACACAGTGCAAATGCTATGTAAATAGCCACTATGTTGTAGTGTCTAGTATACATTAACAAGGAAAGTCTGTATGTACTTAGTACAGTCTTTTGCTTCTCCAAATAATCTTTTTTTTCCATTGATGGTGTGATTCTTTCTGTGAGATCATTGTATATAAAACACTGTTTGGGCGCTTGGTGGGGGTTGGTGGGGGGACTCGGATCACTTTCATTGTTGACCAAGAAGTATCATAAATACTTATCCTTACACAGTATGAGACATTTTCTACATCCTTCCAGTTACTTCCTGTGATTAACTGTAAGTGATGATGAGATATCCTACACACATTAGTGCAGTTCAGGGAGTTTATCAGTTAACAGTTGGTGTTTTCCCTCATTGGCTTAGGAAGAGAAATCTTACCTATATTATCTAGAACTAAATATCGACTGAGTTCCTCTCTTCCTCTCACAACCTCATATTATGTCTTCAAAGGCAAACCATTTACTAAAGGTGGATGAAGACAATCACTAGCAAACTGAATTGTGCATGTGGTCAATTGCTTCCTAGGTGTGTGCTGCATACACTATTTTTAAAAAATGGACTGAGAAATTTACTATCTGAGGAAATAATAACAAGTGAGAATGAGTTAGAAATTTTCATTGAAATACCCATGTCCTACAATTAATCATGAACCAATAGCATACAGTTAAATGATGTGCATTAAAATACATGCAAGCATTTTAAGCAAAGGATGGAAGTTATGACATCCTCTTTTAGCTTGGGCTTTAGTGTGGTCTTATGCCATGACTGTTTTCAGCAGCAATTCCAGCAAATTACTCTTAGTGCTGAAGCCAAACATAACTTAACATTTCCCAATGGATTATTACCTGGAGCTCAAATGTTTGAATGGTTGCTTCCATTTTATTATAAATAAACTGACCTAGGAGCATTTCTTCTCCTTCACATTTCTTCATAACGCCCTGCAAAGAAAACAACAGGTACAGAGGCTGTAAAGAGTGGGTTCTTGGTTAAAAGAAATGGATGCAGGTGCTCAAGTAGCCATGGTTCATCTGAAATTGCATGTGCTGGAGCCAGGGAGTTAGTGCAGTGGTTAAGATTGCTTGTTACATAAGACTTGAGTTCAAATCCCCAGTTCCCCTATAAAGATCTGGACAAAGCTGCTTGTGCCTGTAACCTGAATCTCAGGGATCAGAGATAGGTAGAACCTGAGAACCTGCTGGCCAGCCTTGCCAAAATGACAAGTTTCCAGTTCAGTGACAGACCTTGTCTCAAAGTAGTAGGCCTAAGAGCAAAGAGCAACAGCAGAAGCCCTTGGTTCACCAGTTCCGTAATACAGAAGAAATGGGAAATATTCATTATTGCTAAATGATTTTTGCCTGGAGGAACCAGCCAGAGTATCTGCCAATCAGGAATAGTAATGTATAAACACAGGCAGGGCCAGTCAAAGTTCATCCCTAACTCAACACTGCCATGCATGTGAGCACCAGGGGCTGGAGTCAGGAAGCCTCAGCAGCATTGAATTAGAAGCATCAATGGACACAAGAAGTGGGCTATACCTTCCTCCAGCCAATGATATCAGAGAACAGAGGTAAGGCCTAAGCCTTCAAGGAAAAAAAGGAGTAAGCAAACAGACGAAATCCATGGGGAAGGTCAAAGGGCAGCAGACAGAAACACACATTCCTGTGGCTTGAGGTGGCACTAGCACCACAGAGACTTAGGCTGCAAGCCCAGAAAGGCTCAGGATCTGGGCCATGGTATGCTAGATGACATGGAGGGGAGGGACTGAGAGCCGAGGCTTGCCTGTCAATCATTTCTACAATTCCTGGTATCTCTCAGTCCATGGCAGTCCTTTCCCACTGCCATACTATGCCTGAGCTCTCTTCCTGAGCCAGCTGGCTGTGCAGCTGAGGTCTGTCCTGTGCTGTTCCTCCCTAGTGGGAGCCAGTGAACTAGCCAGGTTGACACTTGCCATAGGCAGGAATCCTTGCAGAGTCAACTGGACTGTGTGCCTGGGCTTCAAAGGAGCATCGAGATAGTCAAGGAAAGCTACTTATAAGATCAACAGAGACCCTGTGAACAAACAGAAGATGAAACAAAACTCTGATGGCAATTAAGATTTTCAGATGCAAAGAAGACTTTACTGCAGACATGAAAGTGATTAGACTCGAAATAAGCAATATCTGTGGAAACCAAAGTCTTAGTACAATTATGATGGAGGGAATGAGACTTTTTATGTAAGAGTTAAAATAAATGAGATACAGTCTTTCAGAGATGGGACATAAATTGGAAAAGATACATGAGAAACAGACTTCAGGATGCAGGAATGAGACCCCACAGTAACAGCCATCCACCAGGCTCATTTGCCATCATTAGATGGGAGCCAGACTGTAGAAGACTTTCAAAGGGGTGGCTGAGAGGGAGAAAGGATGGAGGGAGGGAAGAAGCACTGTTTATCTGACCAGAATAAGCAACAGGAGAAGTGCACCTCTGATGAATGTATTAGAAACAGAAATGCACCAAAGTGAGCGCATATTCCCAAATATACCCAAAATATTCCTTTGGGAATATTTAAAATGTGAACAGTAGAGAAAGCAGTTCAACAGTAAGCAATGCTGAGTAGTCACCAGGAAAACGATGACTGCTGACTGGAACAGATGAACAAAAAGGCACAAATCCCCTCAGAGCACCAAACACGACACACCGACCTGGAGTTCCAACCCAATATGTGTTCCGTAAAAAACAAAACCCAACATCCGTGGTAAAACCTTGGACATACTATTCACATTCTCGTTATTCTTCAAAGCCCAACGCCTGCCAATAACTCAGATGTCTACCAAGTAATCGATAAGCAAAATAGAAACAATCAAGTATTTATTCTTTGGTTTCCAAAAAAGTCAAATATTGACTTCTGCTGTAACATAGCTAAACCTTGGAAGTACTCTGCCAATCATTCACTAGAGAGCACATACAGTATGATAAAGATAATGTCCAGAATAGGTGAATGTATGCATTAAATCCGTTAGTGGTTGCCAGGGACTAAGGGTGCGATGGGGGTGGAAGGTGGGAATTAAACAGCATCGGGTTCCTTTGGGAGGCAACAAACAATGTTCTAAAATTGTAGTGGTGGCTCTGTAACTGTGAATCTTAAGACTGAAGAGCGGCTTCAAATGGGAGGGCCACGTGCTCTGTACATTATATCTCTAAACACCTGCTTTTTTAAAGGCAGAGATATTGGATGCACAGAGCCACAGAAAAGAGGTGATTTTCATCTTTTATTGGAGGGGAGCCATCAAATAATAGCCAACACTGAAAAATCAAGAAATGATGGTAAAAGAAAATGCAGAAGCAGGTAGCTCATCAGCAGATGAAGTTGTTGCTAGTCAAAGCTTTGAGACAAAAAGAATTGGGATCAGGGAGAAGTAGAAAGGTGAGTTGTTGGTTCTAATGCTTTGTCTTAATTGGGCTCCCAAAATCACATGGACATCTACATAGACACTGAGGGGCTCTATCCCCAATTGGTTTTTGATTGTTCAATAAAGTTACTAACAGCCAATGGCTGGGCAGGGAGATGAAGGTGGGACTTTTAGAAGGGATGAAGGGAAGAAGAAGGAGCAGAATTGCCATGAAGGGGAAGCAGAGAAATCAGATGTAAAGGCCTGAGGACTTGTAAGAATCTGGGAAAGTGACCCCACACTCCCCCGATTGGGTTTGAGATAGCAGAGATCAAATATAGATTTAGCAACTCAGGAATATTGGAGGGGAAAATAGGTTAGCCATGTGGAGTTAGGGAGAAGCCCAGCCATTGCACTGTTAAGGCATAATAAAAAGTAAGCTGGTGTGTGTGTGTGTGTGTGTGTGTGTGTGTGTGTGTGTGTCTTTCATTCTGAATCCAGAGCTCTTGGGCCAGTGCAGAGCCACGAGCAAGCACCCGCAGGGATCATAGAACGTATCTTTTAAATATCTACTGCTATAGTAAATTGTGATGCTTATGTAAATAGCCAACATTTCAGGTATACATGTATAGGTCTTTAGTTGTAAAGTAATCATATAAACTTAAGCATAGATATTCCTCTCAGTCTGTAACAACACGAAAGCTCTAGAAGTCAGAGACAGAGCACTTAGTGCACAATTAAAAGGTGAGTCCAGGGCTGGGGGTATCGGTCAGTAGAAGTGTGCTAGCTTGGCCTACAAGAGGCCCTAGATCCTACAATCCCCGAAGACACCAGTCTAGCTCCTCATTCCCATCAGAACCCCCTACATCAACCCACTCAGAATGACAGAGTTAGATAGCTTCTCACGTAGACAGAGAACTCCTTGGGTGCACTCGAGATGTTTCCTGATGGGGACACCTTCTCCGAGATGTGCTCCATGGTAACAGCTGTTGGGATGATCTTCCTGGCGAGCTTAATCAGGATGTGACCCTGGGAACCTGGAAAGGCCCAGCACTTCCCAGGGTGGACATCTGGCTAGAAAGAAAACATTAAATGAATATCTTTTCTGGGCGCATAGATCTAACCTTTCTCTACTGAGCACCACATCACTAGCAACTGTCAGGCTCTTAGGACTAGAGCATGAAGCTTCAGGACACAGATCAAACAGGAGACCTTCTCAAACGGCCTACATCTGGTCACTTATCCAGAGCACTTTATGCTTCTGTCCACCAGAGCCGTTGTCACAGCTGCGTGTTTTCTTTCACTGCTAGACTAGACTGAGAGCTAAAAGGTAGCTAGAGGTGTAAGTGCCGATGGTGTTGGTGCTTATTGATTGTGCTGGTGGTGATTGGTGGTACTGGTGGAGCTGATGGTGATGAGTGAAGAGACAATGGTGTCTATGGTGGTGGTGATGGTGCTGATGATGGTGATTGATGATTGATGATGGTGTTGATGGTGGTGATGATACTGATGTTAGTGATGGTGATTGATGATGGTGGTGATGATGTTGGTGATGAGTGAGGAGGTAATGATGTCTATGGTAGAAGTAATGGTGGTGGTGGTGCTGATGATGGTGATTGATGATGGTGGTGATGGTGATTGATAATGGTATTGATGATGGTGATGATACTGATGGTAGTGATGGTGATTGATGATGATGTTGGTGATGAGTGAGGAGGCAATGGTGTCTATGGTGGTGGTGATGGTGGTGGCTGAGCTGACAGTGATGGTGATATGGGACATGAGGGTGATCCCATTGATAGTTGATAATTGTAGATAATGATGATGATGGAGGTCCTGATGGTCAAGAAGAAAAACAAAATATTTCTTTTACTAGATGTAAAATTGTAGCCTGGCAAGAAGAGATTGGAGATTTGTCTCTGAATATACTTTTCAATTTGAAAGCAACTTCAGACATGTGGCTCATAGTGTGTTGACTGTCATGATCTTTCCAAGTGAAGGAAAGGCTCAGTGGAAATTTCTATTAGAGTCAACCCTGTGAAGACGTGTGATTGGCAAACCACTTAATGCCAGGCTGGCATTTGCAGGACAGCCTCTCTCAACAAATGTTTGTTAAATGACTATACTTTTCAGTGAACAAGGAAAGTCACAGAATAAATGAAAATTAAAGCTATGGAATTAGATATTCTGATAAGCAAAGTCTAGTTTTATGATCTTTAAAATGTAATAGTTAATAATAGATTAGTACTCTAATATAATTTGTACAGTGTAATAATGTAGAACTGTAAGAAGTGTCTTGATTCTGTAGGCAGTGAGAATGGTCTTGTCTCCATTTTAAACACTAATACAACCATGATGTTTTATGACACCATCTTTTTTTTTAATTTTTTATGTATATGAGTAAACTGTTGCTGTCCTCAAACACATCAGAAGAGGGCATCGGATACCATTACAGATGGTTGTGAGCCACCATGTGGTTGCTGGGAATTGAACTCAGGACCTCTGGAAGAGCAGTCAGTGCTCTTAACCACTGAGCTATCTCTCCATCCCCCTTATGACAACCTCTTAAGGTAGAATGGTGTCATCCTATTTAGCACTTACCTGAAGAATCATATCCGGAGGCATCTCATAGTTGAGGAACCCTATCCCATGCCAGTATAGTTTAGCTTTATTATTTTTGTAACTTTCTGAGGTTCCAGATTCAATGACAGAGGCTCCTAAAATTACAACATATTTTAAACTTACACATAAAACGTAATACATGCTATCTAGATTTTAGTGATGTTCCTGAACAGCTATCACTGGACAAACTACAAAGTCAAATTTACCATCGGGATTCAGTTAGGCTAGGGCTACTGATATCCTGTCACTTTCTGAAAGGCTTTGTTCATTTTTCACTGGTTTTGAAATAGAGTCTCACTAGGTACTTGTAGCAGTCCTGCCTTGGCTTCTTAAGTGCTTGGAGTAAAGATGTGCCCCAAATCCAGACAGAAAGTCTTGTTTGCTTTTTCTAGTTTCCCCAAATCTCTGAAACTAATTTGCAATAAGACGAATCTTAAGTATTGGAGCAATTTCATAGTTAAAACTAATATGTACGCTATATTTATCATCATCATACAGAATATCAGACTTTTCTGTCATCCTCAACAATGGACAGCAGCAAAGTTACTCCATGCACACCCTTCACTTTACATTTGGGACAGTAATTATGTAACTCTAAAGCCCAGGTGCTTATATCACACTGACCAGGCATCTAGGTTCTGCACATTTTCTTGGATAGCAAATTTCTTTTTAAATTTATTTATTTCATTTATATGAGTACATTGTAGCTGTCTTCAGACACATACCAGAAATGTATATCAGATTCCATTACAGATGGTTGTGAGCCATCATGTGGTTTCTGGGAATTGAATTCATGACCTCTGGAAGAGTGGTTGGTGACTTAACCGCTGAGCCATCTCTCCACCCCGGATAGCACAATTTGAAGTATTAAATATGGATCCATGGTTGCCACTTGCAACAATGGGAAATACAAATCTCGCATGTAATTTAGATACTGAATAATATTTAAGAGGCTGGATAGATGGCTCTGTGATTTAAAGAGTGTATTGCTCTTCTAGAGGCCCTGAGTTTAATTCCTAGCCACCACTTCAGGTGGCTCACAGATGCAGGGACCCCAATGCCTCTGACTTCCATGAGCACTACACACACACACACACACACACACACACACACACACACACAAGGGATTAAACATGTATCTTAAAACATTTTCGTAACAGTCCTATGTCATATGTATTTAGGGCATGTTTATCTTACAATTGCTTGACATCTGTCTAAAACTGAAATCAAAGCAGCCATCTTTTATCTTGTCAGTTACTATTGCTACTTGTATGACTAACTGGACAGGAAACTTCTTTTGCATCCTGAGCAACTGATGGCCTCCATAATCCCTTCATGAAACCAGAAATTGAATGGTTTCTCTGGCTGAAGAAGCTCATACTTAATTCATTCTTTTCATTCATTTCATTTTTTAGTTTTCATTAGTTCTCTTGAGAAACAATATACCCATTTAGATGGTACAGTTCAGTCTCGCTTGCCTTAACATATTCAGAATTGTGTCAGCCATCACCACAGTAAATTTAGACTCCGAAAGAAGTCTATAGTGAGTACAGTCCTCCCCGTCCCCTCGTTGTCAGCTGCTGGTCTAGCTGGTCACTGACCAACCCTCTTCACACACTCAGCTAGTACAGACATTCCTTTACTGCCCCTTTGCAGTGCATCACCGCCTGCTGCTTGTTACATGCACTTACCTAGACTTAAAGCACTTGAGATTCCTGTGTAGTGATTCCTTATGTTGCCTGCGGCGTACTTTAGTCATCTGTTCATGGGCAGTTCTAATTTTGATGAGTATCAATCCAGTTGCTACAGGAATTCTCATATGGGTTCTTGTCTGGGTTTGGCAATGCTGAGGCTTAAAGCCAAGCCCTTCTGTATCCTGAGCAGGCAATACTACTACTGAGCTATACTCCCAGCTTTGTCGTGCGTATTTGGATATAAATGGAAAATTTAACTCTTGGGTATATATGCAGAGGTGCTACAACAGGGTCACTAGGGTGCTATTTAACTTGAAAGGCAGTTGTCAGGCCGCTTTCCAAATGTACCTCTTAACAGCCACACATGCACATGCGACGGAGGAAAGCCTAGGGCTTTCCAGTGTCTGCAGCACGCGGCAGGCTTTGCCACTTGGATAAGTGTGTGCTGATGTGTCACTGTGCTTTTGATTTCCATTTCACTAATGAATAATGGTGTCCAGTATTTTTTCATTTTCTGTTCACGTTTGAATTTCTTTGATAAAGTGCTTTATGGCCTTTCCCCCAGTTTTAAAACTGAGTTTTCTGATTTATTATTACCAACGTTTGAAAGCTTCCATAAGTTTTAGATCCAAGTGCTTTGCTAAGTTTGCATGCAAATATTCTCTCTGCAGTCTGGGAGTTGTCCCCTCACTCTCTCAATTGTCCTTTCTAGAACACAACTTAATATGAACAGGGTCCAAGCTGCCCGTTCTTTTCCTTTTGATCATGTTTTGGTGTTTTTCTATAAGATATTCCTCCCCCCCCCCCACTGGGCCGACAAAGGAAAAATTGATAATTCAAAGCCCAAACTGGGATGCAATGTGAGTTCAAGGTCAGCTGGACAACTTCAAGACTCTGCCTCAAAATTAAAATTTAAGGCAGGTGTAGGGATATAGCTCAATGGTAGGATGCTTGTCTAGTGTCCAAGAGGCCCTGAGCTATGTGCAACAACATAATGAATAAAAACTACACAGCTCTTTTCTTTTACCTTTTGTCCTAGAAATTACATAAGTTCCTGCTTTACATTCAGACTTAGGTTAATTTCTGGTCAATGTAAGCTCCAGCCAAGATTTATTTTGCTATGAATTTCCTTTGTGCCAGAACCTCTGATTTTGAGTTTTTTGCTTTACTAAAACCCAGTTCACAGTGGACTCACTCTGAACCTGTGTTCTATGCCACAGTTTTTTGATTTCTTCAGCTTTATAAATAATAATCCTGAAAACAGCTATTGAATGTTCCAGCCTTGCGCGTGTGTGTGCACACACGAGCACGCACCCCCCCACACACATCACTTTATTACTGACTTATAAAATTCCTGAAAGACCATGTGTGTTAATAATGCACACACCATGTAGACACAGCCTGGGTATCTGTTTTTTCCAGCAGTATATGCAGAAAATACACATGGGAAATATTCTTCGGTCATTACTTTAATGGTGCTACTCAATCCATTAATGTGTTGTCTTCTTTACAACTACAAGACAATTTCATCAGCTGCAAATGTTTTGTCTAAAATAAGAGCTTGTTCTCAAGCTCTCTCTTCTGATTCAAATTTCTAATGGTTCTGCCCCTTTAAAATTGGGTTTCAAATATTTGTGAAGCATTTTGGAGGTGAAATCTGCTTTTCTATGCTGATTAAACAATGAAAAGACTACAGTTTTAAAGGGGGCAAGTGTTGCCATTTGAGTTTCTATCTATCTATCTATCTATCTATCTATTATGTATCTATGTATGTAGCTATCAATGTATCTATGTATCTATTCATCTATGCATGCATGTATGTATGTGTATGTGTATCTATCTATTATGTATCTATCTATGCATCTATGTATGTATGAAAGCATGTATGTATGTATCTGTCTATATCTATCTATTATGTATCTATGTATGTATCAATGTATCTATGTATGTATGTATGTATGTATGTATGTATCTGTCTATCTATCTATCTATCTATCTATCTATCTATCTGTTGATTGATTCATATTACAGTTATCACACTGCTCAGGGCCCTTGTATACACCAGGCAAGCACTCCACCACTCAGCTGCAGCCCTAGACATAGTTTTCTTTGTAGACAGGTTTTAGGTACATAGTTTCTCCAATCAGCACATCATTATCCACTTCTTATTTAACGATTTTTGATCATCTGTACATTTTAAGAAATTAGGCCACTCACCAACACTGTCTATCATGCTGCCCTTTCCTCTTCCCCTCTACCCTGCCCATTGACCACAGAGATTGCAATTCACAAGTCCAAGAAAGCTCTCGGGTTTAACTTCAATTGGAAGATGTTGAGCATATTACTTTGTAAACGTCCTTTAAACATCGGCATTTAATCAGCAATAATGCACTTAACATCTCTATAAGGAATGCCATTGCAGTCCATAATAATACACAGTGGTGTCTGTCTGCTAAACTTAATTATTCTCAGCCTGCTTGGCTTTCCTGTGGCATCTCAGCTTTCTCTGTGGTCCTTAAAGACACAGGCTAATGGATTCTTGAAAGCAAGCCGTGACATTCATTTCTAGAATCTTCCTTAGGATCTAGAGTTATTAATATTGCTCCTACTTGATATCATAGGGATGTGTGTCATTTTCTAATAAAGAATTTTAAATAGCCTTAAATCATTCTGGTTTTGGCTTTTTTTTGTTGTTTTTTTTTCACATTCATCTTTTCATTTTTTTTATGTACTTACCAGCTGACTTCAGGGCATAATCAGCCAACTGTATTTGGTCTCCTCTGAACTTTTTAAGCACATAATGTACCAAGTTTGACATTTCCTGTAAAGATTGTAAGAACAGTTTTCTATTATTAATCTTTACCAACTGCTTGAACATTTACTCCTTGTTTCTTGGATGTGGACCTGAACTCCCTAATCTGCAGAATTTTAACAGTGTGAACAGCTCCCAGATGCTCTCAGTGCCAGGTACTGATACACTTAGATGTTTCGTCCATGGCTCTGTGGGAACAACCCTTCTCAGACAAAAGCGAACGTATGATTGAGACCATAGTCACCCAGAAAGGTGGATCTGAGGCTCCCTCTTAAGCCCTTCCCACTAAATCGTGGTGCCTTCCCATAGGATGAGAGGGAGCTGCCCACTGCACTGTGGTGCCCTCCCATGGGATGAGATAGAGATGTCCACTGCACTGTGGTGCCTTCCCATGGGATGAGAGGGAGCTGCCCATTGCACTGTGGTACCCTCCCATGGGATGAGATGGAGATGTCCACTGCACCATGGTACCCTCCCATGGGATGAGATCGAGCTGCCCACTGCACTGTGATACCCTCCCATGGGATGAGATCGAGCTGCCCACTGCACTGTGGTACCCTCCCATGGGATGAGATCGAGCTGCCCACTGCACTGTGGTACCCTCCCATGGGATGAGATCGAGCTGCCCACTGCACCATGGTACCCTCCCATGGGATAAGATGGAGA